>VZQC01010528.1:597849-704851 GCA_009823505.1 Rhizomys pruinosus
GGGGTGGGGGAAGGGAAGGGGATATACGCCTGAACTGAATTGGAAAATAATGTATGAAATACACAAAACATCAATAAAAAATTAATTAATTATAAAAAAAGAAAAATTAGAAATAAAATAAAATAAAAATTAAAGGGAGAGATTTTTGTGGGGTGTCCCATTTATTCCCAGGACGATCCATGTGGAAAACACACACAGGAAAGCACACCACATGGATGCATGTTAAGGTCCAAATACAGAGAGAGTTTTATTCCAAAATGTCTGGTTATATAGACAGCATGACTCAACTCCCAGGCCAAATCTGAAACCTTTTCATCACTACATCCCACCCCATGGGTGTGGCCAGGGAGGTCCCATTGATTTAGAATGCTACCCATCTTAACTAAATTTTCCCACACTAGAACATGGAGAAATAAAATGGTACCTACCTGAAAGCTTCATCTCTACAGTCTAGGTTCACAGAGCTAGAAAGTGCTATGTATGTTACCAGGAAAGAAAAGTCATCAAGAGTCTTACTCAGCTGTGTAATCTGCAAGCCATAATCACTGTCCTGGCAAAATTTGCTTTTACTGATGCAACTGTAGTACAAAGAGTTGATGAATAAATAACCATTTTCTGATAGAATTTAATGTAGACTCGATAGGACAGGACTCAGGCATAGTACCATTAACTGGGCCCAAACGTGGTTGATTAGGACCTACATGAGAAACAGTACTACTGTTGTGCTAAATGGACACAGTATTAAACTGCTCCTTAATTTTTTATCTTTTATATCATAGATTCTTGCATCTCCCAACCATCAGAAAAGCTTCTTTTTGCTGGGCGTGGTGGCACACTCCTTTAATCCTAGCACTTGGGAGGCAGAAGCGGGTGGATCTCTGTGAGTTCAAGGCCAGCCTGGTCTACAGAGTGAGTTCCAAGACAGCCAGAGCTACAGGGAGACCCTGTCTCAAAAAGACCAAAAAAAAAAAAATAATTCCAGTGTCTAAAATCTCTTCTGAGACTCAAGGTAATCTCTTAACTATAAGCCCTTGTAAAATCAAAAAACAAATGACATACTTCCAACATAGAATGGCACTGAATGTGTACCCCCATTCCAAAGGGGAGGAATGGGGGCATAGCAAGCAAATTCAAGACCAAAGCAAGACTGGAATCCAGCCGGGACAACACCAAATCCTGTGTGGTTCAATGCCTTATGTATGAGGCTTTAGTTCCAAAGGGCTTAAATGGATCAGCTCTTTCAGCTTTGCCTGAAACATCCATCACACCCTTGGTCTGATACCATTCCTAATATACAGTTCTCCTCTACCTCCAACATCTTTTTTTTTTTTTTTTTTCTTTTCGAGACAGGGTCTCCCTGTAGCCCTAGCTGTCCTGGAACTCACTTTGAAGACTGGGCTGGCCTTGAACTCACAAAGATCTGCCTGCCTCTGCCTCCTGAGAGCTAGGATTAAAGGCAGGCACCACCATGCCCGCCAGGCTTCCAACATCTTGATGTCCCAATTTCCAATCAGTATTGACCTGCACAGCTTCATGCAATGGCCCTTCANAGCACTTGGGAGGCAGAAGCGGGTGGATCTCTGTGAGTTCAAGGCCAGCCTGGTCTACAGAGTGAGTTCCAAGACAGCCAGAGCTACAGGGAGACCCTGTCTCAAAAAGACCAAAAAAAAAAAAAAAAGAAAAGCTTCTTTTTAGAGTAGATGGAGATGATTAATATAGAGATCCATAACTTCTCAACATTCAGAGAATAAGAATGTGTGGAGTATGCAGCTTTAAATGAGATATCTGTATCACAGCCCTTCTCCCATCAGGGCTTAAAAATCACCTCAGAAGAAGGGGAAGATTAAAAAAGCCAGACAAACTAGACAGCTGCTACCAAACATTATTTATCAGACATGACAATGTCATCATACATGTGAGCTCACAGTGTCTGGGACTGCTTACATAAGACCTTTACAAGATCAACCCAGCCAAAAGCCCATCAGGAACTGGCCCAGGAAGTCCCACTCCTTGATGAGGGGCTACTGGAAACAAATGGCTTTGGAGGAAAGGGAATCAATTCTTTTCAGGAAAATATACCCTGAGGTGACCCATGCTTGAGATGATCTAAAGACACAGCAGCACATGAAGTTGGGAGAGAAACCTCGTGGTGAAGATAAGGGAGGAACTGATGGAGGGGATGGGGTAGAGTAATCAACACGTATTATATCATGTATGAAATTCTCAAATGATAAAAAGATTACTTTTTAAAAGGGCATCTTGAAAAGGGTAGGGCTTTTGCTGGATTTTTATTAAAGATAATCTTCTCATCTTTATGTTGATTTACAAAACAATTCTCTGTCCTGAATATCTGTTTAGTTCTCAACAACCTGTGAAGCTGGTGCAGATTATTTACTACTGCCACTGTCATGATGATAATACTTTAAGGGTTCACTCCTATGTTCTATTGCAGAAGAGTTTTCCTCTCCAGGCAGGAAGTGCACACAGCCTAGCAACCATGTGCTTGGTCCTGCAACCCCACCCAGCCTCTGCTGCTCTCAGGTTCCCCCAGTACTCAAGGCAATGCAAGTAGAGAGTTCTCCAATCTCAGTTAAACTAGAGAATTTTAATGGGCTTGCTTACAAAATAATGGCAAAGAAACACATACTCTCTTAAGCCAAGTAGGCATCCACAGTGGGTTCCAAGGTCCAACATGGCATCCAGGAGTTCCCGAAGAAACCCTTGTCCCCTGCTCCTCATGCTCCTCAAAGATATCAAGGGAGAGACTCACGTGGTGGACCCTTTTTATATACTCCCTGTCTACCAAAGTCCTAGAGTTCCAAGACCATTGGTGCACACATGTCTCGGGCTTGCTGAGGGTTACCCCAGGCTCCTCCTCTAAGTATGCAGTCTGTCAGGTGTTTCAAAGAAGAAACATTCCGTCCCACACATGTGCCTTACTACAAAGTCATTTGTGCTCTACATGAGATTTTTACCTTTATTAGTCTCTCAAGTTATTTTGAATGAGAGAAAAAATAGGTCATGTGGTTTATTGCTTGTAAACACTGTCATATACTTCCACTCTTGTGATTTGATGACTCGTTTTGTCAATGTGACACAATCTAGAATCACCTGTAAAGGAGTCTCAGTGAGGTTAGGTTGACCTATGGGTATTTATATGAGATACTATCTCTATTTCATTAATTGAGGGGGCAAGACCCATCCACTGTGGGTGGTGTCACTCCCTAGGCAGGGAAAACCTGAATATATGAGTGGAGAAAGCACACCAACCAGAATACATGCTTATATTCATTCATTCATTCCTTTTCTGCCATCAATGGTAGTGTATTGTGACTAGCTGCTTGAAATTCTTGCCATCTTGATACCCTTGCAATCAATGTTGGACTGTAACCTAAAATCATGGCCCAATAAGCCATTTCTCTTCCACCCCAAAGAACCCACAGCAATCTCTTTAGCAAAATGTATATAAGAATGCTTCCAGTTTAAGGAAGGATTGGATTGGATGTTAATATTAAAACCAAGCTTCCCTTGCAGTTACAAGTAAGTAGTATGTGTGAGGATTTCTTTCCACAGCCATTTTTCTGTGGGTTGATTAGGATCAAATAAAGATTCACTCTGTTGTTTTTATAGACAGGAGTTAAGGACAGGATTATGACTGAGAAATCTTTGGATTCTGGTGCCCAGAATGAGCATTAGATTTAGATGCGTTCTTAGCCCTTAGCAGAATCCATCTCTTTTGGAGAAGAAATGAAAAATGGGTAAAAATCTAGAAATAAATGTAACAATACAGACATATAAAACCACATAGTTGGTTTAGGAGAAATTATAATTCTATCCTGTACAGAAACAACACACTTTAAAAGTATTAAATACATTCATGAATTTTGAATATTTCTGCATTTTCTGCTGGATATTATCTTTTTAAAAATTTTTCTATGTTTATAAATGTACTGTCTGCATGTAGGTTTGTGCACCCGTGTTGTGCAATGCCTCGGGGGTCAGAAGAGGGTCTTGGATTCCCCTGGAGCTGGAGTTCTCCTGGAATTGGAGTTACAGACAGTTCTTAGCCGCCATGTGGGTGCTGGGGATCGAACCCAGGTCCTCTGCAAGAGCAGTCAGTGCTCTTAACCACTAGGCTAGCTCTCCAGCCCCTGGATATTTTTATTTATTTATTTTTATTTATTCTGTATGTGTGTGAATGTACAGTCTGCATGCAAGTTTGTGCACCCGTGTCGTGCAATGCCGCGGAGGTCAGAAGAGGGTGTTGGATTTCCCTGGAACTGGAGTTCTCCTGGAAATGGAGTTTCAAACGGCTCTCGGCCACCTTGTGGGTGCTGGGGATCGAACCCGGGTCCTCTGTAAGAGTGGTCGGCGCTCTTAACTGCTAGGCCATCTCTCCAGTCCCAGCAGCCCCTGGATATTATCTTAACCTTTCCAGACATCCTGACTTCCTCTTGGTGATCAGCACTTGCCATGGATCCCAGCCCAGTGGAACAAGACAAGGTGATGGACTAACTTCTACCATCTCAGAATGGTGTCCTTGAAACCGAATTGTGAGCTAAATGTCAGTTCGGTTAAATAATTCACTCCTAGTCATTGATCACAATGTTACCAAGTTCATTCATTGAAAGAAAAGGAAGAGAGAATATCATGTCGTGGCAGTTCCTGATATTGTGTGATAACATGCATGCAAAGTTACATGAATATTCATGAGTTTAGCTTGACTATCTGTGACTCTATGTTTTGTAAATGCCTTAGCATATACTCAAAGAATATGTTATATCTTATGAATTTCTGAAAATTTTCTGAAAGTAGTTTGAGTTAGTGATTAAATCCATTATATGAGGCCATTCATTAACATATTTGATTTCAGAATTTGAGCTCCTGACTCAAGGGAATATATCAATACAAAGTATTCTGTTTACCTTTTATTTAATATCACAGAGTGTAATTTTGTTAGAAATCCAGCTAGTGACATTATCAAATGATTCCAAGGTCTTACTATATTTTTTCAGTGATCTGGGGGCTGGGAGCAAACTTAAATCTTATAATACTGTTTGGGAAAGCAGATTAAACTGATTGATCGAGGCTGGAGCCTACAAGAAAGAAAATGATAAAACAAAAGTATTGTGGAGAATACCAATACGGACAGAGAACATGATGAAATTACAGTGAGACACAGAAAGCCAGCCCTATAAAGTAGATGCAGTAATCTCAAAGTACTGAAAAACAGTGTATATTATCAATAAGGAAATTAAGCCTTAAAATAAGTCAGCTAATGTAAATTAACTCTGTGATTTGTCTATGTGACTATTAGGCAGAAGGTAGTAATAATGTCTTTTTTTAGTATTTCTAAATTCTGTCTTTAACCATTGATAGCATAGCACTGCATATGCAGTAGTTTAAAGAAAGAGTAAGTTTGACGTTGTACCTTTCACACTATCCATACGATGGCGAGAAAGCACTGTTCATTCTATCCCAAGTCTAAGAACAAAATTTATCTCCTCAACCCACACCAGGGTAGTTGGTAGTCACATCTCAAAAATATTTTATTATTCCTACTTTATGTGTTTGAGTGTTAAGTCTGCATTAAGTGCACTCATTTCATGCAACACCCATGGAGGTCAGAAAATGGGTCAGATCCCTTGGAACTGAAGTTAAAGATGGTTGTGTGCTGCCATGTAGATGCTGGGAATCAAGCCTCAGGTCTCTGCAAGAGCAGCCAGTGCTCTTAAATACTGAGACATCTCTCCAGTCTATCTTAAGAACTCTTTAGTATCATCTGAGGGTACTTGAGAGTACTGCTTTTATTAGAAGAAAATACTGTAAAGAGAGGGTTAACAATGGATCTTGTAGACAAGGCTGACTAGTGCATATTAAATAGTAGCTTCAGGATATTTTTAAATCACTCGTTTATTCAGGAATTGCAAATAATGTAATTTTATCTAAATAATTTTCTTGGCTACTTATTTTGAGACAGGGTCTCACTCTGTAGTTCATCTTGGCCTAGAACTCAGGGTCCTCCTGCCTCAGCCTTGTGAGTATTGATATATCATGCATGAATCACCATAGCTGGCTTGTAATTTATTGATCTTTGTTCAATTGGTTGGTCTGTCCCTTGTGAAATCCTTGTAGTTTTCAAAACTAACAAACACAAAACGCAAAAGTGGGGCTGATATCCCCCAAATGAATGAGGGGACACAAAATATATGGTAAAATCATTGTTATGACAAGCTGAGGTCAATAACTGAATTAAAATCAGAAGTCATTAGAACACAGGAAAGCAAAAAGAAAAAGAAAAGAAGAAAGGACTCATGAGTTTCATAAGATTGAGGGTTATTCCAGGCTCAGAAGAAAGACTGAAACAAACTTCATGAATCTTGACTGCTTTGGCGGGGATCCTTTTAAAGGACTTTATACTCACAGATGATATTTTTTAAATAGTAAAATAGAACCCATTTTCCATTAGAGGCTAAGAGAAACTGAGCTTTGTCTTCTCTGGTGGCCTTGAAGGTGAACTAAAAGTACCACTTTAGATGTAGATGGAAAAAAATCAAGTCCAGAGTTTTCTAATTTTATTAGTGAAATGTAGACAGGATGAGAGTCTTGTCTCAGATATTCAATTTGGGGATGCATTATAGGTCCTAATACAGTTAAAGATCATTGAAGATTTCTTACATGACCACTAGCTTATTTCCATTAAGCCCACACTCTATTTCATTTAGAGGGGAAGGGGACTATATAATCTCAACAGATTGAATGTGGTCATAGTACTGTCAACATAAAAAAGCACCTTGAGGTATTCAGCATGTGACAGTAGGGTTTATTCATTCCAAATGAACAGTGACACATAAGATCAAACATGAATTCTAGGGGCTCAGTATAATTATTCTCCAAATACTGTCAGATCTCTCTAAATGGTGTCTGACAACTCTCCAAACAGGGTCTAAGGCATCCTGTTTTGTAGATTAACAAAAACAGAAAGGCAAGATGCAAAGATTACAGCAAATTAGTTCTTATAATGCATGGGTTGATAAGGGGAGCACAGGCCATTCTTGTGCTGCTCACTGGAGAGTTCACATCCCAAGTAAGAACTGTGACAAGAAGGAAGAGGCACTCTCCATGCTCTGATGCTCTAATGGTGTCAGTAGATCTAGGAATCCAGTCGAAACATGTAAAGATTAAATTAAACAAGTCTTGAGATTCTGGAACCCAGGAGAGTTTGACTACTGACATATCCAATGTCCCCACAGGTTGGAGGGAATTAGAAGTCTCTCTCTTATTGTCTCTTCAGTATGTATGCTACAGAGAAATTAATGTTTTTCATTTTCTGGCAATAAGTATCCAATATCTTCCAAGTACATACTCCACATCTGGATCCCCACCCTCTGCCATTGATACCCTTTTGGGGAAGATGAGTAAATGAATCTCCCAGTGAATAAGGCCTGGAAAGTTTACAAAATAGCATGGTCTTTCCAAAGTAAGTCTTGAAACACAGGCCATTGCCAACACACAGTGATGGAAGATGCAGCAAACCTGAACATTGGTGCATCAGGCTTCATGAGCAAATGCTCAGTGAAATCATGGAGCACAGAGACCCTGATATAGAAGAACACATGTCCTGTGAAGATCAACTAAGCTGTGGACACAGTAAAAAAAGGTGCTATCCATGGAAAGATCATCAAATCTGTCCAGCAGGAGAAGGAAGATGGGAAATAATCTTCAATGACTGAGTTATCTTGAGCCTAACGCTGAGTCAGTCATGTTTCTTAACATCTCATGATATGATTATAAAACAGCCACTATTAGAACATTTACCACATCCTAAGCACCATGTTAGGAACATTACCTGCATAATCTCACTGAGTCCTCCCTACAGCTGTAGTACACCCTCCTTTTGCATGGGAGGAGGCCTAGTTTACTGAACATAAGCATCTTATCTGAGGCTATACAAGAATGACAAAGGAAAAATTTTCTCTCAAGTCACTTAGACCTCAAAGTGACATTTTTATATAGTCTCTTCCTAAGTGGCCAAGAGCTCAAACTACAGCTAAGAGATGAATCCAAAATGATTATTTACAGCACACACACACACACACACACACACACACACATCAGTATAGATATATTGTCTTGGGGCTGGAGAGATGGCCTGGTGGTTAAGAGCACCGACCACTCTTGCAGAAGACCCGGGTTCGATCCCCAGCACTCACACGGTGGCTGAGAACCGTCTGAAACTCCAATTCCAGGAGAACTCCAGTTCCAGGGGAATCCGACACCCTCTTCTGACCTCCGGGGCATTGCATGACACGGGTGCACAAACTTGCATGCAGACAGTACATTCATACACATACAGAAATAATAAATAATAAATAATAAATAAATAAATAAATAATAAATAAATTTTTAAAAAAGATATATTGTCTTGTCGATTTTCTACAGACAATGGCAATGTCAGGCATCTCTAGCCTATATTATCTAAGACATGAATTCCAGTATTTCTAATCAGGCACAATCCTCATCTGCTTCCTGAAGGACCTCAGCTTGGAGTGAACTCTAGAACATTTGCATTGGATTTGTTCCGAGGTAGCACATCCAGTCCCACTTGTTATCCACAGCATGCATCTGCAGGATGTCTGGCCAGGTTTATGGGTACAACTTTGAATGTAGAATAGGTTTGCTTTTCTCTCTGAGTCAATTTTTCTGGTTTCTATGGGGAAGGAGCCCATGATTTTGGCCTTATTAGCACCACACCGACTGAGCGCACTGACCCAGATAAATATTGTCTGTCTGGCATGTGCTTTAGGAATAATAAGTATTCAGAGCTATAGTTCCACTCCAAGTTATCATGGAGGGAATCAGAGATTGGAATCACCACGATGCCAGGCAGCCACATGCTTTCCTTTCCTATCAGTCCTATTTGCCTTTTGCCTCTACTATGCAATTTGTTTCTTGTGTTTTTAAGATTCAGAAAGTACTTTGGTTAAGCTAAGGTTAAAATTAGTTTGCATTTGCTGCCCACACATCAATTGATTGCTGGGAATTCATCCTGGGAGCACGCTGCACAGTGGGAGAAGGTGGTGCAGAGTACCAGAGGGAATCAGGGAGTGAGAATGTTCATGGTCATCACTGAAACAAAGCTAAAGATCATTGAACGGAAACACTGTGTACTCACACACACAAGCACACACACACACACACACACACACACACACACACACACACACACAGACCAGAGAAGGTGGGAATTCAAATTAATAGGGGGCTAAGAGGGGAGAAGAAATATTATGTAACAATGCTGACACAGTGGGAGCAATAAGGAGCCTATTCACAGGGAAAAAGACGGCATGCAGCCAGTTTTCTTAGGAAAAAGAAAATCCCTCTATTCTTATGGGCATTTCCATAAATGATAGCTTTGCTAGAGTCTAGTTTATTCATCTGAGACTATAGAAACAATGCCATTTTTCTTCTTTCATTATGGGATTTATGCTTCATTTCTTATACTCATGAGAATTTGTGACCTAGGAAAAGTCAGAATGCTTCTGGTGAACCTGTTTTGTTCATTATTCACAAGGCTCTGCTTCCAAGCCCTACATTTTGACTTAATAATGGAATCATTGAAATTATAAGAGTAGGGCTGGAGAGATGGCCTAGCGGTTAAGAGCGCCGACCGCTCTTGTAGAGGACCCGGGTTCGATCCCAGCACCCACATGGCGGCCGAGAACCGTCTGAAACTCCAATTCCGGGAGAACTCCAGTTCCAGGGGAATCCGAGACCCTCTTCTGACCTCCGCGGCATTGCACGACATGGGCGCACAGACTTGCATGCAGACAGTACATTCATACACATACAGAAATAAATAAAATTAATAAAAATTAAAAAAAAAAAGAAAATGCAAAGAATGTCACCAGGCCACTTGCTTTCATTGGATTGTTTTTGTACATGGTTTGGATAGCCACTGAAAATATGTTTGGTCTAGGTAAGTGTGTAGTACTTTTACTTCATAGAAGAAATATGTTCCTTTTGCTTAGAAATAAGTGATATGAAAACTAAAATGACTATGAGTTTTAAGTTCACAATGTTAAAATGCAGCATAGAATAATGAAAAGAGGAAATCATCAGAAATTTCAGAAAGGCTCAGTGTGAAACTGAAAATGCCCAATCAACAGCAACTGAATGAATTATAATAGTTATTGTCATTTAACGTAAAGGTCTGGCGTATTGAAACTGTTTAACAGGTAGGGGGTCACGAGACATAGTTGTGTGATTGTATTTATGGCCATCGTACAGCTGAGAAAGTTATTTGACAAGAGTGTTTTATCTTGACACATTTATAAGACACTAAAATATTTTCACTCATGAATGTAGGGTTTTGATTTTTTACTATTGTTTATCAGTTTAAGTTTATTTCATATATGAGTGCTTTGCATATATATACTCAAGTTGCAGGGCATCTGATGCCCTCTTCCGGACTCCATGAACTTTGCAGGTATGGATATATATATGTATATATATATATATATACATGTATATATATATATGTATATATATATATATATATATATATATATATATATATATATATATATATATATATATATATATATATATATATATATATATCCATGCCTGCAAAGTTCATGGAGTCCGGAAGAGGGCATCAGATGCCCTGCAACTTGAGTTATTAAAGGTTATTAGCTGTGTGGTGGGCACTGGGAAACAAACCATAGTCCTCTGCAAAAGTAGCTATTGTTCTTACACACTGACACATCTCTCCAGTCCCATTACAGCACAGATTTAAAAGAGTTTAAAATATTAAACATAGCATCCCCCCAAATGTGTCCTTTTTTCATTAATAAGTAAACCAGCAGGTTGCTGTGTCTCCATGTAAGAGTTTATTTTTATTATTCTGGTAGGTCTAGAAAGATATAATATCTGCATATTCTGTGGAGAAAGTACCTCTGCTTCCTACCAGAAACCACTGGTCAAGGAACCATTCATACCTTTGCAGAGGCTGCAATGCTGGATTCCCTAGCTATCTGCTACAAATAGGCTGCAGTGGTTGTTCCATGTGTTGAAAATGGATACAGCATACAGGTGAAAGGAGAGGAAAGTTTGAATTTGTCAAAATACTGTAGGACATCAGGACTAAGCAAACTAGGCTTCCAACATTGCTGAGCTACTGGAAGGCTCTCATGTTGCAAACTAAGCATTAGGACTTTGAAGGAATAGAGAAGGAATAATTTTCTCCAACTATTATGTTACTTAGCTTTCTATTACTAGAACAAAATACCTGAGATCGACTTCACTTCAAAAGATGCTAACAGTTTTAGAGGCAATAGCTCATATTGATGAACACTGTTGTTTTGGGCCTGTGTCTAGGCAACACATCATGGCACACGTGTGTGAATGAGGAATCCTGTTCACCTCATAGCCAGTATCAAAAGACAGGAAGAGGAAACAGAGATCCAAATATGCTCATTCAGGATATTTCAGTGACCAGAGGACCTCAAGCTAGGTCCAAAATCTAAAGATTTCTATCATCTCTCAATAGTATCAACCTAGGAACAAAACCTTTGTTTAACATGGGGGCACATTTACGTTCCTATATAGAGACATTTCTATAACTTAGTAAGGGAGTCTGGCTTTTTGCCACAGTGGCAATATATGGTTAGCAAAATCATGACACTTGAAGTCATTACAAATATGCTGGTGTTTGAAGTGGTAGTGGTTTAGTAGTTTGGAGGGTAGTCTAGGAGTTCAACATATGTATTAATTAGGCTTGTGTTTGGTACTTTTGAAAAACTTGAGAAGCAAAAAAAAAAAAATAAAAAAATAAAAAAAAAGAGAAGCAACAGGATGAATAAATTCGAGGACTTCTGTTCTTATCTAACAAAAACTTCACTTGAATGTAGTTTAAGACTAGTCTAATGACTCAAGCATCCCTGTTAAACAATTTCCACTTCTCGGGGCTGGAGAGATGGCTCAGCGGTTAATAGCACTGACTGCTCTTGCAGAGGACCTGGGTTCGATTCCCAGCACCCACATGGCGGCTAGGAACTGTCTTTAACTCCAGGTCCAGGGGAATCCGACACACTCTTCTGACCTCTGCAGCATTGCACGACATGGGTGCACCAACGTACATGCAGACAGTACACTCACACACATAAAAAATAATAAATGAATAAAAAAATTAAAAAAAAATTTCCACTTCTCAGACATATATTCCCTGTGTGTGACCAGTTTGGGAACTCTGTAATAGCCACCGTTTGTTGCAAAACTAAGCTTCTTTGATGAGTATATGGTATACTTACCTATAAATATAAGGCTCCATATTTCTCAGAGTAAGCAATTTTATTTGTCTAGAGATATATTAGTGATAGGGTTTTTCCCTCTGGTCTATGAGCTCTCCAGCCACATGTGTTTGGTTATATTTATAGTGCCACCCAGAAGTTCTGTCCCACTTTGAGGACTTTAAATCCAAGCAGATACCTCAGGCTCCACCTCTAGCCAAGGAACTATTGATTATTGATTACTGTGGGTTGAGGAACAGTAGATCTTTAAGGGAGTGAGTATAGAGAGGCTGAGTAGACTCCAGGGGATGAACTTTCACTGGGGACATCTGTGTCTAAATGCTTGACTGAATAAACCTTAACATATATGATGGAATGCATGAAATATGGTAAGGGGTGCTATAAGGGGTATGGATTGAGGAGGGGGGTCTCAATTTTATTAATATCTAATATGCTAAATCCACAAAAGCTCAATAAAATACACATTAAAATATTTCCATTTCAAGCCTCATTTTATCTTTTTGGCTACAATATGGGTGTTGAAATTGTGAATATCATGTTCCTGTTTCAGAAATGAGAATGGGAAAATTGCAAAGGCTAGGAAGGTGGCAGTCTCTTACTTGAATGGTTTGACCTTTCCTTCAGGAGAGAAAAGGCCCTACCTTCACCCTTAGAGACTTGTGCTACCACCTCTTCATGATCAGAATATACCACAGATATGTGATCTGTGGTGGAAAGATACTCTGATAATTTAAACTATAAAATTTGTATTACACGATAACTAGAAGAGGACTATAATGGATGCTGAATAAATCAAACATAAAATGTAAAGTTTGAATACCTCACTCCAATAAGACTGGCTAGGACCAAGGAAACAAAAGATACCAAATGCTGGAGTTGTGGGGAAAGGGGAAGACTTATCTACTGCTGGTGGGAATGTAAACTCATACAACTACTGTGGAAACAGTATGGAGAACCCTTAAAAGACTCAAAATGAGCCTACCACATGATCCAGCCATACCACTCCCAGGTATATACCCATAAGACTCATCCTACCACAGAAATACATGCACATCCATTTTTTTGGTCTTTTCAAGACAGGGTCTCCCTGTAGCCCCAGCTGTCCTGGAACTCACTCTGTAGACCAGGCTGGCCTTAAAGGCACAAAGATCTGCCTGCCTCTGCCTCCCAAGTGCTAGGATTAAAGGCATGCGCCACCATGCCCGGCTTGTACATCCATGTTTATTGCAACTCTCTTCAGAATAGGGAAGAGCTGGAACCAACCCAAGTGCCCCTCAACCAAGGAGTGGATAGAGCAAATGTGGTACATCTACACAATGGAGTCCTATGCAGCAGTAAAGAAAGATGACATCATGAACTTTGCAGGTAAATTAATGGAACTAGAGGCTGTTATGCCATGTGAAGGAACACAGTCTCAGACAAACAAATAAGGAATGGTATCCCTCATTTGTGGATGCTAGCAACAAATCCATAGTTGTAAGTCAAACTGAGAAAAGTTAATGTTATATTTCTTTTTATCTGACAGCAACTGTACTCTTACAATGTGAATCCTTTAATGGGCCCTAGAATTAACCTACCACTTATATTTAGACTTTGTAATTTTGGTATATGTGTGCAGGGTATGTATGCATATTTTAGAGTAATATAAAATTAAAAGGGAAAATGTGAATTCCAAAATATGAAAAAAAGAATAAGTACTATTAAAAAAATGTAAAGATTGAAGAGCCAAACTGTGAGCTTCAAAGTTCAGAACATCAGAGATTACCTATAACTCATAAGATGATCATGTAAGACAAAAGTAGTAAACAATTAATCCCAAGAAGACTCAGTGGTCTTGTTTCATTTGATGCAGACACAGCATGGATGTAGTATACTTCAAATGGGTAGTAATAAGCAGCACTGCACTAAAAGATAACTTAGGAAGATCAGTTTAAATACTTTTTATAATCTAGATATGCCTTTCTCCTTTAATTATTAAGTATCCCCTGTTCTCCTGACTTACAAGTTATTTGGCATATGCCTCAGGTCCACATAGAATGCTACAAAATGTGTAGGACAAAATTTCTGGTTTGAACATGCCTAAAATGTAATGGTTATTGGCCATTGAGTTGTCTGAAAACCTGTAATGGTGTCAGTGCTCAACTTACTGCCAAACCAGTCTAGTACAGGTGCAGGAGCTAAGTTTGTTCCATTACAGAGCTGGATGTAGAGAGCAAAGTTCAGTGGATTCTTAGAATGACTTGGGTATATTTACTTAGATGGGACCATCACACGGTTGGTAAGAAAGGTTCATTTAATCACTAGTGGCTTGAGGATTCTACATCAGCATTCGCAGAGCAGTAGTTTTCTATGGCTGACTCCGTGGATAAGGGCCACCAGAGACTCCTTTCACAGTGCTAGCATACACTGGAACACCACTGCAAATGAACTGGATGCAGTGTGGGGAAGAGCCATCTAAGTGATCACTTATGGATTTAGAGAGGGACATGTAGGAGGCAGACTGTACCACCCAACATGATGTTTTGGATAAAATGGATTTTGAGCTTAAGACAATTGAAAAGAAATGTATAAAAGAACATCCCCCCTTCCTTTACTTAAAAACATTATAATTCTCTAAAATGTGGCCCACATCCCTTTACCCAGCTGTTCATTCCCAAAAGCTAATTTTATCTTATTTGATAAGCTGATATATAAGCCTAAGGCTAGGCACAACTTTAATTTAACCGTCTCCAAGCTTGTGCATATGTTACTAAACCTGTGCTTGTTAATCTAATCAGTCTTGCAGTGGTCAAAACAATGAATCTAAGACAGGTATAAGGAAAGGAGATCTTTCCTTTCTCCAAAAGTTCTCGTTAGGAAAAGTCTACTGTCAATGGGAGAAGGGTTGCCATTAAACATGATCATGTCTTGAATTTCCCCCTAAGGCTACACATGAGAAGTACCCTGTAATTAGAAATAAAACCAAATAGAATATCTGAGGAAGGTTTCCAGGCTTCTACATCTTTAAGATATTTTTATTGAAACTAACAAGAGTTTCTCCTTTTCTGTTTATGTTTTGTGTATTTCATACATCAGTTTTCAGTTCAATCTAGACATATTTCCCTTTCTCTTACCCCCACCCCACCCCAGTCCATGCATTCTGTCATACATGTCCTGCATCTTTCTCTCAGTCTTTTTAAAGTTTTTCTCTGAAGAACTTTAGTGTTTTGGGCAGGACTTAACTGTATCAATCAGTTCTTTGACCTAGTGCTTATGTTGTTATTGTTCCCTCCCATTTTTATTGCTCCAAAATATGCCTATGTAAACATCATATATGTTCCAGAATTATGTCCTCCAGGAATAAACTGTATGTTAATTCTGAAATATGTTTAGGAATTCACATTTTTCCCTTTAATTTTATATATTACTCTAAAATATGAATACATACTCTCCTAGTTTGTCTTCCATTGCTGGGACAAAACACTGTGACCAACACCAACTTGGGGAGGAAAGGGTTTATTCAGCTCACATCTCCTGGGTCACAGTTCATCACTTAGGGAGGCCAAGGCAGGAACTCAGGGCAGGAACCTGGAGGCAGGAGCTGAAGCACAGGCCATGGAGGAATGCTGTTCACTGGCTTGCTCCCCTGGCTCATGCCCAGCCTGCCTTCTTATATCGTACACAACAACCTGCCCAGGGTGGCACAACTCATTGTGGGCTGGGCCCTCCCACATTGCTCGACCATCAAGACAATACTCCACAGATGTGGCCACAGGCCAATACAATGGAGTCAATTCCCCAATTGAGGCTCCCTCAACCCAGGTGTGTCAAGTTGACACTAAAGCTATCCAGCACACATACTTTCTACTCATATACAGTAATTACAATGCCTGAAAATTAAGTGGTAAATTAATTCTATGGTCCATTAAAAGATTCATATTATAATAGCATGGTTGCTTTCAGATAAAAAGAAATATAACACATTGCTCACCTTGCATTTTAGCGAGGGGATTTGGTGCTAGTATCCACAAATGAGGTATACCATTCCTCATTTGTTTTTTCTTTGGGGGTAGGGTGGGCACCTGTGTTACTTCACTTAGCATAATGGCTTCTAATTCCATCCATTTACCTGCAAAGTTCATGATGCCACCTTTCTTTACCGCTGCATAGAACTCCATTGTGTAGATGTGCTGGATTCTTGTTATCCACTCATCAGTTGAGGGACATTTGAGTTGGTTCCAGCTCTTCTCTATTATGAAGAGAGCTTCAATAAACATAGATGTGCACGTGTCTTTGCAGTAGAATGAGTCTTGTGGGTATATATCCAGGAGTGGTATGGCTGGGTCAGGCTTCTTTTGAGCCTTTTAAGGGTTCTCCACACTGCTTTCCATAGTGGTTGTATGAGTTTACATTCCCACCAGCAGTGGATGAGTGTTCCCATTTCCCCACAACCTCTCCAGCACTTGGTATCATTTGTTTTCTTGATCTTAGTCAGTCTTATTGGAGTGAGATGATATCTGAAAGTGGTTTTAATTTGCATTCCCTTAATTATTAATGATGTTGAACACTTTTTTTTTTTTTTTGAAATTCAGGGCTTTATTGTGCAACAAAGAGGGCACATTGTGCCAGCCTACTCCAAACTTTTAAATTGTTATTACTGAGATTCCTTAGTGATGTTGAACACTTTTAAAGATGTTTCTCAGCCATCTTTAATTCTTCACTGATGAAGTCTCTGTTCAGCTCTTTACCCCATCTTTTGAGCAAGTCATTTGTTTTCTTCTTTGTTTTTTGAGTAGTTTATAGATTCTGGATGTTAATGCTCTGTCAGATGTATCACTGTTGAAGGTTTCCTCCCACTCTGTGTGTTTTCTTTTCACTTTATTGATTTCTTTTTCACTAAATAGAAGCTTTTGAGTTTGATGAGATCCCACTTGTCAGCAGTTGACCTTATATTTTCAAGTTAGGGGCCAAAAAAGTTCATTGGAGAAGAGATATGTTCTTCAGCAAATGGTGCTACAAAACTGGATCACCATTTGTAGAACAAAATTAAAACCCTACCTCTCACCCTGTACAAAAAACCAATTCCAAGTGGATCAAAGACCTCAACATGAAACCCAAAACTCTTTGAAGATGATAGAAGAAAAGTTGGTAGCAACTTACAAGACATAGGTGTGGGAAAAGACTTTCTAAGTCAGACAGTAGCTGCATATGAAAAAAGGTCAAAACCTTTAAGAATTTTTGCAATAAGTTAACCAAAACCCTTGGGTTTTTTTGTTATTATTTATTGTTTGTGTGTTCACAGATTTCAATTACCTGTTTTGTTTTTTATTCAATTTTTGTGATTTTCATACAACAGTCTGATGGCATCTAGATCCCTTCCCCTGTCTGCAACTGCACAATTTAATATATGCTATATTTATATATAATATAATATAGTATACTACATTATAAATATATTTAATATATATAGCTTATAGAGTCTGATTTCTGTCCTTAGATTCCTTCATTCTGGACCAGTCTGCTGGGCCCACCAAGAGTCCTAATCCTGTAAGACATTGTCTCTCCCTCTCCCACCAGCCATCATTTGCCAAAATTTAGGTTAAGTTGGCATTTATTACCCAGTTCCTCATGTCTATGTGGGATTTCATCTGTCTTGAGCTTGCATAGGACTTGGGCATGCTGTCACCATTGCTGTGAGTTCATATGAGTAACTGACCAGCTGCTTGGACGACTGCTTCCTTGTGGTCATCCATTCCCACTGGTTCTTACAATCTTTCTTTCTCTTCTTCCACAATAATCCCTGAGTCTTGGAAGATGGAGTTTTGAAATAAGTGTCCTATGCAGGGATAAGCATTCTGTGGCTTTCTGTTATGTGCACATTGGCAAATTCTGGGTTTCTGGGCTGATGACCATCTGCTGTACAAGGAAACGTCTCTGGTGAGAGCAGAGGGATGCATTCCTCCTATGTGTAGATGTTGCTTTGAAGATGTGTCAGGATAAGCGTGTCACAGACAGTTATTCACTCATTTGATTAGTTCTGGAACTCTGCAAGTCTTTTACTGCAAAAAGAAGCTACCTAGGCACACAGCAGCAGCCAGGCACACACCAGCTGAGGTAGGGACTGCACCGTCTGGTAGGTGATTGTGGGAAGGAGAAGCTAGACCCGCAGGGCACACAGCAGCGGCCGGGCACACACCGGCTGAGCAGTAGGGACTGTGCCACATCTGGTAGGGGATTGTGGGAAGGAGAAGCTAGGCCAGCCAGGCACACAGCAGCGGCCAGGCACACACCAGCTGAGCTGCAGAGACTGTGCCACTTCTGGTAGGGGATTGTGGGAAGGAGAAGCTAGGCCCGCTGGGCACACACCAGATGAGCTGCAGGAACTGAGCCATGCCTGGTAGGAGATTGTGGCAAGGAGAAGCTAGGCCCGCCAGGCACACAGCAGTGGCCAGGCCCAGACAAGCTGAGCTGTAGGGTACAGGGGCACAGGCTCAGCTGGCAATCCGTAGTCTGATCCCCCCAACTGGAATTCCAGAGGGAGTGTTCAGTAAGCCCTACAACCAACCTAGAGGAACTGGCTGGCAGCAGCAGAGAGAGCACAGGGCTAAGAGGGCGTCATAACGGCTGTTACCTACCCAGTTCTTGCAGAATAGAAAGGGAAGAGTGAGCTGTACTTCCCAATATATAACCAAAATTGAAAGCCTGAAATCTAGACAAGCCAACACCCCATAAATAAAGAGAAGGAAAGTGATCCTTCAACACGGTGAAGAGGCATCAGAATACAGGCAAAGGGAAACCCACATGCTAAGAGCACAAAGAAAGAACAATATGGGAAAAGTGCAGAATAATTCCACACTAAAGTCTACAGAACATATGGAAGATTCCCACAAGGAGACCTCCCTGGAGGTAGCACAGGACACAGATAGTAAAATAATTACAGATATATTCAAAGAAATCATGGAACTAAGGGGAGAGAATGAAAAACTCAGAAAAGACCTGGAGGGAAAGAATGAAAGTCTTTGGAAAGAACTAAAAGGAGAAAATGACAAACTCCGGAAGGAACTAGGGGGAGAAATTGACAAACTCTGGAAGGAAATGGAAACACTGAAAAGATCCCATGATGAAATGAAAAAGGAAACAAACCAGCAAAGCAAGGAGCTACAAGAAAAGATTGAGAACCTCCAAAAGGAAGTGGAAATAGTAAAGAAAGCACAAGACAAAATAAAAAAGGAAGTCGAACCCTCATTCAATCAAGAGGAAAGAATGAGAAAAATCCTCAGAAGTAGAATGCAGGAAGCAGAAAAAAGAATATCAGACCTGGAAGATAACACAGAACAACTAAAAAGCTCAAGTAAAGACTATGAAAAATTAAAAATACACAAGAATGGAACAACCAGGAAATGTGGGACACTATGAAAAGATCAAACCTCCACATCATAGGGATAGAGGAGGGAGAAGATTCCCAAGAGAGTGGCATTGATCAGATCTTCAACAGAATAATAGATGAAAATTTCACCAAACTAAAAAAAGTCAAACCCATACAATTACAAGAAGCACATAGAACACCAAATAGGCAAGACCAGAAAAGAAACTCCCCACACCATATCATAGTTAAAATGCTAGACACCCAAAACAAAGACAAAATTCTAAAAGCCACATAAAAAAAAAACAAAAAAACAAAAAAAAAAAACAAGTTACATATAAGGGAAAACCTGTTAGAATTACAGCTGATTTCTCAGTGCAAACTATGAAAGCAAGAAGAACATGGACCAAAGCATTCCCAGTGCTAAATGACTACAAATGCCAACCTAAGTTACTATACCCAGCAAAAATGTCAATTCTAGTTGAAAGAAAGAGAAAAATCTTCCATGACATAAACAAGATGAAAGAGTATATGTCCAGAAAACCAAACCTTCAGAGAATACTTGAAGCAATTCAAAGGGCAGAGGAGAGGAGCAGCTATCCCCAGGCCCCTGGAAAGGGAAATTATTAAAAGCACAACTGCAAAAGTAGAAACCTAGACCAAAATGTAAATGGATGATAAGGGAAAGGAAGCAACACACATCTCTCAATTATTACCTTAAATATTGATGGACTAAACTCCCTAATCAAAAGGCATAGACTGGAAGAATGAATTAGGAAACAGAATCCATCTGTATGCTGTCTACAAGAAACCCATCTCACCCTCAAGGATAGGCACCAACTGAAAGTGAAAGGATTGAAAAAAAAATATTCCAAGCAAATGATATGAAAAAGAAAGCAGGAATTGCTATTTTAATACCAGACAAAATAGACTTCAAAGTAGAAGCAATCAGAAGAGACAAAGAGGGCCATTACATCATCATTGAAGGGAAAATTAACCATGAAGACTTCACAATCATGAATATATATGTACCAAACTCTGGTGCACCAATCTTTATAAACATAACTCAGCAGGACCTCAAGGCACAGATCACCCCAGCACACTCAGAGTAGGGGACTTCAATACCCCACTGAGCCCCTTGGACAGATCAACTGGACAAAGAATAAACGGAGAGACATCAGAACTGAACAATACGATACAATGGACTGAACAAATGGACCTCACAGACATCTACCGAATATTCCACCCAAGCACCAGACAATACACTTTCTACTCAGCATCCCACGGTACATTCTCCAAAATTGACCACATACTGGGACACAGAAAAAAACTCAACAAGTACAAAAAAATTGAAATCATCTCATGCATTCTATCAGGCCACAATGCAATAAAGCTCAATATCAACACCAGGAGAAGCTCTACAGGAACACATGGAAACTAAACAACACACTCCTGAACAATGAATGGGTCAAGGAAAAAATAAAGAAAGAAAGAAAAGCATTCCTGGAACTAAATGACATCGAGAATACAACACAACAAAACCTATGGGACACCTTAAAAGCAGTCATAAGAGGGAAGTTTATAGCCCTGGGTGCCTACATTAAAAAAACAAAACAAAACAGAAAGGACAGAAATAAATGAGTTAACGCTGTAGTTAGAAACCCTCAAAAGCCAACAACAAAGGAACCCTAAATGCAACAGACAGGAAGAAATGACAAAAATCAGAGCAGAAATCAATGAAATAGAAACAAAGAAAACAATAAAAAAAATCAATGAATCCAAAAGTTGGTGCTTTGAGAGAATAAACAAGATAGATAGTCCTCTAGCCCAGTTAACCAAAAGAAAGAAAGAGCAACTCCAAATCAATAGAATTTGTGATGAAAGGGGAAACATCACAACAGACAATGAAAAGATTCAGGAAATCATATGGGAATACTTCAAAAACCTATACTCTACTAAATTTGAAAACCTAAGCGAAATGGATGAATATTCGAAATCTTGGGAATAACCAAAGCTAAACCAAGAAGAGACTGACAGCTTAAATAAGCCCATAATATTTGAGGAAATTGAAGATGTAATTAAAAACCTCCCAACAACAAAAAAGCCCCGGTCCAGATGGTTTCATGGCAGAATTGTATAAAACATTTAAAGAGATCTTATAACTACTGCTACTCAAACTGTTCAGAAGGATACAAACAGAGGGAATTCTCCCAAACTCCTTCTATGAAGCTAGCATCACTCTAATACCAAAAACAGGCAAAGATACAAGCAAAAAGAAAGCTATAGACCCATCTCATTAATGAACATAGATGCAAAAATTCTCAACAAAATACTTGCAAATCACATACAGACCCACATCAAAAAGATCATCCATCATGATCACGTTGGATTCACACCAGAGATGCAGGGATGGTTCAACATACATAAATCAATTAATATCATAAAACACATAAATAATCTGAGGGACAAAAACCACATGATCATCTCAATTGATGCAGAGAAGGCCTTTGACAAAATCCAACACTCCTTCATGCTTAAAGTCCTAGAGGGAATTGGATTGGACGGATAATTCCTCAACATAATCAAAGCCATATACAAGAAACCCACAATTAACATCATCCTAAGTGGAGAAAAGTTAGAAGGAGTCCCTTTAAAGGTAAGAACTCATCAAGGCTGCCCTCTGTCACCACTCCTCTTCAATATAGTGCTTGAACCACTTGCTGGGGCAATAAGAAAAGAAAAGGAAATTAAACGAGTACTAATTGGAAAAGAGGAAGTCAAACTATCCTCTTTGCAGAAGATATGATGGTTTATCTGAGGGATGCTAAAAACTCAACCAGAAAACTCCTAGAAATGATTAGGGGTTCCAGTAATGTGTCGGGATACAAAATTAACCTAGAAAAATCTCTAGCCTTTCTTTACACCAATAACAAGCAACTAAAGAAGGAATACAAGGAGACCTTCCTAATCACAATAGCTTCAAAAACAATAAAATACTTAGGAACAAACCTAACCAAAGACACCAAAGATCTGTACAACAAAAATTATAAACCCTTGAAGAAGGAGATTGAAACTGACATCAGAAGATGGAACGACCTCCCATACTCATAGATTGGAAAAATTAATATAGTAAAAATGTCCATTCTACCCAAATTAATATACAGATTTAATGCAATCTCAATTAAAATCCCCAAGACTTTCTTCACATGCTTGGAAAAAAATACTTAAATTCATATGGACAAACAAAAGACCCTGAATAGACAAAGCAACCCTGAGTGAAAAGAGCAATACAGGGGGGAATCTCTATGCCAGACTTTAAACTATACTACAGGGCTATAGTCATAAAAACAGCCTGGTACTGGCACAAAAACAGACCCATGGACCAATGGAACAAAACTGAAGATCCAAACTTTAGCACATACAATTTCAGCCACCTCATATTTGAAAAGGGGCCAAAAAGACTCAATGGAGGAAAAACAGTATCTTCAGCAAATGGTGCTGGCAAAACTGGATCACCACTTGTAGAAGAATAAAATTAAACCCCTACCTCTCACCCTATATAAAAATCAACTCCAAATGGATCAAAGACCTCAATGTGAAATCCAAAACTCTGAAGGTGATAGAATAAAAAGTTGCCAGCAACCTACAAGACATAGGCATAGGAAAAGACTTTCTAAATCAGACAGCAGCTGCACAGGAAACGAGGTCAACAATTGACAAGTGGGACCTTATAAAACTCAAAAGCTTCTATACAGCAAAAGAAATAATCAGGGAAGTGAAGAGAAAACCCACAGATTGGGAGGAAACCTTCACTGCTGATACACCTGACAGAGCACTAATTTCCAGAATATACAAACTACTCAAAAAACAAACAAGTAAGAAAACAAATGACTCACTCAAATGATGGAGTAAAGAGCTGAACAGAGACTTCACAAGTGAGGAAATAGAGATGGCAGAGAAACATCTTAAAAAGTGTTCAACATTGCTAATAATTGAGGAAATGCAGATCAGAACCACTTTAAGATATCATCTCAGCTGGGCGTGGTGGCACATGCCTTTAATCCTAGCACTCAGGAGGCAGAGGCAGGTGGATCTTTGTGAGGTCAAGGCCAGCCTGGTCTACAGAGCGAGTTCCGGGACAGCTGGGGCTACAGGGAAACCCTGTCTCGAAAATACCAAAAAAAAATATGTAAAAGATATCATCTCACTCAAATAAAGCTGTCTAGGATCAGGAAAACAAATGATACCAAATGCTGGAGGGGTTGTGGGGAAAGAGGAACACTCATCCACTGCTGGTGGGAATGCAAACTCATACAACCATTATGGAAGGCAGTGTGGAGCACCCTTAAAAGGTTTGGAATGAGCCTACCACCTGACCCAGCCATACCACTTTTGGGTATATACCCACAAGATGCATACTACCTCAAAGATACATGCACTGCCATGTTTATAGCAGCTCTCTTCACAATAGCTAAGAGCTGGAACCAACCCAAGTGCCCCTCAAGCGACGAGTGGATAGAGAAAATGTGGTACATCTACACAATGGAATTCTATGCAGCGGTAAAGAAAGATGATATCATGAAATTTGCAGGTAAATGGATGGAACTAGAAGATATTATGTTAAGTGAAGTAACACAGTCCCAGAAAAACAAGTGAGGAATGGTATCCCTCATCTGTGGATGCTAGCATCAAGTACCTAATTCTAAGGCAAATTGAGCAACATTAATGTTATATTCCCCTCGATCTGAACACAACCATGCTCTTATATTATGAATCCCTAGACAGATCCTAAAACTAACCTACCACTTATTTTCAGACTATGGATTTTTGGTATATGATGTGGACATGTATACGTATTACAGTGTAACATGAAGTTAAAATGGAAAAAGGTGAATCAAGAAATATGATATGGAAATAACAGTTTGTTTTCCAGAAGATACAAGTTTAGTATAGGTGTGATGTATCAGGCTGGTGTAACTTAGCATTTCTGGGTGCTTAATGACCATACTTAATGCCCATGCCAATTTGGCCAAGGGACCTAAGGGATAACTGTGTTCCTTGCCCTCAGAGGTCAACTAAGTCTCAGAGGAATATGCCATGGAGGCATCTCCTGAAATGTCCTGCAAACGTGAGTCACCATTCTTCCTGTGCAGGGAGGTCTTGGAGATCCACTGATGGGACTTCAGCCTGAGTCTACCCTATAAAGAGGAAAGTCTGCTCGGTGCTTCAAAGAGAGAAGCCTGGTCTAGTAAGACCTGTGTCCTCGAATGGATGGAAGTGGTGGTTGAAAAACCAAAAGGAGCCAGGGGCTACACCTCCCTCCCCCCAAAAAACCCCGGAGTGACCATTAGGACAAGATCCTCAACTGACCTTGAGAAAACAGAAACCTTGGTTAATCTGGACTGACTGTGTTGCCTTAAGCATCCAAAAAGGAAAGTATAACCAGAAATAAATAATCAATAAGGTCTGAGAAATTGTATTTCATGTATAAAACTTGAGAATCCTTCAAACCTTCAATGACAGATGGGGACTACAGAGATGCCCAGTGTGAGGACTGAGTGGTTACTGGGATTTCAGCCTCTTCAGAGAGTAGACTACCATTGTTTGGCTACCCATGCTGTGTCATGGAGGCCAGGGCAGGAAGATCAAGACAGGACACCTGCTTGCTGGACCTCATTTGGATGACCATGGTGGGGGACCCCAGTGTGGAGCATGGGGGCAGGATTGATGGTTGTTTGGGTTTGCCAAGGCAGAACCTTCAAGCACTTCCTTGGGGAAAACTTGACATCTTTTGGTAAAAAAAGGATTATTTTTAACAGTTAAAAATATTTTGTAAAATAATATTTTCTCTTTTTATTGATACATGTTACAACCATCTATAATTTATCCTTATGTAATCCTATGGTGTGTTCTATCATATAGGAATACTAATATTCATATTCTAGAAAAAAAGAGAGAATATAAAATTATACTTCTTTTTCCATGCATGCACCTCTACTGTTAAAATGCAAATCTCTAAATGTGCATTGGAATTAACCTATAGTTTATGTTCAGATTTTGTACCTTTGATTTATGTGTGGAGTGTATGTATGCATATTTTGGAATAATATACAATCAAATGGTAACAAAAAAAAAGAGGGAAAAACCTATTCAAAGAACAGACCAAAACAGTAAACCTGTGCACCGAAAAGGTTATAAAAGACTGAGAAAAAGGTGCAAGACAGGACTTGTGTATGACAGAACCCATAACAGGACTTGTGTATGACAGAACCCATGACAAGACTTGTGTATGACAGAACCCATGACAGGACTTGTGTATGACAGAACCCATGACAGGACTTGTGTATGACAGAGCCCAGGACAGGACTTGTGTATGACAGAACCCATGACAGGACTTGTGTATGACAGAACCCATGACAGGACTTGTGTATGACAGAACCCATGACAGGACTTGTGTATGACAGAGCCCATGACAGGACTTGTGTATGACAGAGCCCATGACAGGACTTGTGTATGACAGAACCCATGGGCTCTGATGGGGGGAGGGGGGGACATGAGGGGTGGGCATGGATGGTGGAATGAGTCTAAATTTGATTAAGAAATGTTGTAGGAAATGTGCTCAAAAAAAAGTTTTTTTTTTTTTAAAGAGTGGCTAAGATCAAGAAAACAAAAGACACTGCTGGTGGGAATGTAATCTCCTACAACCACTGTGGAAAGCAGTATGTAGAACCCTTAAAAGACTCAAAATGAGCCTACCAACTGACCCAGCCATACCACTTCTGGGTATATACCCACAAGACTCATCCTATTTCAAACATGCATGTTTATTGCAGCTCCTTTCACAATAGCAAAGAGTTAGAACCAACCCAAATGCCCCTCCACTGAGAACTGGATAACAAAAATGTGGTATACCTACACAATGGAGTTCCATGCAGCTGTAAGGAGGTAAAGAAAGATGACATCATGAGATTTGGAGGTAAATGGATGGAGCTTGAAACCATTATGCTAAGTGAAGTAGCCCAGTCCCAAAACAACAAACAGGGAATGGTTTCCCTCATTTATGGATGCTAGTACCAAATCCCCCAATTGAAAGAAAAGCTGAGCAATGTTATTGTTATATTTCTTTCTATCTGAAAGCAACTGTGATGTTATAATGCGAATATCTTAATGAGCCCTAGAATTAACTTGCCACCTACTTTCAGGCATGGTAATTAATGTACATGGGTGGAAGGTATATATTCATATTTTAGAGTAATATGAAGTTAAAAGAAAAATCTGAACCCCTGAACATAATAAAAAAAGAAGGGATGTGTGGATGAAACTGATAAATGAATACCAAGTTGGTTACATACAGCATGATGCTTTGGTGTACGATTTTACAGTAGGATCAATATAGATGTGATATTGCATGCATTTCAAAAGCCTCAAAGAGAGAACTGTGTAATTTTGTTCAGAACTGTGGAATTTTTAACCATAAAGAAATTATACGACCAAAAATAAAAAATGGACCTGGGCGTGGTGGCACACGCCTTTAATCCTAGCACTTGTGAGATCGAGGCCAGCCTGGTCTACAGAGTGAATTCCAGGACAGCTGGAGCTACAGGGAGACCCTGTCTTTAAAAGACCAAAAAAAAAAAAAAAAACAACAAACAAGAACTTTAAACATGTTTAAGGATCTAGACATGTTCAGCTCAGTTTAAATTTTAAACAATGTTATTTATGACATCATGTGACCCTATAATATGTACAACTTTATTTTGTATATGTCAGCCAAAATTAATTTAAAAATCTCTGGAAAACTCAGAAAAAGATGCAAGACACCTATGACAGAATGCATGGAAAGGGAAATGAGTCTGAATTGAATTGAGAAATGATGTATGATGTATGAAAAAGTCTAATAACAATAAAATATATTAAAAAAAGAAAAAAGAAGAAGCTACCTTGATGCGGAGTGAAAGGTACACTTGTATATAAACCTGAGGTAGTATATTTAGAATAAAGTAAGAAATTATGTTGGTCTAGAGATGCAACATAGATTCTAGAGAAAAACCTTGGAGCTTCTTGATAAAAACCCAGTGATTTTGATCTGGGGAAGGAAAAAATATATGTCAGCAAATTCTAATCAAGAACTAATTAGCCACTGCTTTCTCATAAGATAATAAGAACAGGGGCTGGGGAGATGGCCTAGCGGTTAAGAGCGCCGACCGCTCTTACAGAGGACCCGGGTTCGATCCCCAGCACCCACATGGCGGCCGAGAACCGTCTGAAACTCCAATTCCAGGAGAACTCCAGTTCCAGGGGAATCCGAGACCCTCTTCTGACCTCCGCGGCATTGCACGACACGGGTGCACAGACTTGCATGCAGACAGTACATTCATACACATACAGAAATAAATAAAAAATTAAAAAAAAATAATAAGAACAATAGTACCTACCTAATCTTTGCCTGAGACAAAGTATAGAAAACACCTGTGAGAATGTCTAATAAAATACTCAGCAGGATACCCAACAAATGTATATTTATTCATCTTTCTATGCTAACATAATGGTGCTTATATATGATGCTGGCCTTAACACCAGAAGCAGCATGCAGTTCAGTCAGCAAAAGAATAAATGTTTGCTAAACAGTTACTTAAAGTAATGTTAACTTTATGTTAAATAGTTCAATTCCTTGATTTAAAATGAAAGTTAAGCATATTCACAATCTTCAATTATAGACTGTTATTTAGACAGCTGAGCTTAATTTCATGCGGCCTTCTTTTTGTGCTTCTTAACTTTTTTCTAGCCTAGGGAATAGGGTGATGACTCAGTAGGTAAATAATTTACTGTGCAAGATGAGGAGTGGAGTTTGGATCTCCAACCCTCACATAAATGGTGAGTGGTCATAGCAGTCTGCCTATAATTGCAACACTCATGAGGAAAAGACACAGAATCCTCAGGACAAGCTTGCTGGCTAGACTAACTCAATTGGAGAACTTCCGTGAGAGCACTTCCCTCAATATACACAGTGGAATTATCAAGGAAGGTAGCTAATATCAACCTCTGGCTTCCATTCACATACACACACACACACACACACACACCTCACTAACATGAGTACATGTGTGCCCCCATCTGCACCCACACATATGTGAACACTATACATATCCATATATAACATACATACAGACATATGCAAAAAACAAATTTTCTGGCCTAGAACTGTGCTTTCAATATAGTAGCCACCAGCTGCATATAGCTGTTAAGCATATGAAATGTGATTGGTCTAAATTGAAAGTCACCTTAAGTGTGAAATGCATATGATATTTTGGAGACTTCATAAGGAAATATAAAATACATTAATAATTCTAACATTGATTATTTAGTTAGGACATTTTTAAAATCAGAATTGAATGGAATATGCTATTCAAATTAATTTCATCTGGGATGCACTAGAATATTTAGAGCACAAAATTAAAAATTCTTACACATATTACATTTAAGTAATTGTAGTTTTGGCTCATCTCTTTTTTTTGACCAATGTTATTTTCATTGAATTTTTGTGTATTTCACACAGAACATCTCAATACATGTTAATCAGCTTTATGCCCCCTTCTGATTAGCACCTTCCACAGCACTCCCCTCTTCCCCTGATCATATACTCTGTCATTCGTGCCAAGGTCTACTGTGTCAAGTTAGCAACCCTAGACCTGCTCACTACAAGTTCATCAACTGAGGTCCGTTCAGCTCATCCAGAGTCCCTTGCTTTAAGAAGATCAGCTCTTTCTTCTAATCAGCTGCCAATAATTCTTCTGCTAAGAAGAACTGATGCCCATTTCCACAGTTCTATGCTGGGTTTTGTCCACTTAAGTTTACCTGAGTCTTGTCCTGCTGACACCACTGATGTAGGTTCACATGAACAGGATCTCCAGAGCTTGTATGATTCCATTTATATATGGCCATATACCTCCTCCCTGGCTCTTACAATCTCTCTGCCTCCTCTTCTACAATGGTCCCTGAGTCTTGGGTGAGTGAAGCTTATTATAAGGACCGGCACTCTGCAGATTCCTAATTGCCACCCTTTGGCTATTTGTGCCTTTTTGAGCTCTTGGTCCTCTGTTGTGTGAAGGAGCCTCATTAGTGAGAGCTGAGAGATTTATTAGTGTCCTCTTTACCTCTTGTTCTATCTTGTATGAGCCTTAGGTGTCAAGGTTGCATTGTAGATGTTCATCTTAGGCTTGGGAAATTCACAAGCGATGTTTGTGTATGACAAGTTTTGGTACACTGTAACAGTCTCCTTGTGGTGCAAAAGGCTGTCACATCCCTAGATTAATGTAATTTCTTACTAAGTGCAAAATTATATATCTTTATATTTACAATCATGTATCTCAGTCGCCACTATCAAAGACTCTTTTTCTGTACTAGATGGTTTGTCTCTTATACCCGTGGAACAGTTCTGTTCTAGAAATTAGCAATATTATATTTCTGCTTCATTGTATGGTCACCACACAGAAAAACATTGCTAGGAAGACCCTAAGATCATCAAATGTCTGATTCTTTAAAATAAAATGGTACAATTTTAATAATAAAATAAAGGTGTAGAGACACTTAGAAAGAAAAGCAATATGATTATGAAATTTATTCTCTAAGTCACCAAATGTCAGCATCCTAATCTTGAAAACACTTTTCATCAGACCTGAGCTTAGTGCCCTCATATCTGTCTGGGCTGCACATAGTAGCCCTTTAGCAAGGAATAAATTATTCCCCTGAAACTTTCACATCTACACTGTTACTTTAACATCTATGTTTCTTCATCTGTTTATTACCACGTTAATATTTTGCACAAAGTTTGCCTTTCTCTTTGTAACCATTTTTAGTAAATGAAATATCACCAATGAATTAGATATATTAATATGTTTTCAACAAGCTTTCTGCTTTCTGTTTTAGAACTTTGCCGGACATTTTTTTTTTTCAATTGGATAAGTGATGAAGGTGCATATGTGGGTATGCACACACGTGCTTAGCTTGCAAATAGAATAAAATATAATATTGTGTTATTTTGTTTATCATTTAATCACACTCCTTATCAATAAATATCATACATTTTTAATTAGCCTTAATTGAGGTGAGGACCTGTCACATGCTGCCAAATTCATAGCACGTTAGACACTGATAAAATAACTTTAAACATTTTAAAAAGAAGCCTTTGTTCTCTGTTCATTCCCACTTTGTAGGTAATAGAAAATGGAACAAAATGTCAATAACAATTAAAGCTGAACCATGGCAAAGAGAGGCAACATATTATTATCCTTCTGCAATAGAATTATCATTTGGGAAGACTTCTATAATGGGACATATATCCACAGTTCTGTTCATTCTATTCATGGACAAGAAGTCTTATGCATTCTTAAGTACTTGAAGTTTGCTGCAAATAATATCACGTGCTTTGAAATATTATGTGGTAAACTTAGAAAATTTGATATTTTCCCCAGAGAAAAATTAAATACTTCCATGGCCTTCTATTCAGTAACATTCATGGTGGACAAATCCATTCTTGGATTAGTGCTGTTCCTTTTTGTAAAAAAAAATCTATTATCTTTATTTTATATGATGAGTGTATTGCCTGCCTGTGTAAATGCACCTATGTCCTGCAATACCTGTGAAGATCAGAAGAGGGTGTTGGATCTTCTAGAACTGGAGTTACAATTGGTTGTTAGCCACTATGTGGGTGCTGGGATTCAAACCCGGGTCCTCTGCAATAGCAGCCAGTGATCTTAACCACTGAGCCATCTCTCCAGTCCCAATTTTATCACTTCTAATGGCTATTTCTTCTACTTCCACCAAGGAATTTAGATTAAAATTTTCACGGAGAATTCAATAAAAGATTGACTTGATGACTATGTGGAGGAGGGCCAAACTTGAACCCGCTGATTGCCTAAATTTCGCAAACCTAGGAAGAGAAAGGGTCATGGTATAGAGGTCACAAATATTAAGAAAAATTGACAGTCTTCCATTTCTAGCCCTATGGCAAACTCAGTACTCTGAGTAGCTGTGCTGAAAAGCTAATTATTACATCAAAACTTCAAAATTAAAAAAATCAAACTTCAAAATACAGTTCAGATGGCAAAGGAAAACAAAAGGTCAAAACCAACAGAGAGAAACAGTGAAAGAAGGAATTCTGGGGGGTCAGCCAGTGCCTAAGGCATGGTGATGACATCTCTGGAAAGCCCCAGGGACCCCTGAGTTTTAGTTGTAGTGGTTACAGGACAAACACGAGTCCAAAATACTTCTGTTGATTAAAGCTAGAACTAGCAAGCCTTATTCTCTGGGTCAGGATGACCTTCAGTAGAGGCCAACAAGATCTTTGCCAAGCTTGACCTTGTTTCTGGAAGAATGTGAAAAGTTTTTGCATTACACTTCCTTCATGTGAGGCTGTAACACTATCACATAAACTCAGAGACAGGGGTCCCAGATTAGTGGTATTTCCTAGAATAAGGAGAAGGAAACTAAGTTCCCTTTTGGAGGATATAACCTACCTATAACTAGATATCAAAGAACTCACAACATATTCCAGGGGATGCAATTTCAGAGTTAAAATATGATAAAACACTGCCAGGTGTGGTGGCACACACCTTTAATCCTAGCACTTGGGAGGCAGAGGCAGGTGGATCTTTGTGAGTTCAAAGCAAGCCTGGTATACAGAGCAAATTTCAGGACTGCTGGGGCTACAGGGAGACCCTGTCTCGAAAAGACAAAAAAATGATAAAACAAAATAAGGAGGTATGCTACATAAGTGAGAGACAGCTTACACAGTGGAAGCATCAAATTTTGATCTTGAAATCCTACGACAAGGCAGAAAAAATAATCATTATCTGACATTGATGAATAAAAGGGGGACTAAATATATGAACAAAGAATAAGAGTATATAACTCTTCACAAGCTAAAAAAGGGAATTGATTTTCAAGTTGATTGATCAGTTTAGATAACAAAATCAGTAAGAATATGTGATTTTTGAACAGTTGGAAGAGCAAATGCAAAATAGTGTACTTAATAACTAAGTCTGAATCAAGCATATCTCTCACTTCACACATATATGGCATAATTAGGAAAGATGATCATAACCTAAACAATATATTGATCCCAGTAATTGTCTCCGAACTTGACTATGAGCAATGTAACTCACCAAATAATGAAAAAGGATAATAAATGCCTTATTTTTTAGTTTGAGAATTTTTCCATGAAATTTAATAAGAAAAATGTTGACTGGGAAGAATAGCTTTCTGGGAATTTTGGGAAAATTTTATTTGTGGAAATTCATATCAAAGAATGAATTATAGTAGTGCTTAATATCTAGGGATAGTTTTAATGAAAACACTAAATACATGAACTTTGGCATGCAGGTAACACTGTAAATAGATGGAAATGAAGACATACTTAAAATTGGACTTTTTTTAAGAGATGAAGGTTAGTTTTGGCTCTTGATTTGAGATCACAGTCTGTTATGATGGGCAAGGTATGGAAGAGCTCATGGTGTATAGAGGGTGTGCCTATGAATTCCTCCCATCTCAATGGACCAAGAAACAGAGAATTCAGAGGAAGCAAGGTTGAGCTGTAGACTCTAAATCTTGCTCTTCCAGCCTCAGCTCTTAAAGGTTTCACAACTTCCCAAAGCACTGCCCCAGCTGGTATGTGTTCCAAGTGCATGAACTAGTGAGGGACATTTCATATTCAGAACATAACATTCCATCCCTGGTACCCACAGGCTTAGAGCTATCTCATAATGCACATGTATTCAGTCCAACTTCAAAATTTCCAGTGACTTAACAGGCCCAATACAGTTTAAAAGTTCCAAGTTCAAAGTCTCCTCTGAAACTCAAGGCAAACTCTTCCCTCCTATCCCATGCAAAACAAAAAAAGCAAGTTACATATTTCAATATACAATAACATAGAGAAAACTTTCCCATTCCAAAGAGAAGGACAGGAAGATAGTGATAGTATGGAAAGACTGAACTCACACAAACTAAAGCCAATCAAGGCAAACATCAAAACTTGAAGATCTGATTTCAGCATCTGAGGCTTGCAGTAGCCTCAACTGGGTTCCTACAGAATTGAGTAGCTCAGCCCTTGGAGTTTCTGCTAACTATAGCACAGAGGCATCTCTTTGGAGCAAACTACTCAGTACTTGCATCTTTCTTCAGAAAATGTCCTCTGTTCCTGGCATCCCTAACACCCTGGGATATCTAATGTAACTTGGCATCACTTTCACAGCTTCATACACAGTCTACTCAAGAGCATTGCAAAAATCTGACCTTGTTACACTTGCCTGGATTCAGGAGCTTTCTAGGAACTCAGAGCAAGCTCCAAAGGCCCACAGCGTTTGTGTTTTCCCAACCAGCACTATATGGGAAACACTGTAAGTTCTGCTGCCTAGATCCCTTTGCTATCTGTGGAATAGTTCCCGAGTGCCTGAGAAGCTAACCTGAGGAAACAAGCTTTAATCATATTGTTCTGGAGACAGCCCTCCAAATGTAAACCAAACAGGACAGTGCAAGACAAATGGAAACCTGCTGTTAGGTCTCCAGCCTACTTGGATCAAAAGGCATCTGAGAAGGAAATTCTCAATTTTCATTCTTTCCATTTTAATTAACTGAGAAATTAATGATACATATATTTTTCATGTTTATGGGATGCAATGATATATTTCAAAACATGCATACAATGTGTAGGGTAATCAGGATATCCATCATTTCTGTATCCTGGGTACATTCAAATGTGTCTACTGGCTAATGTGAAGTACAAAATGACACTCTACCAGTCATAGTTGGCCTACTGTGCTACAAAGCATGGTAACTGGTTTCTTCTACCCATCTGCAACTCTGCTGACTCTCTTTCTTCAATGACCACCATACCATCACCAACCTTCCCAGCTTTTGGTAACCACTATTTTACTGTTCTGAGAGGCCAACTTCTTTTGTTTCCACATCTAACTGAGAAGGTGCCATTTTAACCCTCTGTGCTTGACTTAATTCTTCATTATATTTGAATGAATGTTTTCACAGGTTTACCTTGGATCTGGCCTTTTCTTGGTATCTAGACTATAATTTGAAAATTTTATCATTTAAAGTGCAAGTGAATAAGAATTTTTTATCTTTGAAACTAACTACTAGATCTTGAATCATTATAATTTCTCTAAATTTTGCTAAATATTTCAATAACATCACTTTAAAAATATTTATTACATTTTTATATATTTAGTACATAACTTCTGAATCATTCTTAATTGCCTTTATACCCCCTTCTTGATTGGCACCCTCCAAAAGCCCAACCCTGGAGTTCATACATTCTGTCATTTGTGTTAGGGTTTGTTGTGCTAAAGTACTCTCCCTGGACATTCCTTAGTTCCAGTTCATCCTCTGAGCCCTAGTGAACCTATCCAGAATCCCTCTCTTAAAGAAGGCCAGCTCTTCCTCACCCAACAGTAATCAGTTGCCAATGTTTCTTCAGCTAAGATTGGGTTCTGCTACCCATTTCTGCAGTTTCATGCTTAGCTTTTATCTGATTGAGCTTGTGTGGGTCTTGTACATGCTGACACCACTGCTGTAGGTTCTTATTAACAGAGTCCCAGGAGTTTGCAGGATTCATTTCCATATGGTCTTGCACCACCCCCCTTGCTCCTAAAATCTTTCTCTCCCCTCTTCTGCAATGTTCCCTGAGCCCTGGGTGAGTGAAGCTGACTGTAGGTGACCTATCCATGGACCCTCATCTCTTTACTCTTTTTTTTTCATTAATGGATATTCTGTTTAATTTTTTGCATGCAAAGATAAGGGCTAAACATGAGTCAATGTCTTCAGATTGTACAGATTTATCATAGAGAAAAAAAGTACAGTAAATACTAGCAGACTATATTATCAATATGTAGTAATATGTTTTCGATTGAGAGAGCGGCATTTGCTTTATAGTCATGATCACTTTTCCAAATGAGTACCATTACACATTATTTGAATTGATTCTGCTGTTCTGTTGAACATAATAATTTGCCTTGAAAATCCTCTGAGTTAAGAAATTAAACTCAGGGCTGGACAAATGGCTCAGTGAATAAAACACTTGGTATGCAATTGTGAGGACCAGAGTTCACTCCTCAGGATACACATAAAATAAACCAGATGGGCATGAAAGCCCACTTGTAATTCCAGTGCTTGCAAGGTATAACAGGGGATCCTCAGGACAGATAGGCTAGCAAGACTAGCTGAAGTGGCCAGCTTCATCAAATGAAGCAGAGAGTGATTGATGAAGATGATTATGAACCTCTGGCCTCCAAATGGATATGCAACTACATGCACAGTACCTTATAACGCACATGCAAAAAGGAAAAAAAAAAGACAAAGAGATAAAGAAACTTACCTATTTCCACATGGCAGTAGGTGACAGCCCTACCCACATTTCTACCCCCAAACCCAAACTCTCAGCTGTCAACACAGCTTCCTTAGCAATGCATTGGGCAGTCTTTTAGAATTCAGTACTAACAGCTTCTTTAGTCCTTGGGCTTTTCTCATACTCTTCAGCCTTCCACAAGCAAGTTTCTTACTGCTATTTCAGACTGTGATATATATGAAGTCCCTTAGTCAATGTCAGGTTTTGGGGGTTTTGTTAAAGCAACATACCAACTCCCACACCAAAATAGGCATTGCTTACCCTGTTGCTGCATATAGACCTACTTTCCCTCAATATGCTAGCATCAGTTAGCATTCCCCAGTCAACTAAACTATTTGTTGAGGTTCAGTGAGAAGAGTTCATCTCTCATATGTCTCCTGGAGATAGAAGGACTGATTCTGAGGTTGTTCCTCCTGCCAAATTGATGCTGTCTGTTGCTTCCCCAGTTAGGCCTCCCCAGAGTGTGATAGAATTATGCTGGCACATAACAAGAAAAAATAGAAGGAGGAGGAAGAGGAGGAGGAGGAGGAAGAGAATGAGGAAGAGGAAGAAGAAGAGGAGGAGGAAGGAAAACTGTAAATAAAACTTGATATTTTTCTTAAGACACAGCTCTAGAAACTGGCATAACATGTTTCTTGGGTGACACACTATAGAGCTGGAACAGGTACCCAGACCTCAATAAAATTACTAACATAATTTGAAGAGCATAATACCTACTTTTCTTATCTAGTTTTCACTGTCAAAGATTGATAATACTTTTTAAGCCCTCTTCATCAACTTCCTCATTTCTTTTTCTGGTGCATCAAACTTTATTTTATATTTTTTCCTCTTTTATTTGTTTAATTTTAAGGGATTCTACAATATAATAACACAGTTGTTTTCAGATAACATTGATGTTACTCAGTTTGCCATACAATTAGGTAATTGGTGCATTTATTTTTGAAGTGAGACAAATTATTAAGCATAAGCAATGGATGTAAGTAACATTCATGTAAAACCAATTTGCAAGTATCTATGTCCAAATTTTGAACAACCCAAGGTTCCCACAGTCCAGTTGGAGATGCTTGTATGCACACGCATGTTAATCAATTAGGAGTCCAGTCTATATTGCTGTAGTCACATGATTCACCCCAATCTCTCCACAGCCCTTACATTCTACCATGCCTCCTCTCCCGCAATTTGTTCCCTAGGCTTTGGGAAAGGGGCACAAGTGGGTGAGAAGCAAAACAGTCTATTTTCCCTGGAGATGTCATTTTGGACTCTAGTCTGTTCAGGTTGTTTCCCTTCATGTGTTGACAGCTTATACAGTGATACCTTTTTAGTTATAATAACAAAGCACAAGCAATTGGATATACAGGCATTTAAGCAGTACTAATTATTATGGCAAGCTAAGCTGTGAGCATAGACACAGATGCTTGGATGGTATGCTAATCCACAAACTGTGGTTTCTCTATAAAGAGTGACAAGTTCTTATTGTGGCTTATAATCCTTTCTAGAGGACATAAGCTGGGTGGCATCTGCTTAGTATTCCTTCCAAGGAGAGACGCTAATATCCAATTAGATTGGAAATATATATATATATATATATATATATATATATACACACACACACACACACATGGCTGCCACTGTTGCACAGTATCTCCAGGCAGTTGAAGTGTAGCTGATACTGGTGGAGGAGTCTTGCTTGTCTCGAGGAGACCAATATTTTGTTGTATTGCTTTAGTGGCCTTTGATAATGCTCTCTGTCATTTCAGAGGCCAGTTGTACATTAGCAAGTGACATCTCATAACATTTTTTCATGCTCACACCAGGTCTTCGACAACAGGGACTTATTGCCTTTCTCCTTGCATATATCCCACTTATAGGCAAAGGGCCTTTATAATTTTGGTGGGTTTGAATCCCCTAGCCAACATCTCCTAGGCAGAATAATTCATTGCTGATGTCAGAGCTTTCCTGTACTAATATATTTTGCTTAATTACACAGTTTATAAAGACTTTACTATTGAATTTGGCTCTAGATAGAGAATTATCCTTTCACAGTTCCTATGCCTATCAGTCAATTAAAAAGGGCAGTTATACCCATTTTATAAGAAATTACCACTATTATAGTTGGCTCTAATTTACAGTTAGGGAATGACTTCAGTACCATCATGTTTTTCTTTTTTCTATAAAGGGGAGAGGTAGAAAGGTTTAACTTCCTCATTTCTTAATTATTCTTAAATTCAGTTTTCCAGCTCCTATCAATTTTCACCCCTGAAAATTACCCCTAACTTTGATTATGAACCGTCTTCCCCTACATGTGGGCTTTTTCAGTTGATGTCTCAGTCAACTCTTGTGGGAAAACTTAGTTAAGATGGGTAGCATTCTAAGCCAATGGTACCTCCTTGGCCATACCCATGGAGTGGGATGTAGTGACAAAAAGATTTAGGATTTGGCCCTGAGAATTGAGTCATGATGGATATTTAAGCAGACATCTTGGAATAAAATCTCTCTCTGCATTTGAACCTCAACCTGCGTACACATGGTGTGCTTTCCTGCACGTATTTTCCACATAGGTCATACCAGGATTAAGTGGGCCCCACCACAAATCTAGGCAGTGTCCCCACAAACTTTTATGCTTTTGGATTCATTTTTCTTAACCTCACTCCCTACTTGGTTCTATGACTCCAAGACACTCTTGGCTTTCTTTCCATCCATTTTTTTTTAATTTTTATTTATTTATTTTATTTTTTTATGTTACTAGTCAAATCTAGACCCGTGTCCCCCATCTTATCCGCCCACCCCACCAGAGCTCATGTATTCTGCCAAACATGCTTTTCATCGCTTTCTCAGTCTTTCTCGATATTCTCCATGTGGAAGTTGACTGTTTTGAGCAGAAGTTCACCATTTCAGTCAGCTCTTTGATGCAGTCCTTTTTGTTGTTGTTGTTGTTTCCAATATGCATCACTCCCAGCTACTTGGACAAAAGCTCAAGGGGCCGTGCACAAGAAATACTTACAACTAGGTAACTGGCATTAGCATCCACAGATGAGGGATACCATTCATCGTTTGTTTTTCCGGGACTGACTTTCCACCCATTCTAAAGAGTCATTCTCTTTACAGCCTAGAATACAGTTCACGAATGCTAAAGTTCTTTAAGGTCTCTGCGTGTAGCAGGAAGAGAAAATTCAAACCAAAACATTCAGTTTTATTTAATCTAACTCTAAAATTTACCAAACATTATTTTCAACCTGTCGTCCAAAAGGCAGGCTGATATTTAATATGCCTATTGTCTTTTCCTCCCTGTCAAATTATTTTTGTTTGTGTGTTCGCTAAGCAGACAAATTCAATGGCATTTTCTAAACTGTCAGAAATAGATTTTATTAAATTCTAATGTCTTTCATTGTAAAATTATTGGCTTCTAACTGTAGATGTTGGGAGAGGATGTGGATTCTCCCAGACTGGTCCTGACTAGCACAGCAGCAGCTCACATATCTTCAGGGAGCTTATTTCTCATTTATTCTACATGAACTTTGAAAGCATTTCCTATTAATCATGAGATTTAGGCCATAAGGAGCAAAATATAGTCCCACTGTCATATATTTAATAAATGATTGATTATTCATGTATTTTCCCATAAGGACCACTTACAGAAATATATTCAATAAAAATAAAAATCACAGAATGAAAACATTGCATTTTATCAAGAACGTAACTCTTTCATTCTAAAAAAATGTTGTTAATGAAAAAGAAAATGTAAAAAAGTTTATTGTTGGAGGGCAGAAGGCAAAATATTCCAATTTACTGGACCTAACAAGGATCATAAAACAAAGTGATATATGTATGTAATACTGTGACCCATTAACAATTGTTACAACTTATAAGTCATTCGCCAACTTTTTATTGAAGATATCAGTCTGGTGCTATGATATGACCAACAAAATTATCAGCTCTAATCCCTGAAAAAACTCCCCTGATAGGTGTTAGATATTTCTTCTTAGATAAAAGGAATAGCTCCCTCTTTTGAACTTGGAAATATACTTTAAAATTATTATTATATTTCATTTTAGAGGTCAATAATTCTGTGGAATATTTTAATTAATTATTCCTTTTGTGGTAACTAATATGATATTCTTTAAATTTTCTATTATTTCTCCTCTGGAGTTTGTAAATTTTATTTTATTTTATTTTTTAAAATTTGTTTGGATTTTGTAAATTTTAATTTGTGGTATAAACTCAAGAGAATATAAAATCACAATAAATGCCACACTAATAACAGCAAATTATAGTAAAACACTTTTATTATATGTTAACTGACAAGAACTGTACTTACCTCAAATGTCTTTCAAGTCAAATGTTAATATTCAAATAACTCTCATGAATTATTAGCATCCATTTATCTACTCCATGAACAAATAATGAGATCATTTTTACTAAAATACCATGATATCTTGAACTCTTCAAAATGCATATCTAAATACAGATTAAAATAAGTATCTAGATATTTACTTTAGTTAGAACACTACAGCAGAACAGAACAACTGTATAGATAATTAGATCATATGTAGAAAGGTGACAGAGAGATGGATAAATAGCTACATGATAGTCTGACAGAAAAATAGGAATTGATGAGGAAAATTATCTCATGAGAAGCCCCACAGCAAGCTGTCTGTACACTCTTGATCCCTGGTTCCTGATAGCATACCTCATCCCCAATTCAAAGGTCTTTGAACTAGGGCAATAAATAGTGGACTCCCATTCCCAGGCTGAAGGCCTGAAAACGTGGGAGAACTCCAGTGTCACTAGTAGTTAAAAGTAAAGAGCCTAGAATTTTATGCCCAACTGCAGAGGGGAAGAAAATGCTCCAGCTTCCAGAGACATATCAATAGCTACTCAGGACCTCCTGCTTTTGTTCTTTCTAGGCCTAGTGCATGTTCTGCTAAGCTGAGAAAAGATTTTCCTCACCCAACCTGCTATTGCGAACACACGAATTTACATTGGAACCCTGCTCAATTGTTAACCCCAAAGAAACACTGATCTGTATTTCTAAACATTCTATAATTCAATCAAGTTGTTTCTTAAAATTAATAGAATTTTCAGAGCTGGTATGCTTCCTGCATACTGTTAAGCTCTAAGAAAACTGAAAGAACACTTTCTTTAAAAATTAAACTAGATCATTCAGTTTCAAACATGAGGAATAATAATATAATTGTTATTAGGTCAAAAGTATTCATGTAAGAGTGATATTAAATCTATCATTTATAATTTAAAGGAGGGCCCATTTAATCTAAAAAGACTAATGATATTACTCTGCTTTGTAATACATGTAGTGAGGAGATGGTTTTGTTAGCCTTCTAATTCATTAAATATTGTAAATTTATCTCCAACAATGGGATCAAGAGGATCAAGAACAAAAATAGGTTTAGCTAATTCAGAACTCAACTTTCCAAATATGAATTTACTTTCGGTAGTGTATATGATCAGAAATACGTTTATGTAGTGATTCAAAGTCTATCACATATATATGTATATATATATATATATGACATTTCTATAAAATATATATGTATTTGTCTCCTTTTAAGTATAAAATTTCAATATCATACAACTTACATTTTTCTGGAAATTTAAATGCCTGTACATCCAATTGCTTGTGCTTTGTTAGTATGACTAAAAAGGTATCACTGGATAAGCTGTCAACCCATGAAGGGAAACAACCTGAACAGATTAGAGTCCAAAATGACAACTCCAAAGAAAGTAGACTGTTTTCTTCTCACCCACTTGTGCCCCTTTCCCAAAGCCCAGGGAACAAATTGTGGAAGAGGAGGCGTGGTAGAATGTAAGGGCTGCGGAGAGATAGAGGTGAATCATGCGACTACAGCAATATAGTCTGGACTCCTAATTGATCAACATGCCTGTGCACACAAGCATCACCAACTGGACTATGGGAAACTTGGGTTGTTTCAAAATTTGGACATAGATACTTGCAAAATGCACCAATTACCTAATTGTACGGTAAACTGAGTAACATCAATGTTATCTGAAAACAACTGTGTTATTATATTGTAGAATCCCTTAAAAATAAACAAATAATAATAAAAAAAAGAAAAGAAAAAGGAAATTTAGATTTAAAAAGAAAATTATTAAGAAAAACGTCAAAATATTCAGAATATGTCTGAAATTAACTGAGTCAAAGCCGTCATTGGAAATTTTGCTTCCTATAAATATTTACCTGTAATGGAGACCCATGGGTGAAGACGGGTTGATGTGAAGAAAGTGGAGTTTTCTGTGAAAGAATGAGAACCAGTGGGGAGAAATTTAAAACAAAATATCTACCCAGAATATACCCACCATGCTCAATAATTGATATTGATTCTGTAGCTTTCCTGAGAAAAAAAATGACAAACATAAATTTTCGTTAATATATGTCAATTCATGATGTCATCTGTGAGGACAAATACACTAGGTTGTTTGTTTTTAACTATGGTCTGTCCCTATTTCTTTTTTTTAATTTTTAATTGTTATTAAATATTTTCCATAGGTCATACATCATTTCTCAATTGAATCTAGAATTGCTTCCCTTTCCATGCCCCCCACCCCACCCAAGTCCCTGCACTCTGCCATACATGTCCTGCATCTTTTTCTGAGTCTTCCCAGAGTTTTTTTTCAGTTCTTTTGTTGTTGTTCTCTCCAACTTGTATTGCTACAGTATATACATATATATATATATATATAGTTATATATACATACATAAATATATACATAGATATATACATACATACACACATATCACTTGAATTGAAGGATTTTTTTCCTAAAATATCTCATGTTTTCCTTAAGGAAGTGCTCAAAGGCTCCTCCTTAGCAATCCCAAACAACCATCATTCCTGCACTTTTGGTCCACATTAGGGTCTTTCCCTCCCATGGTCCCCCAAATGAAGTCCAGTAAGCATGTGTCCTATCTTGATCCCCTGTACTGGCCTCCATGATACAGCCCAGGTAGTCCAACAATGGCATTCTATATTCTGATGTGGCTGACGTCCCCTTAGCTGTTACTATCCCTATTTCTTTTAGTGATGCCTCCTTCTCCTCTTCCCTTTTATTCTTCTTTTTAAGATATATAGTATTTACAGTATTTATTAGTCCAAGACAAAATTACAATACTGTTTTGAGACCTATTCCTTAATCAAAGCAATTTATAAATTTTACTTAATTCATAACAGGGAATTTAATCAATCTATCTTTAGGTATTAAGCTTCAAAAGTGAATGAAATTAAGAGACAGGGAGAGGGAGAGGGAGAGGGAGAGGGAGAGGGAGAGGGAAAGAGAGAGAGAGAGAGAGAGAGAGAGAGAGAGAGAGAGAGAGAGAGAGAGGGGCTATGTATTATGAGGCCGTTGAGAAACATGAGCTGTTTGGTTTGGATATATATATAATATATATATATATATAATATATATATATATATATATATGTATAACTAAAGCAAGGTGGTATTGTAGACCTCAAGGGAACAGGTGCTGTTAAAATTTTTCTATAACCCTTAAAATTTGGAAGTTTATAACACAGTTATGAGTAATCATCTCCTCTAGAGCTTCACTGTAATACAATAATCGTCATCCTCCCTTTTGACACAGAATTGTTCTATGTAACTCAAGCTCAAGATCCTCCTGCCTCAGCCTCTGGAGTGCTAGGGATTAAATGTGAACCACATGCGTGATCTCCAACAGATTTTCAACATCTCTTTCCCATGGTGATTGAGATTATATATATTTTATTAATACTTAAGCATTTTGTAATCATTTGTTATATATTAAGCGCATTTGTTACATACCAAGCTATATTGTTTAGTATGGAAAATGCTAAATTTGAATAGGAAAAACAAAATGAACTAGGACACTTAAAATTTGCTTCAAAAGTGTCATTTTGGGGAGGAGAAAGAGACGCCACACTTGAGTTTAAGAAAAAGCACTTTCACAGTCTAGGTCTTCTGTTTCATGGGTTCATAGGGACAGAATCCAAAGCTCACACCCCTTCCCTTAGGACTAACAAAGTGCAGGTACTCTTCTCTGGGTGGAGCAGGCTAGTGCTGTTCTTGAACCCAGGTACTTCTCTCTTTGGCTTCCTTTTGTTTCTGATCATTTTCCTTCACTCATTTCAGGAAGCCACCTTGGCTCTTCAAGTGTTTAATATGCTCAGCACTCACATTAATTCTCTTGGCAAGCACTTTGTCCTTAATTTGCTTGTTTAAACTGCCAACAGAGTACAGAGCGAGACTGTAGACTCTGCTTTTGCCAGGGCAATATTTATGGCCCTTCCTTTTGTAACACTATCTGTTTCCTTGATGTCGACCATATCAATCTTCTTTAGTTTCACATATATGAGGCCAAAGGAAGAGCTCCATGTTTCCTAAAGGCCTAAAGACACATATCAAGTGTTTCTCTCTTTTTAAAAATTGATTATTTTTGTACAGATCCTTCATTTCAATGAGTATTTTAATTGGATTTTTGTAGATTTCGTACAATGTGTGTTAATCATATTTAGACCCCTTCCCCTCTGCAACTCCCTATAGCCTGCCCACCGGATTTCATGCAATCTGTCATTTATGTTAAGGCCTATCCAGTCAAGTTTGAGTATCCAGAAGATTCTCAGTGTGAGTTCAACTGGAGCCTCTTCAGCCTATCCTGGGTCACTTTCTTAAATAAGATCAACTCTCCTTTACCCAGCAGTCATCAGATGCCAATTATTCCTCAGCTAAGGTTGAGGTCTCCTGCCCACTTCCCCAGCTTTATGCTGTTTTTTATCTGATTCCATTTGTGTGGGTCTTGTACATGCTGTTAACATTGGTTTAGAGTGTCTCTCTTATTTTCTTTTGTATTTGTCCTTTTGGTGAATTAATAGAAGATGTGAATTCTAGAAGAAAGGCCAATTTCTTTTCTTTAAAATGCATGCATATATATATGCAATATATAGATATATATATATATATATATATATATATAGATGACACAAAGTCTCACTATGTAGCCTAGGTTGGCCTCATAATTGTCTGGAACATAAAACTTATAAGTTATATTCCCAAAAGTCCCTTTCCTCTGGATTCTAGTTACATTTTACATTATACTAAGAGGCCTTTTAATGACTCCACCAAGAAACCACAAATAATCTTTATCCCCATCTACTTACCGTTGGATAACAAACATCCTTCTATTTGTGTCTCCTTAAATATTTTTATCTGGACATTTCACATACTACAAATGGACTCTGGTAACTGGCTTCTTTGACTCTGCATGTTTTCAAAGTTCATCTGTGTTGGAGAATATATCAGTATTTCTTTCTTTTTATGCTGAGTTGCATTCCAGTGTATGGAAACGATAATATGTTTACCTGTTCATTAGTTGATGGACATTGGGGTTTGGTCTGAACATATTTTACCTTTCTTAGGTATATTTCCAGGAATATAATAACTGAGTAATGTAGTAACTATGGTTGAACCCTTGCAGAACTACAGAATTGTTCCTCACAGTAGCTTCATTGTTTCATATTCATACAATCAAATGTTTTCATATCCTTGCCAACATTTCTTATTTTCATGAATATATATATATATATATATATATATATACATACATGTGAATACAGACATATGTATATGAAAAATAATGTATTTTATCTTCTAGTGAGTGTTAAATGCTATCTTGCATCTCATTATAGCTTTTAGTTGCATTTATTTCACTGAATTCGTTCTTCTAAGCTGGTGATCTGGAGGACTATTATCATGGGATTGACAATTGTGGGAGGTCACGTTACCTTGTTATTTTCATATTACATCTTGGGATGGGAATTGGGCATCTGGAATTTGTTGTTTGCATATTTTAATATGGATATTTTATGCCACAAGGGAAGAGTGTCAGTATGGGGTAATAGGCTCCAGGGGAAAGGCGGGGAAAGCCATGAAGGGGTACAGCAGAGAGAAAGGAATCTCTTACTATGGTTGCCTGGGTGCCTTTGTATAGTTCCAAGGCAGGTAGCAGGCTGGGCAACATGGGGCAGTCCAGATACCCCACGGCCGAGGGAGGCTAGTCTCTTACTGGGGCCCTGTGATGCTCGGCCAACTTGGGGGTGGAAGGGGTCAAAGGGAGGAAATCAGCACTCTTACCAAATTGTATTCCTGGAGCAACTGGGTCCCTATTGGAAGGGTCAGATGTCTGAGTGTGTGAAGTGCTGTGCAGAGCTCTTAATCTTACCAGGTTGAGCACCTGATAGGTTCCCAGCATGGAATGAACTGAATTTTATTATTACATAATTTAGAACATCCTTTCATATATACATTAACCCTTGTATAATTTCTTCATAATAAATATATTCTAATATTTTACCCATTATAAAATAGGACCATCTATCTTTTCATTGTTTTAGTTTCGTTTTATTTTTATTTTTAAGCATAGTCTCCCATAGTGCCAGCTGAAGTGGAGCTCAAGTGGAACATAGATCAGGATGGCCTGGATCTCACAGAGATCTGCCTGCCTTTGTTTCCTGAATGGTGGGCATAAGATGTGTGCCATAATGCCCAGTGTTTATCTTTGGCTTATAGAGTTGTACATATTCTGCATCACTTCCCTGGCTCTTAAAAATCTTTCCAACCCCTCTTCCACGATGCTCCCTGAGCCCTGAATGAATGAAGCTGAATGTAGGAGACTGTTCATGGACCCACACTCTGTAGACTTCTAATGTCCATGGTTCTGCATTCATGACCTTTTGAGTTCCTGGCCTCCTTTCGCATGAGGGAGCTTCCTTAATGAGAGTTAAGAGGTTAATTAATGTCCTCTTGGACTCTTGTTATATGTCTATTGTCATATGACTCTTGCATAAGCCTTAGGTGTGGAGGTTGAATAGTAGATGTACTGCTTAGGCTTGGGCAATTCACAGACAATGTGTGTAGCCAGTTCTGAGACTCTGTAATTGTCTTCATCTAGTGAAAAAGAAGTTTCTTTATTGAGTGTTATGTGGGATATTTGTATGCAAATATCAGTATACCTATTTTGCAGTTAGTAAGATGTCACCTTAACCTAGGGATAAGATAACATTGACAATTTCTTTTTTAAAATTTTTTATTTTATTTTTTATGTGTGTGAATGCAGTATCTGCATGTAGGTTTATACACCCCTGTCCTGAAATGCTGTGGAGGTCAGAAGAGGGTATCAGATTCCCCTGGAACTGGAGTTAAAGACACTTCTTAGCCACCATGTGGGTTCTGGGAATCGAACCTGGGTCCTCTGCAAGAGCAGCAGGAGCTCTTAACCACTGAGCCATCTCTCCAGCCCCCAACACTGACAATTTCTATAAGATCTATGACCTCTCTGGCCATTTGTATATGACTATGTTTACAGTACCACACAGTTTTCCACCCACAGAGTGAACTTTAATTCCAATTAGTTAGTCATTGACCCCTCTTCCCCCAAGATAAAAGTGCTGCTACTGCACAATTGCCATATGCTGTGCTGGACATTGATGTGGATATTTGCTCTTAAGACTAGTGTTGGACCATTGATTGCTGTTCTCCATTACTTCCTTAGTAGCTTGCATGGTGCTCTCTAAAGCTAGCCTTCTGGGAAAGTGGCTTCCAGATCAATTCCAGTCTCTGCAGTTTAGTATGATCTGTCTTCACCAATAGGGTCTTGGAAGCAATCAAGGGCTGTGGCAATAGCCTGTGCAATTGTTGGACTTTCCATGTGGAAATAGAACCATACAAGTTCCTGGAACCTTGCTCATATGAACCTATAGCAATCGTGTCAGCATAGACAAGATCCATGCAAACTCAACCAGACAAAAACCCAGCATGGACCTGAGGAAATGGGCAGCAGGACCCAATGTTTGCTGAAGAAATATTGGCAGCTGATTATTTTTGAGTTAGGGAGAAGTGGCCTGCTTAAACCAAGGGAAGCTGGATAAGGTGACTAGAGCTCAGTGGATGAACTTGCACTGAGGAATAGCTGGGAAAGATAAATTTGGCAAAACATGTCATAATACAAATGACAAAATGTATGAATTCCAGAGGAGAGATGATGGGAGGGTGCCAGTGGAGAAGGGGACATAAAGGAAATTAAGACTGATTGAGACATTAGGTATGAAATACACAAAAAAATCAATAAAAACCTTATCCTCCCCCCCCCAGATTCTTTACATATCCTAGATACTCAATCCTTATCAGATAAATATTTTGAAACAAAAGTATCTATACTTGTTTTATTTATGACTTTGGTGATATATTTAAGAAATTGTTGATCCCCACCTTATCCCCCTGCTAGCCTTGGGCCCGGGCCTTCTCCATTCCCTCTGCCTCAGATCTCTGGACTAGCTTCCTAACCTAGACTAGCTAAAGCCTCTACCTTAGTTTGTTAAGATCCTCTACAGGTTGTCCCCCCTACCTTCCCCTGCACTCCTGTAGGATAAAATACTCCTTCTTTGAAGTGGACTTATCATCACACAAGCCGCAAACTACAAAGATGGACCTTGGTTTACTTAGAGGGAGTGGCTAAGCGCAAAGCAGGGAATGAGGGACAGTAGGAAAAGACCAAATCTAGGCATCGTAGGCATACAGGAAGAACAAGACTCCCAAGCCAATGACATTGACCAGATCTTCAACAGGATTATAGAAGAAAACTTCCCTAAATTAAGGAAAGACATACCTACACAGATTCAAGAAGCACACATAACACATATTAGACAGGAACAGAGCAGAAAAGTATAAAAGCTAAAGAAAAGGACAGGGTACTGAAAGCTTCTGAATAACAAGTTACATATATAGAAAACCCCAAAAGAATTACATCTGGCATTCGATGCAAATTTTGAAAGCCAGAAGACCCTGGACCAAAGTATTCTCAGTTCTAGACAACCATGGATGCCAATCCCAATACTTTATCCAAAAAACTATCTCTCATAGTTGAAGAAGAATGGAAAATTATCCACAACATGAATAGTCTGAAAGAATTCATGTCTACCAAACCAGCCCTACAGAGAATACTTAAAGCAGTATGGAAGACAGAAGATAGGAATGAGTATACCTAAGAGGTTACAGAAGGAAAACAAGTAAGGTGCAATAACAGAAACACAGAATAGGGAGAACAAAAACAAGTTAAAATGCCAGTAACCAATAGACATCTTTCAATAATAATGCTAAATATCAATGGCTCAGCTACACCATCAAAAGACACGGGCTAGTGGAATGGATTAATAAACAAAATCTACCCCAAAACCCGAGTGACCCTTGATGACCAGATCTTCAACTGACCTTGAGAAAACAAAAACCTTGGTTAATCTGGGATAACTGTGTTGCCTTAAACATCCAAAAGGAAAGTATAATCATAACTAAATAACTAAATAAACAGTAAGGCTTGAGAAATTGTACTTCAGGTATAAAACTTGAGATCTTAATAAAAAGACAAAAAGTAAAAAAAAAAAAAATGAGCTCAGTTGTTTTTCCTGTCTTACTGGCAAGTGCAGCTACCCTGTGGCTGCCACTGCTTTTGCCATCCTTCAAAGACATGAGACACAGCTTTTCAACCTTCCAAGAAGGTTGAAGACTCATGTCTCTCCAAGAATCCTCCAAACCTTCAGTGCCAGATGGGGACAGAGACATCCAACTTGTGGACTGAGCTACTAAAGGGGTTTCAGCCTCTTCAGAGTATAGACTGCCATATTTGGACTATCAAGGCTGTATCATGGATACCAGTACAGGAAGATCAAGACAGAACACATGCTTACAGGACCTCATGGGAAGGGAAAACCCCAGTGTGCAACACAAGGGCAGAACTGAAAGTGGTTTGGGCTTGCCAAGGAGGAGCCTTCAAACATGACATCTTTCAGCCCAATAAAGAAAAAAAATCATAAGCTGAAGATGCTAAAAACTATGACATATGTGGAATACATATATGCATATTTTTGAGTGATGCAGATTGGAAGGAATAATAACAACAACAACAACAAAAAGACTGGGTCAAAGAACTGACTGAAACAATGAACTTCTGCTCAAAACACTACGCTTCTGCATCAAGAATTTTGAGAGAGACTGAGAAAAAGATGAAAAACATGTTTGGCAGAATACATGAGCTCTGGTGGGGTGGGGGGCAGGGAGGGGTCAAGGGTCTAGATTTGAGTTGAAATTTTATATAAAATGCACAAAGCTTCAATAAAAAATTGGCTTTGAAAAAAATCTCTTTTCATTGTCTTTAAGAAACTCATTTCACCGTCAAGGCAGGGAATACATTAGGGTAAAGGGATGAGAAAAGTAATCCGAGGAAATCGCTCCAAAAAGCAAGCAGAAGTTGCAGTTCTAAAATCAGACAAAAGAGACTTCAAATTAAAAACAGATAATAAGAGATGAAGTCTTTCACTTTATTTAAATCAAAGGAACAATCAATCAAGAAGATATTACAATCATGAATATATATCCACCAAACTTGGATGCACTAACATCATAAAAACAGTGCTAACAGAACCATAAAACATAGATTAACCCCAACTCAGTAATAGTAGGTGACTTCAATACCCATTCTCTAATAGACAGTTCAATTGGAAAAAGAATATACAGAGAAACATCTGAATTAAATGACATCTTACATCAAACTGACATAACAGATGTGTTCAGAATATTCCACCCAAGCATCAAAGAATACATTTTTCTAGTCAGCAGCTCATGCAGTTTTCTCTCAGATTAAACATATTCTGGGACACAAAACAAACCTCAACAGCCATAAAAAATTTACATAATTCCATACCTTCTATCAGACCTCAATGAAATAAACTTATAATCAATAGCAAAAGAAGCTCTAGTAACTACACGAAATCATGGAGACTAAACAACACACTCCTAAATGATGAATGGGTCAAAAAAGAAATAAATCAATGACCCAACCCCAGTTGTAAACCCTAATAGTAAAAACAATGACTGGTACAGCAAACTATCTCTATATTGGTACAATAGTGGTACTATTATTTGGGGAGGGGGCTTGGGGGGTAAATAAAAGCTATCTAATTAGACTTAAATCCCTTTCAATGGGAGTGAATTCATGCATGACACTGTAATTATAGCCAACTATATATGTCTAGAGAAGTCATAAATCCTTGCTACAACTCTATCTCTGTCATATCTCTGGGCATATGAAACTAGTATATTTACAGACAAGTATACCATATACGGCTCATCGAAAACAATGTTTTTGCCAAAAATGCAGGCTACTGCAGAGTTTCACAACTGGTTACACAGAGAGACTATTTGTCTGAGAGATGTTCAGACTTAGGTGACATATCTGCTGTGGAACCTTCACACCTAAGGCTCATGGAACATAGTGTAACTGGATGGAGAGAACACCAGTGTATCCCTCAACTCTAACCACCAAAATTTCCTCATACAATAGAGTGTGATTCACACAGAAGGTCACAACTGGCTATGTTTTAGAGAATAAAAGAATGCAGAGTATACGTCCCTAGAAAGGACCCCTATATTAAGCCTCACTCACCCACAGCTCAAGGACCCATGCAGAAGAGGAGATAGAAGGATTGTAAGACACAGGGTTGGTCCATTAACATAGGGAGAAAAAGAGGTGTTCAGGCCACTAAAAGGTTGTTCATGTGAACGTTCAGTAATAGTGGTGTCCAGCACAAGACCCATGCCAGCTAAATCAGACAAAGGCCCAGAATTGAGCTCAAAAAATGGGCAGCAGGGTGGGATTGTAAACTCATACAACCACTATGGAAAGCAGTATGGAAAATTCTTAAGAAACGGAAAATGAGCCTACCACCTGACCCAGTCATACCACTCCTGGGTATGTACCCACAAGACTCATCTTACCGCAGAGATACATGCGCAGCCATGTTTATTGTCACTGTCTTCACAATAGCAAAGAGCTGGAACCAACCCAAGTGCCCCTCAACCAACAAGTGGATAAAGAAAATGTGGTACATCTACACAATGGAATTCTATGCAGTGGCAAAGAAAGATGGCATTATGAAATTTGCAGGTAAATGGATGGAATTACAAGATATTATGCTAAGTAAAGTAACACAGTCCCAGAAAAACAAATGACAAATGGTATCCCTCATTTTTGGATGCTAGCACCAAATTCCTAGTTGTAAGGCAAACTGAGCTACATTAATGTTATATTTCTTTTCATCTGAAAGCACCTGAGCTCTTATAATGTGAATCCCTTAACAGGCTCTAAAATTAACCTGCCACTTATTTTCAGACTTTGTAATTTTGGCATATGGGTGGAGGGCATGTATGCATATTTTAGAGTAATATAAAATTAAAAGGGTAAAATGTTAATTCCAAAATATGACTTAGAATTAACAGTTTGTTTTCAGACAACATAATTTTGGTATATCTGGGACATACATATGCATGCATATTTTGGGGCAATACAATACAATACAATACAATACAATACAATACAATACAATACAAATTGGAGGGAACAACAACAGCAAAATGACTGGGACAAAGAACTTAATGAAACAGTAAGCTTCTTCTCCCCCAAACAATAAACCTCTGCATAGAAAAACTTTAAAAAGACTCAGAAAGAGATACAAGATACATATGACAGAATGCATGAACGTGGGTAAGGTGGGGGGCATGGAAAGGGGAATGAGTCTAAATTGGCCTGAGAAATGTATGAAATGCACAAAACTTCAATAAAAATATTAAAAATAATGAGCTGCAGACTGACCTTAGTCTGGGAACTGTTGGAGACTGATTACTGCTGGGTGAGGGTGAGTAGACCTTCCTTAAAATCTCTAGATTGGCTGAATAAATTTTAGTAGATGAACTATCTGGGACATCTGGGTACAAATGAGTGACGGAATAAGAATTAACATGTATAGGAGCATATATGACAGCCTGTGGGTGGCTTTGGGGGCATGAATGGGGGAGGGGCTCTAAATTTGATTATTTTTTGTATGACATGTATCAAAACCCAATAAAATAGTTTTAGAAGACTATGACAAAAATAAAGTCAAGATCAATTTATACTATATTTATACTATAATCTCCAGTTGGAAGGCAAGCTGTAAAATCGTACACCAAAGCATCATGCTGTATGTAACCAACTTGGTATTCATTGATCAATTTCATCCACACATCTCTTCTTTATTTTTATTATGTTCAGGGGTTCAGATTTTTTGTTTTAATTTTATATTATTCTAAAATATGAATATATGCCTTCTGCCCATGTACATTAATTACCATGCCTGAAAGTAGGTGGTAAGTTAATTCTAAGGCTCACTAAGATATTCACATTACAATATCACAGTTGTTTCAGATAGAAAGAAATATAACATCAATATTGCTCAGCTTTTCTTTCAATTGATTTGTATGATTTTACAGTAGGATCAATATAGATGTGATATTGCATGCATTTCAAAAGCCTCAAAGAAAGAACTGTGTAATTTTGTTCAAAACTGTGCATTTTTTAATACATGTCTTGAATCTTTTCTGAGACTTTCCAGAGTTTTTGTTTGTTTGTTTGTTTGTTTTTTCCCAAAGCAGTGGGTTATTGTTTGGGGAGAACTTCACTGTTTCAGTCGGGTTTTTTTCCAGTTCTTTCGTTGTTGTTGTTCTCTCCAACTTGCATTGCTTAATATATACATATCACCTGAATTGGAGGATTTTTTTTTATTTCTTTTCTTTTATTTTAGGATAAAAGATGTCATGTTTTCTTTCAGGAAGTGTTTGAAGGTTCCTCCTTAGCAACTCCAAACAATAATCAATCTTGCCCTTGTGCTCCACACTGGGGTTTTCCCTTCCCATGGTCACCAAATGAGGTCCAGTAACCACACCCTGTCTTGATCTTCCTGTACTGGCCTCCGTGATACAGCCTGGGTAGTCCAACAATGGCAGTCTATACTGTGAAAAGAGTGAAATCCCAGTAGCTGCTCAGACCACAAGCTGGATGTCTCAGCAGTCCCCATCTGGCATTGAAGGTTTGGAGGTTTGGAGAGACATGAGTCTTCAGTCCATATTGGAGGGTTACAAAGCTGTGTCTCATGTCTTTGAAGAATGGCAAAAGCAGTGGCAGCCACAGGGCAGATACACTTGCCAGTAAGAATTGAAGAGTCAAAACAATAGTGCTCTTTTTTTTGCCTTTTTACTAAGATCTGATGTTTTATATCTGAAGTACAATTTCTCAGGCCTTATTGATTATTTATTTCTGGTTATACTTTCATTTGGATGCATGAGTCCACACAGTTATCCCAGATTAACCAAGGTTTTTGTTTTCTCAAGGTCAGTTGAGGATCTGGTCCTCAGGGGTCACTCAGGTTTTTTTTTTTGGGGGGGGGAGGGAACCCCTGGTTCCTTTTGGGTTTTCATATACCAGTTCCATCCACTCGAGGACAAAGTCAGGTCTTGTTAAACCAGGCTTCCCTTTTTTTATTTTATTTATTTTTATTTTTTTAATTTTTATTTTTATTGATGCTTTGTGTATTTCATACATCATTTTCCAATTCAATTCAGGCATATATCCCCTTCCCTTACCCCCACCCCACCCCTACCCATCCCAGATCATGCATTCTGCCGTAACTTTTCTGCATCTTTCTCTGTTTTTTGTTTTGTTTTGTTTTCATTTCTTTTAACAATAAGTGATAATTTGTGAGTACAAGCATCCTTCATGTAATACCAATTTGCAAGCAGTTGTGTCCAAACCCACACAGCTCATGGGTTCCACCATCCAGCAGGGGGAGGGCTTGTGTGTTCAATCAAGTTGATCAAATGAATGTCCAGTCTACATTGTTGTAGTTTCACCATTCACCCCAATCGCAGCCCTTACATTCTACCGCACCCCCTCTTACGCAGATTGTTCCCTAGGCTTAGAAAACCATAACAATTAGTACTGTTTAAATACCTATATATCTAATTGTGTGCACTTCATTAGTAGGATCGAAAGGCTATATATTATACTGTTTAAATACCTATATATCTAATTGCTTGTGCTTCATTAGGAGGATCAAAAGGTTATGCCTGGACAAGCTGGCAGCCCATGAAAGAAGACAGCCAGAATTGACTAGAGACCAAGACAACAGCTCCAGAGAAAGTAGACTGTTTTGCTTCTCAGGCTTCCCTTTTTGAAGCATGAGCATACTTTGCTCTTTACAAATCCCTGAAGAAAGATTGAAGAAGACATAAGAAGATGAAAAGACCTCCCATGCTCATGGATTGGAAAAATTAATATAGTAAAAATGTCCATTCTACCCAAATTAATATACAGATTTAATGCAATCCCAATTAAAATCCCCAAGAATTTATTCACAGGCTTGGAAAAAATATCCTTAAATTCATATGGTAAACCAAATTAACTTGAATAGCCTAAGCAACCCTGAACTAAAAGAGCAATACATGGGGGATCTCTATACCAGACTTCAAACCACACTACAGGGCTATAGTCATCAAAAAAAACCCTGGTACTGGCACAAAAACAGACCTGAGATCAATGGACCAAAACTGAAGACCCAAACTTGAGCACATACAATTTCAGCCACCTCATATTTGATAAGGTGGCCAAAAAGACTCAATGAAGGAAAGACAGCATATTCAGCAAGTGGTGTGGGCAAAACTGGATCACCATTTGTAGAAGAATAAATTTTCACCCCTACCTCTCTCCCTCAACTCCAAATGGATCAAAGACCTCGACATGAAACAAGAAATTTGGAACTTGATAGAAGAAAAAGTTGGCAGCAACCTACAAGTCATAGGGGTAGGAAAAGTCTTTCTAAATCAGACAGCAGCTGTGCAGGAAATATGGTTAACAATTGACAAGTGGGACCTTATTAAACTCAAAAGCTTCTGTACAGCAGAAGAAACAATCAAGGAAGTGAAGAGAAAAACACACAGAGTGGGATGAAATCTTGACCAGTGATCCATCTGAGAGAGCATCAACATCCAGAATAGATAAACTACTCAAAGAACAAAGAAGTAAGAAAACAAATGACTCCCTCAAAAGGTGGAGCAAAGAGCTGAACAGAAACTTCACAAGTGAGGAAATAGAGATGGCTGAGAAACATCTTAAAAAGTGTTCAACTTTGCTAATAATTAAGGAAATGCAAATTAAAACCACTTCAAGATATCATCTCACTCCGATAAGGCTGGCTAGCATCAAGAAAACAAATGATACCAAAAGCTGGAAAGCGGAACACTCATCCACTCCTGGTTGGAATGTAAATTTGTACATCCACTATGGAAAGCAGTGTGGGTGGAGAACCCTTAAAAGACTCAAAATGAACCTACCACCTGACCCAGCCATACCACTCCTGGGTATATACCCATAAGATGCATCCTACCACAGAGATACATGCACTGCCATATTTATTGCATCTCTCTTCACAATAGCAAAGAACTGGAACCAATCCAAGTGCTCCCTCAACCAAGCGGATAGAGAAAATGTGGTACATTTACACAATGGAGTTGTATACAGTGGTAAAGAAAGATGACATCTGGGCTGGAGAGATGGCTCAGAGGTTAAGAGCATTGACTGCCCTCGCAGAGGACCTGGGTTCGATTCCCAGCACCCACATGGCAGCTAGGAACTATCTTTAACTCCAGCTCCAGGGTAATCTTATGACCTCCATGACATTGCATGACACGGGAGCACCAATCTACATGCAGACAGTACACTCATACACATAAAAAATAATAAGTAAAAACATTTAAAAAAATAAAAAAGAAAGTTGACATCATGAAATTTGCAGGTAAATGAATGGAACTAGAAGATACTATGTTAAGTGAAGTAACAAAGTCCCAGAAAAACAAGTGACGAATTGTATCCCTCATGTGTGGATGCTAGCAGAAATGTGGGATTTTTAACCACAAAGAAATTATACGTGTGGGGCACACAGCAGCAGCTGGGCCCAGACCAGCTGAGCCAACCGTCTGGTAGGGGATTGTGGGAAGGAACAGCTAGGCCTGGCTGGGCACAGAGCAGCAACCAGACCCAGACCAGCTGAGCTGCAGGGACTACACCATGTCTGTTCTTGCAGAATAGAAAGGGAAGAGTGAGCTATAGCTCCCAATATATAACCAAAATTGAAAGCCTGAAATCTAGACAAGCCAACACCCCATAAATAAAGAGAAGGCGGAGAAAGTGATCCTTCAACATGCATCAGAATACAGGCAAAAGGAAACCCACGCGCCAAGAGCACAAAGAAAGAACAATATGGGAAAAGTGCAGAATAATTCCACACTAAAGTCCACTGAAACTATGGAGGATTCCCACAAGGAGACCTCCCTGGATGTAGCCCAGGACACAGATCATAAAACAACCACATATATATTCAAAGAAATCATCGAACTAAGGGGAGAGAATGAAAAACTCAGAAAGACCTAGAGGGAAAGAATGATAATCTTCGGAAAGAACTAAAAGGAGAAAATGACAAACTTTGGAAAGAACTAGAGGGAGAAAATGACAAACTCCATAAGGAAGTGGAAACACTGAAAAAATCCCATGCTGAAATGAAAGTGAAGCAAGGAGCTACAAGAAAAGATTGAGAACCTCCAAAAGGAAGTGGAAATAGTAAAGAAAACACAAGACAAAATAAAAAAGAAAATTGAGCAATCATTCAATCAAGAGGAAAGAATGGGAAAAAGCTTCAGAAGCAGAATGGAGGAAGCAGAAAAAAGAATATATGACCCGGAAGATAACACAGAACAACTAAAAAGCTCAAGTAAAGACTATGAAAAATTTAAAAATACATAAGAATGGAACAACCAGGAAATGTGGGACACTATGAAAAAATCAAACCTCCACATCATAGGGATAGAGGAAGGAGAAGAATCTCAATAGAATGTCATTGATCAGATCTTCAACAGAATAATAGATGAAAATTTTCCCAAACAACAACAACAACAAAAAAGACAAACCCATACAAATACAAGAAGCACATAGAACACCAAATAGACAAGGCCAGAAAAGAAACTCCCCACGCCATATCATAGTTAAAACACTAGACACCCAAAAACAAAGACAAAATTCTAAAAGCAGCAAGAGAAAAACAACAGGTTACATATAAGGGAAAACCTATTAGAATTATAGCTGACTTCTCAGTGCAAACTATGAAAGCAAGAAGAACATGGAACAAAACATTTCCAGTGTGAAATGACTACAAATGCCAACCCAAATTACCATACCCAGCAAAAAGAGCTGGAACCAACCCAAGTGCCCCTCAGCCGATGAGTAGATAGAGAAAATGTGGTACATCTATACAATGGAGTTCTATGCAGTGGTAAAGAAAGATGATATCATGAAATTTGCAGGTAAATGGATGGAACTAGAAGATATTATGTTAAGTGAAGTAACAGAGTCCCAGTAAAACAAAAGATGAATGGTATCCCTCATCTGTGGATGTTAACACCAAGTACCTAGTTCTAAGGCAAATTGAGCAACAATAATGCTATATAACTCACAATCTGAACACAACCGTGCTCTTGTATTATGAATCCCTAGACAGGTCCTAGAACTAACCTACCATTTATTTTCAGACTATGCAGCTTTTGGTGTATGATGGTGGACATGTATACATATTATAGTGTAACATGAAGTTAAAATGGAAAAAGGTGAATCAAGAAATATGATATGGAAATAACACACAGTTTGCTTTCCAGAAGATACAATTTTAGTATAGGTGTGATGTATAAGGCTGGTGTAACATCCTTTCTGGGTGCTTAATGACCATACTTAATACCCATACCAATTTGGCCAAGGGACCTAAGGGATAACTCTGTTCCTTGCCCTCAGAGGTCAATTAAGTCTCAGGGGAATATGCATGGGGGCATCTCCTGAAATGTCCTGCAAATGTAAGTCCCCAGTCTTCCTGTGCAGGGAGGTCTTGGAGACTAATGGGACTCCAGCTAGTGTCCACTCTATAAAGTGGAAAGTCTGCTCATGCTTCAAAAAGAGAAGCCTGGTCTAGCAATACCTAACTGTGTCCTCGAGTGGATGGAACTGGTGGTTGAAAAACCAAAAGGAACCAGCCCCCCCCGAAAAAAAAAACAAAAAACAAGTGACCCTTGAGGACCAGATCCCCAACTGATCTTGAGAAGCCTTGATTAATCTTGGCTTGACTGTGTGGCCTGAAGCATCAAAAAGGAAAGTATAACCAGAAATAAATAATCAGTAAAGTCTGAGAAAGTGTATTTCAGATATAAAACTTGAGAATCTTTCAAACCTTCAATGTCAGATGGGGACTACTAAGATATCCAGCTTGTAGACTGAGTGGCTACTGGGATTTCAGCCTCTTCAGAGTGTAGACTGCCATTGTTGGAATACCCAGGCTGTGTCATGGAGGCCAGGGCAAGAAGATCAAGACAGGACACATGCTTGCTGGACCTCATTTGGGTGACCATGGGGGGAGGGACCCCAGTGTGGAGCATGGGGGCATGGTTGTTTGGGTTTGCCAAGGAAGAACCTTCAAGCACTTCCTTGGGGAAAACATGACATCTTTTGGTAAAAAAAAAAAAAAAAAAGATTATATTTAACAATTAGTATATTTTGTAAAATAATATTTTCTCTTTTATTGATAAATGCTACAGCCATTCATAATTTATCCTTATGTAATCCTATGGTGTGTTCTCTCATATAGGAATACTAATATTCATATTCTAGAAAAAAGAGAGAATGTAAAGTTATACTTTTTTTACCTGCATGCAACTTTACTGTTAAAATGTGAATCTCTAAATGTGCTTTGGAATTAACTTATAGTTTATTTTCAGAATCTGTAATTTTGATTTATGTGTGGAGTGTATATATGCATATTTTGGAATAATATAAAGTCAAATGGGAACAATAAAAGAGAGAGAAAAACCTATTCAAAGGACTGACCAAAACAGTAAACCTGTGCACCGAAAAGGAAAGGTTATAAAAGACTGAGAAAAAGATGCAAGACAGGACTTGTGTATGACAGAATCTATGAGCTCTGACAGGGAGGGGGGGCATGAGGGGTGGGCATGGATGGGGGAATGAGTCTAAATTTGATTAAGAAATTCTGTATGAAATGCACTCAATAAAAATTAAAAAAAAGAAATTACACATGTTTAATGACCTAGACATCTTCAGTAGTTTTAAGTTTTAAACAATGTATATATGCATGAAACATCATGTGACCCTATAAATATGTATAACTTTATTTTTTTACAACTTTATATTTGTATGTCAGCCAAAATAAATTAAATAAAAAAGAAAGGGAAGCTGAACAACATTATTGTTATATTTCTTTTTATCTGAAAGCAACCGTGTTGTTTTAATGTAAATTCCTTAATGGGCTCTAGAATCAACCTACCACTTATTTTCAGACTCTGTAATTACTGTATATGGGTGTAAAGCATGTATGCATATTTTAGAGTAATATAAAATGAAAGGGGGAAAATGAACATTCTTTTTTTTTTTTTTTTTTTTTTTTTTTTGTATGTGTATGAAAATGTTTGTTTGCCAGAGGTTTGTGTACCTGTGTCGTGCAATGCCGCGGAGGTCAGAAGTGGGCGTCGGATTCCCCTGGAGCTGGAGTTGGAGTTTCAGACGGTTCTCAGCCGCCATGTGGGTGCTGGGGATCGAACCCGGGTCCTCTGCAAGAGCGGTCGGCGCTCTTAACCGCTAGGCCATCTCTCCAAGGTTAGATTTATCAGGGCCAGAGGAGAAATTCACCAACCAAACTGAATGCTGTTTATGCAATCAGAGTTGAGATTTTGGAATCAAACATACAAATAACAGAACCAAAGATGAGACTTTAGCTAAGTAACAAAGGGAAGAATAAAAACATTAAAAAAAATTAAAACCTATTACCTGGATGAGGCCATTGCTTTTAGTCCAACCTGGAGAGGCTGAGATAGGAGGAGCTAGTGAGGTGACCAGGAAGTTAAGATCAGTCTGCAGAGTACAACAACACCTCATCTTTCAAACAATAGTTGTTGATTTGACTATTTATTCCGTGACTGTAATTTTTTTTTTGCTTTTCGTATCTTGAAATTGTTACCTTTGTATCTATTATGTTGTTATTTGTTAGACAGAAATGCATTTCTTAAAATTGTTGCTTTTGTTATTGATTGAAGTTATCATTTATATTTTTTAATATATTTTTAAAATTTTATTTATTTTGTATGTGTATGGATGTACTCTCTGCATGTAGGTTTGTGCACCCGTGTTGTGCAATGCTTCGGAGGTCAGAAGAGGGTCTCAGATTCCCCTGGAACTGGAGTTAAAGATGGCTCTCAACTGCCATGTGGGTGCTGGGGATCGAACCCGGGTCCTCTGCAAGAGCAGTCGGCACTCTTAACCGCTAGGCCATCTCTCCAGCCCCATCATTTATCTTTTAAATAAATAAATTGTGCTTAGAAAATAACAACAAGAAGAAAACAAAAACAAAAATAGAACACCTTGTAGCCAAGACAATCACAGGATCAGTGTTTAAATTGTGCTACACCTATGAGCAGAAGATATGAAAATCTATTTAACTAGAGTTTCAGGGCCTCTTCAAGAATAGCACGAGAATTCCACATACTTCCTAGAGTATTATAAAAGGTTCTGCAGGGACATGTTCAGGCCAAGAGGCTGAAGGTCTCTTCAGTCAATTTTAGTCTCATAGAGAACATATGAAAGGCTCTTTACATGGGGAACGCTCTTAAGCAAATGATATTTGAGAAGCCACTTTAAAACAAGATTGCTTTCAGAATGTGTTTCTGGTTCAGTTTCTGTCTTGTGTTAAATCAGTTAAAAAATAAAACCTAATCACCTGTCTGATTCTTTTTTTTAAATTAATTTTTATTGATGTTTTGTGCATTTCATACATTTTTTCCAATTCAGTTCAGGCTTATTTCCCTTTCCCCCCCCCCCCCCCCCATCCCAGATCATGCATTCCGCCATAACTGTCCTGCATCTTTCTCTCAGTTTTTTTTTCATTTCTAGCTATAAGTGATAATCCATGAGTACAAGCATCCTTCATGCAAAACCTATCTGCAGGCTGTTGTGCCCAAACACCTACAGCCCCACCATCCAGTGGGGGGTGACAGGTTGTTTGTTCAATCAAGTTGATCAAATGAGTGTCCAGACTACATTGCTGTAGTTTCACCATTCACCCCAATCGCAGCCCTTACATTCTACCACGCCCCCTCTTCCGCAGGTTGTTCCCTAGGCTTAGAAAAGGGGCAAGGTGGATGAGAGGTAAAACAGTCCACTCTCTCTGGAGCTGTTGACTTGGACTCTGGTCAATTCTGGCTGTTTCCTTTCATGGGCTGACAGTCTGTCCAGGAATAACCTTTCGATCCTACTAATGAAGAACAAGCAATTAGATATATAGGTATTTAAGCAGCACCAATAGTTATGGTAGGTTACTTTAGCATAGACACATGTTTGGATATGTTAATCCATGAATTACAATTTTCCCCCCTGTTAAATATGACAGGGTCTTACTGTGGCTTATAACATCTAACCTGTAGAGGATGTAAGCTTGTGGCATCAGCCATGGGTTATTTCTCCAAGGGGAGAGCCAATAGCCAATTAGATTTGGGATATACAGTTACCTGTCTGATTCTTAATTTAGCAATTATTTCTGCTATAAAATATAAGAAAGCATAGATACTTATTAGGATTTTGAAATCTATGCCCACTATTTCAAACATTAAAATCCAAAGTCTTTAACAATACTTAAAATATTAAAATCAATATGTACATCTATATTTTAGCATTAAATATAATATTCAAAGCATTTTAAAAATAAGATTTATAGTCCTTCATCTTCCTTCTTGATAAAATAAAATAAGTAAATAAAAATAAAGTTTAATATGTACCATAAATTGTATATTTCCCAGAATTCTGTTAAAATTCACTGATCCACACTGTATGAAATACCAACCATAAGCTCATTTTTGTGAATTCAGGAAATTCCATCTTGAATCAAGTCGAAAGTCCATCCCGTCTCCGTGCTCTGTTGAGTGTTCTGTGAGTGGAGGCTTAGGCCTTCTTCCAATTTCTCTCAATATCAGCTTTAACAATTATGAATATATAATTATTATTTAATATTTATAAATCATTCAAATTTTGGGGAGCAGCTATGTTTAATGTTCTCCCAGTTCTTTAAGAATCACTTGCTGAAGGTACCTCTAATTAAAAAAAAATAACATGAAGGAAATTTTATTTAACCATATTCCACTTTAAAAAACTAATCTTTTATTAATTGTTTGAGAATTTCATATAATGTTTTTCATCACATTTGAACTCCCTCCTTGTTCCCTCTCAATTTCACCCCCACTTCAGTATCCTGTTACTGTCCTCTCCCTATATTTATTTATTTTTTTGTCTTTTTGAGACAGGGTCTCCCTATAGCCTGGAACTCACTCTGTAGAACAGGCTAGCTTTGAACTCAGAGATCCAGCTGCCTCTGCCTCCCAAGAACTAGGATTTGAGCCTACCACCTGACCCAGTCATACCACTCCTGGTTATATAGCCAAAAGACTCATCCTACCACAAAGATACATGCACATTCATGTTTATTGCAGCTCTCCTCACAATAGTGAAGAGCTGGAACCAACCCAAATGGCCCTCAACGGACAAGTGAATGACAAGAATGTGGTACAATGGAGTACTATTCAGCGGTAAAGAAAAATGACATTATGAACTTTGCAGGGAAATGGATGGAACAGGAAGTCATTATGCTGAGTGAAGTAACACAGTCCTGGAAAGACAAACATCGAATGGTTTCCCTCATTTGTGGATGCTAACACCAAATCCCCCAGATGAGAGGCCAGCTGAACAAAATTATTGTTATATTTCTGTTTATCTGAAAGCAACTATGTTGCTATAATGTAAATCTCTCAAGGGGTCTAGAATCTACCCATCCCTTATTTTCAGACTCTGTAATTACTCTATTGTAGTATAGCCATATGCTGAGAACTACTCATGAGTAGAGCTTGTCCCTCATCAACCTAACCTGCCCTAGGCAGGTGCGACCATACAAACAGCGTTGCAGACCTGTGCCAACCACAAGTGCGGATGAGAACAGTACATAACCCCTAACCCTGCCCCCAATAAATGAGTCTGTGGCAGCTCACCTTCTGTCTGCGTTCACCCTACTCCCAGGGTCTGTGTCTTGGCTCTGTGCCTCTCACCACTGTTCCTTCAGTCGGACCCCGAAATTCCCCAGCACTACACTACACTGTATATGGGTGGAGAGTATGTATCTATATTTTAGAGTAATATAAAATTAATGGAGGAAAATGTGAATTCCTAAACATGAAAAAGACTAAGAGAAAGATGCAGGATAGTTATGGCAGAATGCATGATCTGGGATGGGGTTGGGGACAGGGAAAAGGGAATAAGCCTAAACTGAATTGAAAAATGATGTCTGAAATACACGAAACATCAATAAAAGCATAAAAAAGGCATGCTTTTTAAGGCCTATGCAGTCCACTTTCTATTCACCAAATAATCTTGAGTGTTGTTCCATCCCTGGAACCTGGTTGACTTACTCTGAATCGCAGCCTGAAAGAAAACTGACTCTCCCAGCAGCTATCAGTTAGTTGCAAGAGTTCCTCAGCTATGGCTCTGGCTTCATGCCCACCTCTTCTCCTAAACTGGGGTTTATCTGGCTTAATTCATAGGTCTCATGTATGCTGTCACAATCACTTTGCTTTCTTATGTGGAACTGCCCTGTTCTATAGAGAAAGTACACTTTCCTTGTATCTATACACCACCTCTAGCTCTGAAATTATTTCTGTTCTCTTCTGCAATGGTCTCTGAGCCTTTGTTCCTCCTAATAGTTTTGTGTTTGGAGGAACCGAGTCATCCAAATTTAAATGTGCTTAAATGGAAATATCGATAGAATACAGATGTTTTTAGCTCATCCACTCATGAAAATTAATATTACAAATGATTAATGTTTAAAATGAGAAGAGAGAAGGTGAATAACAAGCCTTTGCTGTGGGTGGGAAGAACATTTATATGTAAGTAGTGGAGAGATGGAGAGGAGCCAGGCATAGAGTTGAAAAGTGATGAAATGAAGATTTGAAATACCCAGTAGCTTATAAAGAAAGAAACGAAAATGAAGAAATCCCCCCAAACCCTCATATATCCAAAAATTTAAAAGTGTATAGTCAGTTCAAAACTGACAATTGCCTATAAACTTTGAAAACTTTAACTATTGGGAATATTTGCCTGGATTGCTGAGAAGTAAATTAGAGATGTAGATTCTGAACCTTGATAGTGGGGAAGTCCAGAGAAGCTTGAAGTGTTCTTCACAGAAGCTGAGCCTAGAATGTCAGTAGAAAGAAGTGGGAATGGGGGAATTTGTTTCATTTTGCTATTTAAGGGATATGAGCTTGGACCAGAGCTATGGAATGAATATAAGATAGGAATAGAGCAGAAAAAGGAATACTCAGAAAAGCATACTTTTTTTTTAAATGGCAGGCACAGAAGAGTTCAAGACTAAGGAGCTGTCAAAAGACTTTGAAAGAGACAGACCTCTTCTCTGAACAAGAGAAAAGTCTATGAAAATGGTTGAGTTTTGTGATGTGTGTTGACAAGAAGAGCAGGCACCAAGCAGAGGGAGTTTCCCTGTGAGGAACTCTAAAAGGGAGATCTGCTGAGAATTCCATCAGAAGTAATTTAGAATTCATTTAAGAAACAGCAGGTAAGGGAAATAAATCCCAGTGAACACCAGAGCCAATCTGAAAATACAGCTAATATTATTTTAGAACATCAGTCACCAACTTAGTGGGATTTTTTTTCTCTCTAAGAACATTAGCATAAGAACAGCAATGGCTGGGTCAGTGAGAAGGTGACAGATATTAAAATTGAAAAAGTTCTGAAGATATTCCGAGTTCCAGATGGTCATTAGTATCTTCCTTTGACTCTTCCATCTTTAACTTGTTAAAATTAGCCTGGTCTTACTAAGCTTGAGAATATTAAATGCATTGTAGAATATTAAGCTTTTGTACTAAAACAACTGCAGTTCTCTATTTATTTCAGTTTATTTCAAAGGACTTAACATAAATGAAGGTTTGAGTCACTGCATCACTGATGTCATTAAGCATCAAAGAGTTGCTGTTGGCCCATAGCCAGTTAATGCTGAGTGGGAATTATAGAGTCCCTGGAAAGAAATGGCAACAGAGAGTATTACAAGCATACCAGGGCTGGCGGGCAGCTGAGGAGTCTGTAGAAGAGTGCTATTTTTCATGCTGTGTCTGTGGAATTATTATATATAATCTCACATATTCGTCACATGGGGCTGTGTCTCTTCTGCAGTTTGCCTCCTTATCCCAAAATACCTCATCTTCCAAATGTTATATACTAGATACTTGAGTGAAACACCTCCAGTAGTTATCCAACATAGAACTGGAAGCAAAATCAAATTAAGCTCTACATGTTGACTTTGATACCATATGGGACTACTACAGGAGCTTCGGGATGCTCTGTTGTACAGGGGTTAATTTGACTGTGACTAAATACTTGTTAAAGCTGGAAGAAGAGAAGTTGGAATAAACAGCATAGGATAACTCTGCACAGTACAAGTATACTTGGTAAAAGAGCTTTCAGAACTAAAAAAAGGTATAAATATACATAAAATATTAAAAAAATATAGACCCCCCGCTCCTTGGGAAATTTCAAGGTATTTGCTTCCAGAACTACATTAAATTTTGCCCTTAATGTGTCTTTTGGTCTGAAGATAAAATATTGTTACTTTCACTTTTTTCAAATAGAGTTTCATATGTAGGCTAGCCTGGAACTTGTATACCAGGCTGGCTTTGAACTCACAGAGAGTTCTCCCTCCCATGTGCTGAGGTTTCAGAAATGCCTCCGTGTCTGCCAATAAAGCTTTTTTAAAGTCACCACATGTACGTGAAACCTGCTCTTGGCTCTATCATTGCATTTTCACCTGAGAGATTTAGAAGAAAACTTGTACAAATGAGCACCTACAATATCCATCTCCGTGGACACGGGGTATAGAGACCCCATGTGTGCAAAATTATTGCACCTCTTCATGTCAGGCATTTGGTGGTTACAGATCCATTCGGTCAAATAAATATTGACATCTCTTATGTTCCAGACATAAACATAGAGAAAATTAATCATGATCTTTTTTCATACTGATAGGATTGTCTACTCTATATGTACTAAGTGAGGAAGAGTGAGGAGAAGGAAGAGGAGAGGAGGAGGAAGAGGAAGAGGAGGAGGAGGAGGAGGAGGAGGAGGAGGAGGAAAGTAAAAGAATATTACTTGCAGATGTGCCTACTATGGTCCCTACTCTTGGGCTCCATCCATGGATCTAATTCTCTGAGGAGGAATGTGGAAAACTCTCTGCTGGTGATGAGAATAAGAGTTAAGATAGTGTTACAGTGGTTCAGAAAGGAAAGTACCAACAGCTGACACAACACAGTAACATTGGGGCCTTGAGGGCAATCAGTTAATAATTGGCTGTTAGTATTAAGAGGAATTGGTGTTGGATTAGTTGAAGGCAATGGCCAAGTGCTCTGCTGTTTTGACATGCACTAGTCTTTGGGGGCTTTGGTCTCAAGGATCAGTAGTGGCTGTCATAAAATTTCTCAGAAGTAGAAATACAAAGGAAAATTTTATAACAGCAGGGACACTATGGATTCCTTGAACTCAACGGTGATTTCTTTTGGTCTGAAGCATGGTTTATCCAAACGTGGACTATTGTGGCTTGAAGTTCTAAATGAAAGAAAAACTTTTATTTTTTTCATTTTTTAATGACATGTACATTTCAAGCAGTTTATACATTCTGTTGAGATGGTCCTATTTTGTATGCAAAGTTTCATAATTCAGCACTTGAAACAAGGCTCATGAGCCACACACACACTAGACCAGATAATAAGATACATCACTGATCAGAACAGGCACAATCTTTTGTCATAAAGATGAATCAGAATCGTGATTAGAAATGTGATGTGTACTCTGAAGGGAAATTGAAGGTTATAAGCCATTCTTGGTCTAAGAGATGGCAGTGGAGTTAGAACAGTGACAAAGGCCAATCTGCAGTGATAGATATGAACAAGTAAAATTATAAATAATAAATGAACAAATTGTAGTTTAACCTTTGCAGACTTATCTTTATATATCTGTGTATATATTAAATAATTTAACTTACATATGTATGTACATGCAAATGTACATATTAACTTTATATATCTACATATATATATATATATCACTTTAGTGAGATGTAATTCACATACCATGCAATTCAGCAAGGTGCATATTAACCACTTGGCAGCCATGTGTAAGCATAATCAATTCTGGAACATTTTCAATATTCCAAAAGTAAATCCCTGTCTCTCAGTATTAACTTTATACTTCTTGCAATTTCCTGCCACACAATAGGCAGGTACTAACTGGTTTATAAGTATGTAGATTTGCTTATTCTGTAGTTCATATAAATACAACCCAATATACTTCCAAACAACCTAAGCCTCACCTTTTAAAAGTCCCTACCACCTCATACCATCACACGAATGACCAAGTTTGTATGAAATCCTGGTGGATACCCCAATCTATGTCCAAAGTATGCAGGATGATTAACTTATGTTTATTTGTGTTCTGTGTTAAACTTTTAAAAATTTATTTTGTGTATGTGTGTATTGGCTACGTGTATGTAAGTGCATCCATGTCATGCAATGCCCAAGGAGGCCAGAAGAGGGCATCAGATCCCCAGGAACTGGAGTTATGGATAATTAGTGGCCATTTGAATCCTGTAAATCTAACCCTGGTGTTCTGCAAGAGTAGCCAGTGCTCTTAAGCACTGAGCCGCCATCTCTCTAGCCCCCATATTTGTGTTCTTAAATTTTCTTACTTCGCTCCATGTTCGGTAAAGCCCTTAACAAAAACATGAAACTGAATCACTGGCCAAAGAATCTAAATGGATAAATATATGAAAATGCAATTCATATTTTGAATTGCAGGTGTGTTTCAATTACAAAATTATTATGGTGTTTTGTTGCGAGCCTCTTCCTTAGAAATGCAGTCCTGATTGATCTATGTTCTGATATGTGTCAGTACTTCATTTCTCTTGGACTAGAATAGTATTCAGTTGTGTGAAAATAATGTATTTTGTTCATTCATTCTCTATTTGATGGATATTTAGATTGCTTCCACTGATTTGGCTACATAGTGATGTTATACACCTTCATATTCCACTTTCTATCAGGTGTAAATTTGGTTTCTCTTGGATATACATTAAGAAATGAAATTACTGGTTTATGCTTGTATTTTAACTTTTGATGAATCTCCTGACTTTTCTTTGTCTATATTTCAAATTTGATCATATTTGCCATATTACCTCTTTTCTGTATATACATTTGATCACATTTGCTGTATTACCTCTTTTCTGTATCTTTTTTCTGCTCTAGTCCAGCTATTCCGGACTTCATGCAGAGGCCCAAGTCAGGTATCAATAAGATACTCTGTCTTCCTACTAGTCAGCAGGCACAGCCCTATTTGAAAAGCTTGCTAGGCAGAGACTGTATTTAGGTGTTCTCAGGCAGTGTGCAAAGGTATGGACCCTTACTACCTTACTAAAGGATAGTTAAAAGCCTAGCCTTTCAGCAGTGGGAGGGGCTTCAGAGGGTCCCAGTATACCGGGAGGGTACAGCGAGATTTAGAGAGCTCACTTCCACTGGTAGCTAAGAGGGTAATCTAGACATCTGTGGTGTGAAGTGGAAAAGCAGGCCTGCGCCCAAGGATAGAAGGGTAGGGTCAGGGTTTGGGGAAATTGAGAGCAACTCAAGCATAGATAAGTCAAGGTGTAGTGGGTGGGACCAGACTCTCCGAGGAAGAAGGCTGGTGTTGGGAATCCAAGGCAGGGTCGGGGCGGGGAGAGCCAGGATGGAAGCCTGGCGTCTGGAGTCAAAAGCAGGATTGGGGTGTAGACTGCCTGTGGAAGATGTGACCTGCCAGATTGGAAAATGGATCTAGTGTGAGTACAGGGACTCAAGATGCAAAGGCTGGGTCTGGACCAGGAAAGTGATCCAGAGATCTGAGGTGCTAAGAGAAAAAGAGGGCCTATGCCCAAGGTTAGAAGGGAAACAGCGTCTAATTTGAGATTTTTCCATTAATTCTTTGAGAGTTTCATACAATATGTTTTGACCATATTCCTCTCTTCCATCTCCCCCTAGATTCACCCCCGCTTCTCTCACTTTTAGGTTAGCTATTTTCCTAGAAAATTTAATTGCAGATAAATTACTTATCCATTGACTCATGTTTTATTTGCTCTCAAGGAGTTTGCTTATGTACTGCCATGTGTGTTTTTGACATGTTTGTAAAATTGTCTGGTAGAATATGGCTGGTGACATGTACCAAAAAGGCAAATGATTGTCAAGTGCCATAAATTACACCATTGTGTTCAGAAAAGCAACCAAATAACAAAGTATTGATAATTTCAGATTGCTCAAGGAAAAACTGTGGTTAAGCTATTTATCATTTAATTTTAAATTTATAGTTGAAATTAAAATATGACTCAATCTTCATTCATCTATTTAGATCCTTTGGCCAGTGATTTAGTTTTCTTTTTTCTTTCCTTTCCTTTTTTTTTTTTTTTTTTTTTTTTTTTTTTTTTGGAAAAAGGTCTCCCTGTAGCTCCACCTGTCCTAGAACTCACTATGTAGACCAGGCTGGCCTTGAACTCACAAAGATCCACCTGCTTCTGCCAAGTGCTAGGATTAAAGGCATGTGCCACCACACCCAGTTTCTTGTTTTTGTTGTCACCTTTAAGGGCTCAGCCAGAACAGAGAGAGAATTAAGGCAATATAAGAGCACAAACACGAGTGAAGTAATCTTCATTCGTGCTTTAGACATGAATTGAATTTGTCCACCACGATTTCATATGAACCTGGCCATCATCGTGATGATGTGAGGTGGTAGGGACCTTCAAGAGGTGAGGCCTAGATCTTTTGGAGGTATGTAATTGAAAGTGAATATATTTTTTTAAAGTGGGTTTACTGAATCCCTGGAGCTTAAAGGATATAGTATCTTATTCATAGCAGTTGTTATTAGTGTTCTCCCCCCCCCCCAAATAAACCAACATTCTTTGGTTTGTTTTTAAAGGAGACATCCTGGCAGAAATGAAAAATAACTGTAAATTCTGCATTTAATTAGTGTTTAGTATGCACCAATGTATTGCATGTATAACACTTGTTTGGGAAAAATGGAGAATTCAATGCTAAATAATAAATTCTTATTTCCCAAACACTTTGGTTGCTATTAAACATGTTGAAAATATCTATAGGTTACTAGACTGTAGATAAAGATGCTAAGGAGATTCAGAGTAGGAGAAATGATTCCTATCAAAAGAACACAAGAATGTGTTTGAGAGATTTTTTGTTTCCATTCAAATGGAGCCCCAGAAGAAAGTTTGTATCAATCATATTTTGAATGTCCCTAGAGGCTGACCTCTGGAAAGTTGGTCCCTGACCGTTGAATTTATTAAAAAAGGGCAGAAATACCAGGAGGTAGAGCCTGGGGAGAGGCAGCAGCTCCCTGGGGGAATGACTTCAAAGGGCATGTGGAGAGATCAACCCCTCTCTGTCTCTCTGTTTTGACCACCGTGGGATAAGCAGGTTTGCACTGACTTGCTCTAATGCATGATATTTGTCTCATCACTGGGACCTAGATGACAAAGCCGAGTTCCCACAGACTGGTCCCTCTGGAATCATCTAACAAAATGCAGATCTTTTTAACATTGATTTTATTTTGAAGCATTGTATTTCATGCCCATGATGGCTCTCTGACTAATAGTATTTCATCTGATAGATTAGATAAGAGTATTCAACACAGATGACACATTGGGACGAAAACACAAAATAAGAAGGTACATCATGCTTGTTTGAGGGAGAAGTTTACACAAAAGTGCTTAAGCGAAGCTTTAAGTGGGATCCTCCTCAATTTCTGTAAATGTTCCAAGCAGAATCTGAATTAGGAACTGAAATATTTTTTTCTCATGACTTTCTCCTAACTAACCCTCACACTGTAGGAAGACAGAGCCCTGAAGTCACAAAATGATGTGTTCAAGACTTGCTATGTGACATTAAAAGGATGGAAAAAGGCTTCTGTCCAGTGGTAAAGATAACACAATATTTCCATCTTGGGCTCATCTTCTCCAGGACAGAAGCATTCACAAAGTACTTTGGGTGGATGAAGAAGTGAATGATTGAAAAAGAGGTGATTAGACTATTGTTAGTGGTGTAAGGTCATAAGCCCACCTAAGTTAGGGATCTTCCAGGAAGCCAACTGAGGTAGAAATCCTGAGAAAGTTGCTTCAATCAGGCTCCTACTGATACCGGTCACAGGCCTCAGTTTATCTCGAGATGCTTCTACTGATAGCAGCCACAGATCCACCTATGCCCATTCCTGTATCTTCCCACACCCAATTCATTGTAAGCCCACTTCCTCATGTGCTTGGGTATAAAAACTGCCATTTTGGGACATTCTGCTTGCTGTCCATTCTAATCCTGACACAGGCAGGCCAGCCAGCATGCCTGAAACAAACCTGACTTCCTTCTAATCAGAGTCCTGACATTTTCTCCCCTCTCTGCCAAGTCTCCCCTCAAAATGAACCTAACACCTGGTGCCAAAACCCTTGAGAGTTCTAGACTGGCTGCTTTGGGTCAGGCATGGCTGATGGACTTCCATCAGGCTCTGCTCAACCATGGATCCAACCACAATCCAACTAGTACCTAAAAGGTACTAGTCTGTTGCCTAACTCCTCTCTCTCTCTCTCTCTCTCTCTCTCTCTCTCTCCTCAAGTCTGTCTCTCTGTGTATCTCTCTGTGCCTCTGGTCTTTGTGTCTCCCTCCCTCCTTCCCTCCCTGTCTTTCTTCCAAGCTTTGTCTACACATCACATGGCACTCCAAGTTTCAGTAAAAGGATAAGATATACAGAGTTGTTATTAATTTTCAGTCCACTCCTGGCTTGTACTAGACTCCCTGATTATTAATTAAATGGCCATAGACAAGTAGCAGTGGGTTACCTCTGGCTACTGAAAGATGTACTTTATGTTTTTGTCTGTATCACCAGATGTTAATTCTGCCCTAACAAGATAATTTGGCTTAAAAGAAGCTAGGTCCTATCTTCCTGAATGAGCTGCATACAGTTGGATGGGTTTGGAATCCCTGTCGGTTTATTTCCTGTCTTTAGGTATGTGATAAAACTCCTGCCTTTCTGGAAGAACTATAAATCAGGATATAGGGGTCTGGGAAAGAAAGAGACTTCCTTTTTGTAGTAAATTGTAGCAAACAGTTTCCTGAAATTATTTAATTCTCTCCCATGGGCTATGCTTGCTTAGCTTATGTTGTTAGAGCTCTCTTCCAGTCAGTGTTATACAAGGCTGCTTGAGCTTTTGTCCAAGCCTTTTCTAAAATATTATACAGTAAATAAAACTATCAGCCTGGTGTAAACTAACCTTTCTGGATGCTTAACAACCATACTTAATGCCCATACCAATTTGGCTGAAAGACTTAAGGGATAACATTGTACCTTGCTCTCAGAGGTCATCTAAATTCCTGGGGACTATATATATGGGGACATCTCTTGAAATGTCCTGCAAATGTGAGTCACCAGTCTACTTGTGCAGTGAAGTCTTGGAGATCAACTAATGGGACTTTAGCCAGTGTCCAGTCTACATAAAGGAAAATCTGCTCATGCTTCAAAAAGGGAAGCCTGGCCTGGCAAGACCTGACTTTGTCCTCTTGTGGATGGAACTGGTAAATGAAAAGCCAAAAGGAGCCAGGGGATTCCCCCTCAAAACCCCCTCAGAGTGACCCCTGAGGACCAGATGCTCAACTGACCTTTAGAAAAAAAAAACCTTGGTTAATCTGGGCTAACTGTGTGGCCTTAAACATCCAAAAGGAAAGTATAACCAGAAATAATAATTAGTAAGGCCTGAGAAATTGTACTTCAGGTATAAAACTTGAGATCTTAGTAAAAAGGCAAAAAAGTAGCTAGTTTCTTGAGTTTCTTAGCAGCCTGGTCTATGACAAAGGCTGGGAATGCCAAAACTGTGTCTTCTCCCAGGCTCAGAGTGGGGAATCCTGGACAGCATAAACCCCCAGGCCTGTATCCGTTAATTGGACCCCTAAGTAACCTTAGGCTTCACCCCTCATCCTTGTAATAGCTTACTGCCTTATCTGGTGCTTTCAAGACCCTATCCAACAACTGACCTGTACCCGTTTTAATCAATTTTTGCTTGCTCTCCCTTCAGACAAATACAAACTCATTCCTGCTGACAATGGTTACACCCAGGTATAAAGCATCTCACCCTCTTGTGTCATTAGCCCCCTCTTCATCGTCCCCATCAACTCAAAGCAACTAGAATGAAAAACATTGCCCCCTATCCCTATGACACAAAAGGGTGGAATGTTAGGTCATAAGCCCACCTAAGCTGGAGATTGTACAGACAGCCAGCTGAGGTAGAAGTTCTGAGAAAGTTGCTCCAATCAGGCTCCTATTGATACTGGTCCCAAGCAGCAGTTTAACTGGAGATGCTTCTACTGATAGCAGCCACAGACCCAGCTACATCCATTCCCCATCTTCCCACACCCATTTCATTGTAAGCCCACTTCCTTGTGTGCTTGGGTATAAAAACTGCCACTTTGGGACATTCTGCTTGCTGTTCATCCTAATCCTGACACAGGCAGTCCAGTCGCCATGCCTGAAATAAACCAGACTTCCTTCTCATCAGAGTCCTGACATTTTCTCTTCCTTGCACCAAGTCTCCCCTCAAAATGAACCTAGCAGTGGTATGCAGAGAACACTAAGGAAAACTAACTTTCATAGAGATATGTTATAACACAGTCAACATTCTTCCCCTATGAAATCTTGTCAAGATGCATTTTGAGTATTTATAGATCTGTGATCCAACAACAGAATCCATTTGAATCATGGGGGCATGGAGAGTCTAAGGTAGAAGGAAAACAGTTGTCAATGAAATAGTTTTGTTTTAAACATGCTGGTATCCTATTAAAGATTAATGTTTTCCATCTGCTTATTTATCTGACATGGTCATACATATATTTAGAAATGCAACAAATAATGTTCAACTTTTAAAAATTTAATCTATGACCCAAGGAGACAGAAAAATATATCTGTGTAAGCAAATAAAATGCAGAATGTAATATGGGTGAAAGCTTTTTGTACATTTCAATAGATATTCTCTTTGGGAAAAATATTAAAAATGAGAATTAAATTTACTCAGTTTAATCAATAAAATGCTTTCACTCAAATAATTTGGACTCTCAAGTCATCATGGGTTTAAGCAATTTAGTCTAGTCACATAGTGATAAATGTTAGTTGAGTGATTCTATAGGTATTTTAATTGTCAATTATAGTATTTAATCTAAATGATACTTCATATATTAAAGAAAACCAGGTAGTTGTGGGGCCTGGCATAGTCATGGACAGTTGGCTGGCTAACCTTAAGAGAAAAATCAAGTAAACAAGCAAGTCTACCTTTCTCTATATGAATTTAAACCATATGCAATTTTCAATTTATTTGATTATAACCAGTTGCACAACATATTTATCATGTTAATACTTGACTTTTCTCTCCAGATCTTAATATTTTTACATAACTACATCAGATATTTGTAAGAGGAGCCCTTTATTACAGATTGAAGTGGTATCTGTGTTCCTCTCACAGTTTTAGTCCTCTTTATCAAGTACTAACTGCTTGCCTGAGTTTAGTGTTTCTCATCTCCATTGATTATCATTCATGGAATAACTATTTCTTCAATGTTCTTGTGATCCAGGGACTCTTCCATGTGTTACATTGAAAAGGAGGAAAGAAAACAGGCAGTTGTTCCCACTTTTAGGAACTTTATATTCCAGTGTGGAAAGGAACTGGCGTTTGTAAATAAAGAAGCAGACTCTTCTGGAACAGGTGATAATTTTATGTGGAGAAAGAAGTTGAGCTCCAAATTTTATTTTCCATATGAAGTGCATGAGTTCAATTAAACTTTGTCTTATTATGCATATCTCTGTGTTAAGACAAAGGGAATGTTTGTGAATACTGCTCAGTACTGTTTTCCTTTGTAGTGGAATCTGTATCACCCTGAAAATTCTTCAGTGTTTATAAATAGTCTAATCTAGGGTGTGCAGACCAATTACACAGTCACATGAGACACCAAACTTCTTGTATGATATCCAAACTTTGAGTGAATTCACTTGGCTGTCTGTCAGCAGCGACATTGGATATTAAGCTTCTGGCAGGAGCCACCATGATGTCATCTCTCCCACCTTCACTTGACCTCAGCCAGAGGCTGTGGTGCTCAGCTGCAATGTTTCATAATACAATGAGATGTGTCAATTCCATGCCAGGCCTGCCTTCCATCTTTGCAAGAGGTTAACTAATAGTGAAAGAAAGGAAAGCTTATTTATGAAAATCATCATTTTCACACCATTCCAATGATTATTAGAGTTTCTACTGAATGCGAGTTTTATTTGAAGAAGTGAAAAACAGCATCTGATCTAAAAACCCCACATTACATTAAGCATTTTTTTTTAAAAATATAACTTTATCTAGGTCAATAGTTCTTTTTGATTTTTATATACTACTCGGGATCAAAGGCAAGGTCAAAATTATAGTGCATCATATAAAGCAAATATGAACTATTTAGATGTTATTCTAGTCTACCAAGAAGTAGAATATACTAATCAGAAATTTATATGTTTCAAGAAAGTTTAATGAAATTCACTTGAATAGTACTTCTAATGATATATCTGAAGACTTGTTGATTGAAAACTGTATCATTTGATCTCATTGCGAATGAATGAATACAAGCATAAATTTAGAAATATTAACATTGAAGCCAAAATTAAAGTTGAAATGAATTTAAGCTAAAGTAACAAATAAATGTAATGTACAACTGCAAAGAAACCTCACCCCACAATTTGAAATTATTTTATTTATTTTAATATTTTGTTTATAATTTTTACTTTATGTGTATGTGTGTATTGCCTGCATATATGTAAGTACACCAGTATCTTGCAATGCCTGCGGTAGTCAGAAGAAGTTGTCAGATCTCCTGGAACTGGAGTTTCAGATGGTTATTAACCACTGTGGGTGCTGGAAAGTGAATCTAGGTTCTCTGCAAGAGCAGCCAATGCTCTTAACCCCTGAGCCATCTCTCTAACCCCTAGAGCTTATTTTATAATGTGTCTTCATCGAAAGTGAACCCATTTTATTAAGATCTACCTGCATATACAAGTCATTTTTCTAGACGTGGCTGGTAAAAATGAGGTTATTGCTCATACAGTTAAAGTTTCATGTAGCAAATTCTTTAGAAGGCTGTGCAAAGGATCATTTGTGGGTTCAAAAAGTTCAGTAGCTTTTCACTGGAGCAACACAACTTGCCACAGGCATAGGGAGGGCTGGGTTTTTGAAATCATGGAGCAGGACTTACTTCTTTTTATATGTATATCTCAGCATTCTGAATGGTGTCCAACTGTAAGAGCTCATGGAGTTTCATTCCATCCATTAAGCCTAGAGTAAAGAACAAGCCTGCAAATTCTGTCAAAATTGGTGATGTATGGCTGCTGAGAAATTCAAATCACTTCAAGTGTGGGAGCCAACAAAGTAATGTCTAACTATACAATGAGCTCACAGCATCACGTGCTTCTCTGTATGTGAGCTGTATTTTTAATGCATGGGGAAAAGCCAAGCATGAGTTCATTGAAGAAATGGTCAAGTGCTTTCACTTAACTCTCCAGCTTCCAGGAGTTCAACTTCTATTATGACTGCTGGGCCATTTAGGATATCCATAACTATTGCACCACTCTGCACAGAGTCCTCATGATGATGGACAGGTAATGCATGGGGAACATGTGCAAATCTCAATCAGAACACTGATAGCTGGCACTCTCAAGTGCACCAGCATCTTATCAGCCACGGTGGCTGAAGCTCTTTAGGTTTATGAAGTCTGGCTGTCCTCCATGAGTTTAAGAATGTCACAGAACCTTCCATGGCATCTGTCTTGAGAGAGTTGTTCCAAATATCTGTTTTATATGTAATGGTGACAAGCACACTTTAGATGAGAAGTTGGTTTATGAAGAGAGTCAGATTTTCCTATGACTTTAAAAGGAAGCATTTGGCATATATAGAAGCAGTGAGCTCAAAATACTTTAGAGGCCTCCTTTAACATTGGTCTAAAATATTTCTAGGTCACAGGAGGCAAAATACATGCTTACAGGAAGGGAACGTGTGTCCAATGAGGGATATTAAGACAACATGTCGTCATGAAAAAGACATTTTAACAAAACATAGCCACCGTAAGAACCAGTTTAGAAAACAAAATGTAGTCAAATATATATGTAATTCTTATTTCAAAGGCTAGTTTCTTAGCAGATAGAGAGAGATCCTGAGAATTCATGGGGAATATTCAACAGGGCTTGTAATGAAGACTGAGAGGATGGAACACATGAAGATGAAGGTGCAGGGATTTATGTTTTTGTGTGAATGGTGCCTGTGCCCTGGTTACAAATCCCTCTGCCCTTCCTGTCATGTGCCTTTCTACCTGTTCCTCCTCCATATCCCAGGTTGCCAGAAGACATGCAGAATGCCCAACAAAACTTGCTTTTCTGATAAACAATGAATACTTTATTTATTGATTTCCATAAAAAATATTTATTCCTTGAAGAATTCGATCTTATTTATCTGAAATTCGAATTTAACAGGGCGTTCTGTATTTTCATTTGCTGAATCTGTCAACCCTCTTAACGTTCCATCTAGTCCATTTCATTCGAGTTTAATAACAGAGAAAACAATTGTGATTAATGTGAGTGTCCTAGAAAAACGCTGCCAAATGAGCCAGATTGGCCTTGATACCTCTGGCTGGTAAGAGGCTGAGTTTCACTGATGAAATGGTTTTCCATGTGTCTTTCTGTCCAGTCCTTACATGACCACAATTACCATTTTCTCAGCAAAATGACCACTTTTTCCTTTAATTAATGGTTTATGAATCAGATTAAGTCGTTGACCCACTAGTCTAGAGAACTTTCCCTTCCTCCTAGAGGGCACCTGTTTCAGGTTTTGGTCCTTAGTCTTATTTTTCCCCAGAATATAGTGAAAGTATTTCTGTTAACTCATCCTCTTAGTTTGTAGCACCAAGTTTTAAATACGAAAGCTTTGGGTATTAAGTAGAATCTTGGGATAAAAATGAAAACATTGCTGTGTTTGCTGCTCTCCCACATTTATAGTAAAAAAACTGTTTTCAAATATGCATTGCCTTGGGCATATTAAATGAGATAGCTATAAGAAAGAGAAAAAAAAAACAAACCCTAAGCCTTCTGTATTGTATACTCTCCGAGTGTAAAGCTGAAAACTCTTAAACTAAAAACCTCCCAGTTGATTGATGCAAGTCATGGAAATGTGTCAAGTTTAACAGCTTTCAAGCACTATTTTACAAGTTGCACATATTTTCTTTCCCATGTAAAGATTTAAATTGGCAATAAATTATATCTGTTTTAGTCTCTGTAAATTATATAAATAACTTCGATGGAATATGAAATTTCTCACTAACACATCAAGTGTTACAACACATTTTCATCTTTACTCCATAGATCATATTTAGAACATAGAATGCACCTAGAATGCAAACTATAATGCAGCTCTTGAAAGGGAGCACACACTACGAAGATGAGAGGCATTCCTGTGTAGGTTGAACTCAAAACCTTCCAAGGAGTAAGACAGAATGGCACACATCCGATAGAAAGCTAAGAAGTCTCCCAATAATTCATTCTTCTCTGTCGGACTCTTTCTCTTCCTACCTCCCTCCTTCCTACTCTCTCTTCTCCTCTCTCTCTCTCTCTCTCTCTCTCTCTCTCTCTCTCTCTCTCCCCTTAGTCTAGCTATGTAACACAGACTGGCCTCGAACTCATAATACTCTCACTCAGTTTCCTCAATGCTGGGATTATAGGTGTGTGCCGCCATGCTTAGCTCAAACTTTCTAAATGTGTTTTAAATGAAAATAGTCATTTTCAATTACAGCAATACATAAATATATACATATAGGATATGTGCTGTATGTTCAAATAAATTCTACTTGTCAATAATCATTTGACTTGATGTGAGCTTATTCTTGTTTGTGCAGTTATTCCAAATGTATCAGCAGCTACTTTTGTTTTTCTTATTTTTTTAATTTAGACTGGTATTTCTTATTACAGTTTGACTTTAAGTTTAGATATGATTTCACTTGTCTCCTAACAGAAAAAAATATAAATCATTTATTTTAAATTTCTTACTGTCTTACTTTGAACAGTATACACACAAGTGTAAATTGAGCATATACCACTTATTGTTTGTGTTGAACTTTTTATCTTTTTGAAATTGATCTCAGGTTCTGTTAACATATGAATCTAACATGCTTTAGTGAAAATGTATGAAATTATTCTAGAATATTCTTATATTGTTTTACATCTGAAATTAGTTATGTAACAGAGACAGCTGTTAGTAAAAATATTGAACAAATATTCATAAAGATCAAAGGACAAGGATGAGAAAGAAAGGAGAGGTTGTTGATTAGAAACAGTTTCATGATCCCATACCCAAAGCTATAACACAAATGTTTTGAAATAAAAAAAAAAGTCTTCTAAGTCTAAAGAAACAGAAATATGTAAAAGTGGAGGAAATAGAAGTCAGAATTTAGCTGATAATATTATTTGTCTTTGAGTAAATAAAAGACACACACACACACACACACACACACACACACACACCTGTAAAAGCTCACTAATCTAGAGCTATGGCCTTATAGACTCCAAGGTGAACCCTTACTTTCACATTACCCCTTTAGAAGAAAGGATTTGTTTCTTTAAAATTGATTTGATCTGCGGAAAAGGAGGCGTGGTAGAATGTAAGGGCTGTGATTGGGGTGAATGGTGAAACTACAGCAATGTAGTCTGGACCCTCATTTGATCAACCTGATTGAACATACAACCCCTCACCCCACGCTGGAAGGTGGGGCTGTGGGGGTTTGGGCACAACAGCCTGCAAATTGGTTTTACATGAAGGATGCTTGTACTCATGGATTATCACTTATAGCAAAAAATGGAAAAAAAAACTGAGAGAAATATGCAGGACAGTTATGGCAGAATGCATGATCTCGGTTGGGGTGGGGGTGGGGGGGAAGGGAAAGGGAAATATGCCTGAACTGAATTGGAAAATGATGTATGAAATGCACAAAGCATCAATAAAAAAATGTTAAATAAAAAATTGATTTGATCTGAAATATAAAATGAGTTCTTGGGGACATAGAGATGACTCAGCAGTTAAGAACACACAGTACTCTTGCTCAGAACCTGAGTTTGGTTCTCATCAGCAATAGAGGGTGGTTGTAATCACCTGTAACAGGGGATCCACTACCCTCTTCTGGTTTCAGATGAAATAAATTTAAAGAAGTTTATAGATAATTATAACTCTCATGTACACAGCCCCAAAGATACATGCACACAAATAATTAAAAATAAAGTATAATTTCTTAAAAAGCAAAAAGTTCTGTGTATCTATGCCACATTTTCATTATGAAGTCATTCATTTTCAGGAAAATGGATGCAACTGGATAGTCATATTAAGTGAATTTAACCAGTCTCAGAAACACAAATATCATATGCTTTCTTTTACTTGTGGTTCCTACGTGTAAAATCATGTGTGTATATGTGCCATGAAAATAGAAGAAGGGGGCTGGAGAAATGGCCTAGCGGTTAAGAGTGCTCACTGCTCTTGCAGAGGACCCGGGTTCTATCCCCAGCACCCACATGGTGGCTGAGAACCATCTTTAACTTCAGTTCCAGGAGAATCCGACGCCCTCTTCTGACCTCTGCAGCATTGCAGGACACAACCTACATGCAGACAGTACATTCATACACATACAAGAATAAATTAAAATTTAAATAAAAAAAAAAGAAAATAGAAGAAAGAAGGACAAAGAAGGGGAGGGGCATGCAAGGCAGGATATGTTCAATACACAATTTACAAAGGTAAAAAAAAAACCTTAAAAAACACTAGAGTTTTGATTAGGAAACAAATGTAAAGTACTGACAGAAACTAAGAATTTATGGAAAAGTACCAAATTGAGCTTAGGTAATTTTACTTCTTTAAATCTTTCTTCATCTGAAAATAATCTTGTCTCATGAAGTTAATATTATACTTTTCCTTAATCTTAGCAAATCCTAGACATAACTATGCAGATTTTCTGTCTTGACTCTCCACACCCCAGTTTCTTTCTGAAACAAACACACAGATAACTGTATAGGAGACTTGAAGTTCATTACTTCCCTCTAGACAGGCATACTTTCCTCCTTCCACGAAATAAGGAATCAAGCACATTACAATGTAATTAAAGTATACATGCATTTCAAAATAATTATTTTAAGCTGCTAATCAAAATTATATTTTGATTATTTCTCAAGAAATAACTACATTAATACTTTTACAGATGCTATATATGTGTATATATATATATATATATATATATAGAGAGAGAGAGAGAGAGAGAGAGAGAGAGTTTGTTTCTACTTAGTCAGTTCTATTTAATACTAGAGTCAATTAGACCAAACACTTCCTAGTACAAGATTATTTTAAAGAAGTTTACAGCTAGTGAGAATAAATATTAAAGATTTTATATTTAAAAATACAGTGCAATATAAAGTGAAAAACGTATATATTCCTTAAAAATACTGATTCATACAAGATCAGGCACAATCAGGGTGGTACGGTCACAGGGGGTAAGAAAGAAAAATGTTTCATAATTCTAGCTAATTGTAGAGAAAGTATAGGTGGCTGTGGACTAGAGAAAGGAAAATGTAAAGTTATTCCTTCATAGCTACAGATCTTCCTGTCACGATAGTGAACACATTGTGAAAATAGTGATGATAACTGATAATATTGTAAGTTTAATTAATGCTACCAAGTTATATACCTAAAATGAATGGAATAATATATATTAAAAGATAAAAAATACTGATTCATCCTTTTTGAAGCAGGTGTATATGAAAAATAGTAAGGCCCCAGAATAGTTTGACATAAAAACTACAAAGATTAATGGTACAAGAGAAAATTCTACCAACTGATAAAAGTTTTCTAAAGCAAAGTTGAAGAAAAAGATCCTAGGACTATGATGTCCAGAACAGATAGATTGACACCTTGGGAAGAGTATTGATTAGAAAAAAATTATGATGGTTGGAAGCAGCACAACTTTTGTTCTAAGAACTGAATGAAAATTGAGGAATGACTGGCATTTCACACTTCAAATCCAAAGCTTGTTCATGAAGTAGAAGATGTAGACAGGTCCATAATTTATAAGACATATGTAGCAAATGATAAAAAGGCCTGTATCACTTACTAGTTCCAATAATGTGTCCTTCTGCATAGAAGAATTTCTTATTCTCATCCATAATAGATAGAAGGCCAGTTAACATTTAACTGGCACATGACTGCAAAGTCCTTTGCAAATATAAACCATGATGTAAGTGCCATAGAATACATTACTTCATATTCAATCTTCAAGCATCAATTAATGAACAATGCAGTATTACAGAAGAGCCTTACTAATGGAAATTTAACTTCCCTATTGCTATAGATTTCAGAATATTACATAATTGTTGAAAGCCAAACTGAATTTTAATCTATACATTATTTATGCTATTTGATCGCCAGACTTGATTAGACACATATATAATATTTAACACATTAAACTATTTATGTGTGCACGTATAAAACCTATAATTTCTTGCATGAGGTAAAGATTTTAATTCTAGGATTTATGTACTTATTGCCTCCTGACAAAACACTTACCAAGCGTACCCTCTATGCTGAACATTATATGTGATTTGCAATAGACTGTCTTTGAGAATTCTGTGTTGCTAAATGATCCTTTATTTGTAGAGTCCCCAAATTACTAAATTTTGTAAAGTCAGACTTTGGGAGAAAAGATAGAAGAGCCCTGGGAAGTTGTAAAACATGATGGTTGTTGGGGGTGTAGCCAAAGCCTCTAACACACAAAATTATGCTTAAGCTATGGTTGTTATACAAGGCAAAGAAGTTATGTTACCCATGACGTTTTTATTTGCACAGATGACAGCAACCATGACAGCTCCATGTTTTTGAGAAACAAAAGTGGCAGAAAACAGGCCCAAAGAGCTCCAGGGATTTTTTTCACAGTCTTTGAACTCCCAAGTGTCCACAGGCAGATGAGGTAAAGGTGAATTTCAAGAGTGAGTCTCTTAAGGCATGCTGTCCTTTGAATGAACCAAATAGATTTCAAGTTCTGTAGGCCTCATTGTTTATAACAGAAAGCTCTGTTCATCAGGTCTAAGAAAAATGTTTAATCAACTATATTCTATCTACACTGCGTATATTGGCTGTTAAATAGATTCTCAGACACTGCTAATGATGGTAATTTGGTTGGAATTTAGTTGGCTCTGCTGCTAAATTGAATCTCAATTTAGAAAATTTACTACAGTATGTTTAAATCACCATTCTAGAACTATTCAGAAGAGGAAAAGAAAGGAATTTGCTTAACAAACCTTAGACTATTTCATGGATCTGATCCACGTTCTTACAGAATAACCTGGGTTATTATGAATCCGACACCCTCTTCTGACCTCCACTGCATTGCACAACACAGGTGCACAAACCTACATGCAGACAGTACATTCATACACATAAAAAATAAATAAAATAAAAAAAATTTAAAAAGACATTTATGCATTGTTATTTGTGGTATCCATTGTGTCAAAAGTATATATGATGGAAATATAGTAGGAAGTTCCCAAACAATTATCCTACAATTGGACAGCTGGTGAGAAAGACTCATGTATAAGGAAAGGTCTCTTATAACCTGAAGGATCAGGTGGTTTGAGACAAGTTACTTTAAATGAATGAGTTTCAATTACCATGAATAATTAGACAGAAAGGATATTTCTCAAAGAAAGAATAGAAATGCAAATTTTCATGTTGGAGAAAAGATTATAGTACGAGCAAATCTTTTGCTTACCATGTAGTAGATATAGGAAAGAAATGCAGAAAACAGAGACAGAGGGACAGAGATGAGGTCATGGAAGCACTTGTGTGTAATACCAATGAATCTGAACTCTGTCATAAAGGCATTGCTTGAAGAGATACCAAAGAATAACCATTGAATGGATGGATGAAGCAATATGGAGGTGAGACAGATATCTTTAATGCATCTCCATAGAGTAATTAAAATTTTCTGCAGTGTTATACTTTAGTGTGCCTAATATACTGTAATACATATATGTATATAGACATATCTTGTAATTATATATTCACACACATATGCATACACACATACATGGGGGAAGGACACAATGTATATGGTCACCGAGAACAAGGCCTGACTCAATAAATAATAGTTGATGGAAAATACAAATAAACATTTTAAACAGGGGAGTGATAAGAATAAGGAAGCCATCTTTCAAACTGTGGAAAAGGAAATAATGTAAAGAAATGGGTGGGTGGGCTGGAGAGATGGCTAAGCAATCAAGAGCACCAGACTACTCTTGCAGAAGACCAGAGTTTGATGCCCAGCACCTAAGTGGCAGCTAACAACCATCTGTAACTCCAGTTTCAGGGGAATCTGAGACCTTCTTCTGACTTCGTTGACATTGCATGACATGGGTGCACTTACACACACACAGGCAATATACATAAAATAAAAATAATAAAAATATTAAAAAAGGAATAGGTGAGAATGATTATCACATTACTGTAGTAATAAAATAATGATGAGTTGTAGAGTTAGGAGACCTGAGGGCTAGCTAGTCCCTGTATCATTACACTGCAATCCTCAACACCAGTAAGGCAATGATTAAGCTCTTTACACATCAAAATTTGGAAAAACTAACAGATATACCTGTTTGGCAGAGCAGTGATCTTTATGCCTTTGTGGGTTCTCTGTGCCCCTGGATGAATTGCATGGGAAATAACTAGGTTGAAACATTATTTTCTTCTGTCAAGAGACTAAACTGAATTTCCCAGTGCCATTTAGACAGAGGGGTGTGCTCTACTGAACTGTTCACATGGTATGCTGTATGTTTCAAAACAGCCAAAGGAGTGGGTTCTAAACATTTTCACTACAAAGACACGATAAACGTAGTACTCGATGGGAATTCTAATAAGTGTAGTTTAGTCTTTACATTATTTACAAGGGTAACAAAAGATCAAATTATACCCTATAATACACTTGTTAATTAAAATTAATATTTTAAATAGTAAAAATAAGGTAGTTATTGATAACTAAAAACTCTTTAAAAATTCCTGTGTTGCACTGAACATGTATGTAAATTCATCATGCTTTCTTGTTGAGGGTTCAATTCTATTGTTTAAATTTTGGTTTCCTAGGCATGATTTTATGTAAAATTATTTCTTTAATTCCTATCATTGAATACTTTTATTTGTAATTAAAAGTGAGTGTTTGATTTGTTTTTGATGTTGGTAAAGTTCTGACAGATGGAAAAATGAAAATCATAACCAAAAGCTAGATTAATTTATTAATAGCTACGTTAAGCTGAAATTCATTATTCTGATAGAGTTAGGAGTCATGTAAGCCAACATGAATTGATTGCAGGACTAAAAGGAAACTAATTCTAAAATAAGATAGAAAACTTGATGAAATTTTCATTTATTATTTTTGTTTGTGTGTATAACTGTTTACTTGCATGTACGTATTATATCATGTAGGCCAGAAGAGAGAGAGAGTCGGATCCCCTGGAACTAGAATTATAGAACATTGTGAGCTATCATGTGGGTGCTGGGAACTGAACCCAGGTCTTCAAGACCAGCAAATATTCTTAACCACGGTGCCACACTCTAGCCTTATGAAGAATAATGTTTTAAAGTAACTGCAAGTAAAAAGGGAAAAGGAGGTGATGAAGACTGTAAATAGTATGGCCAAGCACAGAATGTTTAGGATGGTCCCATTTCATAGGCAAATCAAGATGTTTCTTCAATGTAACTCTCATAGATGAATGAGAAATAAAATAGTGATTCAGTAGGAAAATCCACCAATATGAACTGATGGATATTTAAGGATGAATAATGTATACACTGCAGGTGATGAATAATAAACTGATGATTTGGGACATGAGAAGAAATAAAAGAGGAATTTGTTCACCTCAATTAATATAGGAGGTGTTCAGTATCCACTATTTTATAACTGCAGGTGGTATTGCTTGCAATTGTATCTCTTAAATCAGCAGGAAGCCCAATATAGCTACTGTCTGTTTGCAGTGAAGTAAAAATCCTGACGATAAACCAATTGATCTTGCTGTTGTGATCCTTAGAGTTTGACATTGTAACTCAATCCATTAAAAATGTGTGTCTTCCTGATCTGCATCTCCAATGAGGATGCTTTAAGCCATCAGCACATTTAAATAGAAAAGGACGCAGAGTATAACCACCTTAACTTCTCAGCAGTTGTTCAATGACTTATGTATCCTCGAGGTTAACTCTTGAACATGTACAGATGGCTGCAGGCTTCAAGTTTATGACTTTTTTTTTCTGTAACAAACTATTCATTTCATGAGGCTAGGGCAGGTAAGTTCTTTTTTTCTTCTGGGGCCACATTTCCTTATTTCTTTGTCAACCCTGTCTGCCTATTTGCTGGCTTCTCAAACCAACCTTCTTCCTCAGATATCAGTAGCATCTTCTTGAAGTAGAGATAGCAGGTGGTGGTGATGGAGCAGGACTGTTCGTATTGAGAATGAGATGAATTTTGGAGCCCTTTTCTCTCTGTCTGATTCTTTTGGAACTGTTTTCCATAGTTATAAAGGAATCTTGCTTCCTGGCCCCCACTCATTAACGTTTCTTCCCCCACCATCCGTCTGTGAGCTTTGCTTTGTTTCTATGATCGCTGAACTGAAACCAGTGGCGTGTCAGCACTCAGCCCATATGTTCATTAGCAGTGAATCTGTAATTAATTTCTATGGTTTAAAGTTAATGAGACTGTGTATGTGTGTGCCTGTGTACATGCTGTGTTTATGGGTTTTAAATGATGGTTTAATACTTTTTTCTTAGTTTTGCCTGCACTGATCACAAAGGACTTTTGTTTGACATTTATTAGCAGACCTGTATAAACCTATGCAAACATCATACACATGATTTACTTTTGAGAAACCTTGGTTTTTGAGGTGAGACTATTTTACTTGCACCTTAGTGAGACTCATTATATTTTACAAGGAAGTTTAGACCTGTTTTTTCTTGTTTCTCTTCAGAAAAATACAACAACAGAAAAGTATGAAGAATTTAGTGACTAGCTATAGCATATTAAATATTATTTAGGAGAGTTGTTGTGAAGTAATATTTGATAGAGGAATAAATGACAAATTAAAAGATTAAAAATTCACAGGCATAAGCTGTTTGTATATGAGTATATGCAAATATACTCTATGAGATTTGTCTCAGAGTTCTCTTTTTTATAATTATCATGTCCTATAAATTGAATAAGAAAATAAACCAAAGATTCTCTCAATACAAATAGTTCAGAGAGACTAATGCTTGGTTTTTCTGTATTTTCATCTACATAAAAAATGTAAATTTACTAACTTGCAAACATTTGTTGAAAGCAGATTATTTACATAACAATATGACACATTCAGTGACAATGAACATGACCTGGATTAGACTGAAAAAAACAGGCAGAAGTGTTTTGTTATGTAAGAATAATTACACTCACTGAAGGCATGCAGATTATATGGAAGTGTGCCTCTATGATTTTATAACATTTTATGGAACATTTATGTTTAGTAGTGAAAAAGTTACTACATGCATTTACTTGTAACTAAAAGGTCCAAACTATAGCTTCTAGAATCTTAAGGTATTAGCAGCATTAATAAAAGACTGAAAGTTTGCTGGGCATGGTGGTACATGCCTTTAATCCCATGCCTTTAATCCCCCCAACTCATGAGGCAGAGGCATGCTGATCTCTGTGAGTTCAATGCCAGCCTTAGGACTGCATAGTGAGTCCTAAGCCAACCAGCACTACATAGTGAGACCTTGTCTAACATGGACTCAGTGCATTATGTATGTATATAAATGTATATACATATATTTGTAAATGTATGCATGTATATCTATCAAAAATGAAGAAGACAAGAAATCAGGAGAGAGTGGGGAGGCACAGGAAGAGCTGGAGGACTGGGAGGGGTAGAAATAATTCAAATGCTATATTCTTATATGAAACTCTCAAAAAAGTTAATTAAAAATTAAAGACTGAATTTTCCATTATTTGTATAATTTAAATTGAAATAGATGAGGTTTTATTTTACTATTTTTTGTTTTATGTGTATGAATATATTGTTTACATGTATTTAACTGTACCTGTGTTATGCAACACCCATGGAGGTCAGAAGAAGGCATCAAGTCCTCCTGGAACTGGAGTTACAGGTTGTTCTTACCTGCCATGTGATTATTGGGAATTGGACCCAGGTCCTTTGCAAGAGCAGCCAGTGTTTTTAACCACTGATCCATCTCTCAAGCCCAAATGAAGTTTTATAATTTTTTTGTGCTTACACAGATGCCAAAATTCTTAACAAAATACTTGAAAATTGCACAGAGACCCACATCAAAAAGATCATCCATCATGAACAAGTTGGAGTCATATGAGAGATGCAGGGATGGTTCAACATAGGTAAATCAGTAAATATCATAAAACACATAAATGGACTGAAAGACAAAAACCACATGATCATCGCAATCGATTCAGTAAAGACTTTCAGCAAAATCCAGCATCCTTTCATGTTTAACGTCCTAGAGGGAATTGGACTGGAGGGATCATTCTTCAATGTAATCAAAACCATATACAAGAAAACCACAGCCAACATCACCATAAATGGAGAAAAGTTAGAAGCATTCCCCTTAAAGGCAGGAACAGGGCAAGGCTGTCCACTATCTCCACTCCTCTTCAATACAGTGCTTGAAACACTTGCTAGGGTAATAAGGCAAGAAAGCAAAATTAAAGGAGTACTAATCAGGAAAGAGGAAGTAAAACTATCCCTTTTTACAGATGATATGATAGTTTACCTAAGAGATGCTAAAAGCACCAGGAACCTCCTAGAAATTATTAAAAGTTTCAATAAAATGGCAGACTACAAAATTAACCTAGAAAAATCAGTAGCCTTTCTTTACACAACAATAAGAAACAATCACAATAACCTATAAAAAAATAAATACCTGGAAATAAGCCTAACCAAAGACACCAAAGACCTCTACAACAAAAATTTTAAAACCCTGAAGAAGGAGAATGAAAATGACATCAAAAGATGGAAGATCTCCCATCCTCATAGATTGGAAAAATTAACATAGTAAAAATGTCCATTCTACCCAAATTAATATACAGATTCAATACAATCCCAATCAAAATCCCCATGAGCTTTTTCACAGACTTGGAAACAAAATCCTCAAATTCATATGGAAAAGCAAAAGTCCTTAAATAGCTAAAGCAACCCTGAGTAAAAAGTGCAATACAGAGGGGATTACCTTACCAGACTTCAAGCTATATTACAGGGCTATAGTCATAAAGACAGCCTGGTACTGGAAAAAAACCCCAGACCCTTTGACAAATGGCACAAAACTGAAGATCCAAACTTGAGCTCATATAACTTCGGCCATCTCATATTTGACAAAGGGACCAAAAAAGCTCAATGGAGGAAAGAGAATCTTAAGCAAATGGTGTTGGCAAAACTGGATCACCATTTGTAGAAGAACAAAATTAAACCCCTACCTCTTGCTCTGTACAAAAATAAACTCCAAGTCGATCAAAATCTCAACCTAATACCTGAAACCCTGAAGGTGATAGAAGAGAAAAAGTCAGCAGCAACCTATAAGACATAGGCGTGGGAAAAGACTTTCTCTAAATCAAAGAGTAGCTGCACAGGAAATAAGGAGAAGAGCTGATAAGTGGGACCTCATCAAACTCAAAAGCTTTTGTACAGCTAAAGCAACAATCAAGGAAGCGAAGAGCAAACCCACAGAGTGGGAGGAAAACTTCACCACTGATACATCATACAGAGCATTAACATCCAGAATAAATAAACTACTTAAAAAACAAAGAAGTAAGAAAACAAATGACCTACTCAAAAGATGGAATAAAGAGCTGAACAGAGACTTCACCAGTCAGGAAGTAAAGATGGCTCAGAAACATCTTAAAAAGTGTTCAACATTAGCCGGGCATGGTGGTGCATGCCTTTAATCCTAGCACTTGGGAGGCAGAGACAGGCAGATCTTTGTGAGTTCAAGACCAGCCTGGTCTACAGAGTGAGTTCCAGGCCAGCTGGGGCTACAGGGATAACCTGTCTCGAAAAGACCAAAAAATAAAATAAAATAAAAGTGTTCAACATCGTTAATAATTAAGGAAATGCAAATTAAAACCACACTAAGGTATTATCTCACTCCAATAAGACTAGCCAAGATCAAGAAAACAAGACACCAAATGCTGGAGAGGTTGTGGGGAAAGGGTAACACTCATCCACTGCTGGTGGGAATGTAAACTCATACAACCATTATGGAAAGCAGTGTGGAGACCCTTAAAAGTCTCAAAATGAGCCTACCACCTGATCCAGCCATACCACTCCTGGGTACATACCTACAAGACACAGCCTACTGCAAAGATACATGCACAGCTAAGTTTATTGCAGCTCTCATCACAATAGCAAAGAGCTGGAACCAAACCAAATGCCCCTCAACTGATGACTGGATAACAAAAATGTGGTACATCTATACAACGGAGTTCTATGCAGTGGTAAAGAAAGTTAGCATCATGAACTTTGCAGGTAAATAGATGGAACTCGAAGCCATTATGCTAAGTGAAGTAACACAGTCCCAGAAACACAGACAGGGAATGGTTTCCTTCATGTGTGGATGCTGACACCAAATCCTCAGTTGGCAGGCAAACTGAGCAACTTTATTACTATATTTCATTGTCTCTGAAAGCAACTGTGCAATTACAATTTGAATCTCTTAATGGGCTCTAGAACTGACCTACCACTTGTATTCACACATTGTAATTACCATGTATGGGTGGAAGATATGTATTCATATACTAAAAAATAAAAGTATGTAAAGTTATACTTCTTTTTTACCTGCATGCAACTTTACTGTTAAAATGTGAACCATTAAATGTATTTTGGAATTAACCTATAGTTGATTTTCATGTTTTGTAATTTTGATTTATGTGTGGAGTGTATATATGCATATTTTGGAATAATATAAAATTAAAGGGAACAAAAAAATGAGAGAGAAAAACATATTCAAAGAACTGTCCAAAACAGTAAACTTATGCATTGAAAAGGTTATAAGAGACTGAGAAAAAGATGCAAGACAGGACTTAACATGTATGACAGAATCCATGAGCTCTGGTGGGGGGCAGGGGGCATGAGGTGTGGGCATGGATGGAGGAATGAGTCTAAATTTGATTAAGAAATGTTGTATGAAATGCTCTCAATAAAAATCAACTTAAAAAAAGATGGAATTAGATGTTAAATCCCATAGATTAGAGAATGACTCCATTGTTTCCTGGCCATGTGGCTGAAAAGAGAGTTTATATTTTCTGTTCTTCAATGTCAACAAGTTTCAAATGGTTCCTGCTGCTCAAGTTTATGTAGAAGGTTACAAAAAATTGAATTTGATTCTAGATAATTTATCATGATGCTTGGCAAATAAAATAAAATGGTTCTTTTCAGCATTATCAATATTTATATTATCACTGGCTTGGAGTCAAGTTCATTATGAGGTATAATCATTGCAGCTCTCATTTTATGGTACAGAAATGTCATTGTCAAAAAAGAATAAAGAGCCATGAAAAGAAACACCAAGGAAGAAGTGTGATTTCCTCCATAAAGGAGACTCAGCCCAGTGCCCATCCCTAGTTACCAATCTACAGCTCTATAGCGGCCTTCCCAGTGCACTGGGAATCATCAACTTAGAAAGAGAAAGGGCACGTGTTTTGTTTTTTTTGTTTTTTTTTTTTTTTTGATTTGGGGCTCATGGGTTTCAAATCCTTGAGGCCATGGTTGATTAACTTTTTCTCTTTGAGCCTGCCATCTGGCAGCAGGTCTCGAAAAACCATGTGGTCAAGCAATCTCACAGAGGAGGTGCTGAAGTCCCATTACGTCCTTTTAAAACATGTTCCCATTGACCTACAATACTCTCACTACACCTGACATCGTCAAATTTTCCAAAACCTCTCAACAGAAAGAATCCAGGTAGAGACTCAGATTTTGTTTAAGAATATTTTACTTAATTTTTAATTTGGTATACAAAACAATGTGTTTGATTACGGTGTTGTCACACATGTGTGTCACTGGACTTTGCTCATGTGCATCCCCTATTACTCTATACTCTCCTTCCTCTGTCCCTCAACTCTGTTCCCCAACCCTTGTCATACATGGCCACTGGCAACATTCCAGATTCAAACTGTAGCACCATCCGTGAACAACACAGTGGGCTACCAAACACCTTCCAGTTAGGACAAGCTTGCTCAGTCAGCAAGTGTATAAGCAGAAGCACAAAACTTGAGTTTAATTCCCACTATCCACCAAAAACAATAGGCATGGTGGCACATGATAGTAATTCCAGAGCTGGGGAGGTATTGGCAGGTATATTGATACCTGTCTGGGGCTCAATGGCCAGCCCTAAGTGGTGAGCCATAGGCTTGAGAGACCCTCTCTTAAGAAACAAAGCAGACAACACTTGAGGAACTCCACTGGACCTTGCATGCCCACATGCTTGCTTGCATGCTGTACCTTCATACATGGGTTCTCTCTCTCTCTCTCAAAAATATTTTTATTGTATTTTTTAAGAAAAATATTTTTAATGTTGTATTATTTTTATTCTATGTGTATGAGTATATTACCTGGATGTTTGCATCTGCACCTGTGTTGTTCAATGACTTGACTGTGGATGTCAGAAGAAGGTGTCTAATATCCCTGGAACTGGAGTTACAGATGGTTGGTTGTTAGCTGCCATGTGGCTGCTGGCAATTGAACTCAGGTCCTCTGGAAGAACAATCATTTCTCTTAACCACTGAGCCTTCTCCCTAGTCAAGAAAAATATTTTTTTCAGAGCATAAATCATGTACATTTCCCACACTTATTCTATCTTCTTCCTCTTAGAATACAATCTCAATCCTGGCATGGTCAAAAAGTAGCATGCCCCTTATCTCTCTTTCTGTGCCAAAACGTTAAATTTTCCTTTTGCTAACTGCATTCCACATAGATGCACCTCTTTGAAATCGCTTTATTAGATAAGAGCATCAAAAGGCATGGTCTTTGCATTGACCATTAACTTCTTCTTCACAGATCATTGACTGAACTCCACATGGTCAGCTGCTTCTTCAGACTCCAAACCTCTGCTTAGATGTCACCTCTCAGTGATCCCTCCTCCACAGGGTTTCTCTTTTCATCTTGTATCCATTTGCTTCTGAATATCTGAAAAGGTATCAAATTATTTAATATTTTACTGTCTGTCTTCATAGCTATTCTGCTTGAGAGTATAAACCCCATGATTCAAGTACCTCAATGGATAAAATCAGATATATCTATGTATTGAAAACAATGAAAGAGTGCATACTCATTAGCCAACATGTTACAATAGCAAGAAATTCCCCCTTAAGACAAAATTCCTAGTCAAGAGAATAAAAATCTCTTGCCTGGGTGGAGACCTACCACTCCAGTGGAACCAGATGGATCACATGGCTAAGAAACAACCCCTAGGAAGGTGGGTTCCCCTCAACCCATGCTGAAGAGATGGGATGAGTAGTCAGGTATGCTGTTTAGTGTTTGTTTGTTAGAGTGACACAAACCAGAGAGACCTAGGACCATAGCGTTTCAATTGAGGAATTTCTCTATCCAGTTGGCCTTGGCCACATCTCTGAGGCATTTTCTTAGTTGCTAATTGATGTAGGAAGGCCCATCCCACTGTGAGGTGTACCATTCTTGGGCAGACAGGACTGATCATTTTAAGAAAGCTAACTGAGGCAGAGCATGGTGGTACACATCTTTAATCCCAGCACTGGGGAGGCAGAGGCAGGTGGATCTCTGTGAGTTCCAGGCCTGCCTGGTCTACATAGAGAGAACAGGACAGCTGGGGATACAGGGAGACCATGTCTCGAAAAGAAAAAAAAGGAATAAAAAATGAAAGAAAACTGAGTGTGGAATTCCTGCTATTCTCAAGTATGTACACAACACTCCCAACTGAGGAAGTGATGAGATTCAGCTCTAGGATAATTTGTCTTTTGCAAACTTTAGCTAATTTCTCCATCATTACAAATTTATATAGGGGGAAATTTGGCAGCCTTTAGCAAGCCTGCACAGGAGCGACATTCTAAGACGAAGTTTGAAAAAATGAGACATATGACCTTATGACTGAGGTTGAGAGAGGCTTCACACAAAGGTCCTGTGCGAGGCAGGTAATAATTGAAGGTCACTGACCAAGATGTCTCTTCCCAGAATATGGGGCTCTAAGACCCAGCTGGTCTTTTATCAGTCCAGGGGTCTGCTGCCTAGCAGGGATATCTATAAGACTGCCATCAGAACTGTACCCTAAGACACGCTGCTTTCCAAGGCCCCTGAGCTCATAATTCATCTTAGTCACCGTAAACTGAGCATCCAGGGGAGGCAAGCCAGGAAACAGTGCCCATGGTCTTTATTTCAGTTTCTGCTTCCAGGTTCCTGCTTGAGTTCTGCCTGGAGTTTCTTCAACCATCGACTGCAATTTATAAGGTAAAATAACCCATTTATTCCCAAAGATTTTTTCTTTGTCATGATATTTATGTGCAGAAACAGAGATGAAAACTTGAACATCAAGGCTTTAATGAAGATATGTACATTTCCTGCCCTAAATTCCCACCCCAAATACAGTAGCTTCTAGGGCTGGCAACTGATATGCACCTTTTGTAAGAAGAATTCAGAAAAGCATAATCTTTTCTTTCTATCTCTTTTCCAAGCATGTTTTCCTGTACATTTCCAGTTGGCCAAATAGTTTGAGCTTCTAACTTTCTGTTTCTTCTCCTTTTCTTTTTTTCAATAATACTTTAATTGATGAATTATATATTTCATTCATTATCTTTCAGTCCAATTTGGACACAGTCTCCTCTTCCTGCCCTCATCCCACCCCTGTTCATGTCTTCTGCCATACATGCCTTGCATCTTTCTCTCAGTCTTTCCGAAGTTTTTACCTGAAGAGGCTTGTTTTGGGCAGAGTTTAACTGCATCATTCAGTTCTTTACCCCAGTCTTTATGTTGTTGTTTTTCCCTCCCCATTCTATTGCTCCAACAAATGCCTATATAATCATCACATATGCATCAAAATTATGACCTCTGAGAATAAACTGTATGTTAATTCCAAAATATGTTTAGGAATTCACATTTTCCCCCTTAATTTTTATATTACTATAAATATGATTACATGCCTTCCACCCATATATAGTAATTACAGAGTCTGAAAATAAGTGGTAGGTCAATTCTAGAGCCTGTTAAGAGATTTACATTGGTTTCAGATAAAAAGAAATATAGCAATAAAATTGTTCAGTTGCCTTTCAACTGGGGACTTAATGTTATCATCCACAAATGAGGGAAACCATTCACCATTTGTTTTTCTGGGATTGTGTTAATTCACTTAGCATAATGGCTTCCAGTTCCATCCATATACCTGCAAAGTTCATGATGTCATATTCCTTTATGGCTGAATAGTACTCCATTGTGTACATGGACCACATTTTTGTTATGCACTCGACTGTTGAGGGGCATTTGGGGTGATTCCAGCTCTTCACTATTGTGAAGACAGCTGCAATAAACAGCTGTGCATCTATCTTTGCAGTAGGATGAGTCTTTTGGGTATATGCCAGGGAATTGTATAACTGGGTCAGGTGTAAAGCTCATTTTGAATCTTTTAAGGGTTTTCCACATTGCTTTCCATAGTGGTTGTATGAGTTTACATTCCTACCAGTAGTGGATGAGTGTTCCCCTTTCCCCACAACCTCTCCAGCATTTGGTGTCTTTTGTTTTTTCTTAGCCATTCTTATCAGAGTGAAATGGTATCTGAGAGTGATTTTGATTTGCATTTCCTTAATTATTAATGATGTGGAACACTTTTTAAGATGTTTCTCAGACATCTTTACTTCCTCACTAGTGGTCTCTGTTCAGCTCTTTACTCCATCTTTTGAGTAGGTCATTTGTTTTCTTATTTCTTTATTTTTTGAGTAGTCTATATATTCTGGATGTTAATGTTCTGTCAGATGTATCACTGGTAAAGATATCCTCCCACTCTGTGGGTTTTCTCTTCACTTCTTTGATTTTTTTTTGCTGTACAGAAGCTTTTGAGTTTGATGAGGTCCCATTTGTCAACTGTTGACCTTATTTCTTGTGCAGCTGCTGTCTAATTTAGAAAGTCTTTTCCTACCTCTATGTCTTATAGATTGTTGCCAACTTTTTCTTCTATCACTTTCAGGGTTTGGGTTTTCACATTGAGATCTTTGATACACTTGGAGCTGATTTTTGTACAGGGTGAGAGGTAGGGGTTTAATTTTGTTCTTCTATAAATGGTGATGGTTATCCAGTTTTGTTAGCACCATTTACTGAAGATGCTATCCTTCCTCCATTGAGCTTTTTTGACTCCTTTGTAAAATATGAGGTGGATGCAATATTATGAGCTCAAGTTTGGATCTTCAATTTTGTTCCATTGGTCAATGGGTCTGTTTTTGTGCCAGTACCATGCTGCTTTTAAGACTGTAGCCCTGTAATATAGCTTGAAGTATGGTAAAGCCATTCCCCCGTATTGCACTTTGCACTTTTCACTCAGGGTTGCTTTAACTATTCCAGGTCTTTTTTTTTCCATATGAACTTAAGGATTTGTTTTCCCAAGTCTGCAAAGAAACTCATTGGGATTTTGATTGGGATTGCATTGAATCTGTATATCAATTTTGGTAAAATAGACATTTTTACTATATTAATTTTCCAATCCATGAGCATGGGGGTCTTTCCATCCTTTGATGTCATTTCAGTATCCTTCTTCAGGGGTTTAAAATTTTTGTTGTCAAGATCTTTGGTTACTTTGGTTAGGTTTTTTTCCCAGGTATTTTATTTTTTGTGATTATTGTGAGTGGGAAGGTCCCCTTATATTCCTTCTGTTGCTTGTTGATGGTGTAAAGAAATGCTACTGATTTTTCTAGGTTAATTTTGCATCCTACCACTTTACTGAAACACTTAATCCGTTGGAGTTTATAGCATCCCTTAGGTAAACCATAATATCAACTGCAAAAAGGGATAGTTTAGCTTCCTCATTTCCAATTAACACTCCTTTAATTTCCTTCTCTTGTCTTATTGCCCTAGAAAGTGTTTCAAGCTCTATGTTGAAGAGGAGTGGCAACAAGGGGCAGGTTTGCTGTTTTCCCACCTTTAAGGGGAATGCTTCCAGTTTCTCTCCATTTAGGATGATTTTGGCAGTGGGTTTGCTATATATTGTTTTGATCATGGTGAGGAATGTTCCCTTAAATCCAATTCTCTCTAGAACTTTAAACATGAAGGGATGCTAGATCTTCTCAAAGACTTTTTCTGCATCAATATTGATGATTGTGTTTTTTTGTCCATTTATGTGCTTTATGATATTTATTGATTTATGATTGTTGAACCATCCCTGCATCTCTTGTATGAATCCAACTTGATCATGATGGATGATCTTTTTGATGTGTGTCTGTATGTTATTTACAGGTATTTTCTTGAGAATTTTTGCATCTATGTTCATTAAGGAGATGAGTCTATAGCTTTCTTTTTTGGTTGTATCTTTGCCTGGTTTAGTATTAGAGTGATGCTGGATTCATAGAAGGAATTTGGGAGAATTACCTCTGTACCCTTCTGAACAGTTTGAGTAGTAATGGTTGTAAGACCTCTTTAAATGTTTTATAAATTTCTGCTATGAAACCATCTGGTCCTGGGCTTTTTTAGTTGGGAGTTTTTTAATTACACCTTTAATTTCCTCACGTATCTGTTTAAACTGTCAATCTCTTCTTCGTTAAGTTTTGTTAGTTCCCAGAATTTCAGATATTCATCCATTATTCTTATGTTTTCAAATTTAGTAGAGCATAGGTTTTGAAGTATTTCTGTATGATTGTCTGGATCTTTTCTTTGTCTGTTGTGATGTTTCCCCTTTCATCAGGAATACTATTGATTTGGCATCGCTTGCTCTTCCTTATGGTTAGCTGGACTAGAGGTCTATTTTTTTTATCTTTTCAAAGAACAAGCTTTTGGATTCATTGATTTTTGTACTGTTTTCTTTGTTTCTATTTCATTGATTATTGCTCTGATTTTTCTTATTTTTCCTGTCTGTTGGATTTAGGGTTCATTTGTTGTTGACTCTCAAGTGTTTTTAGCTGCAGTATTTTATCATTTATTTTCTCCCTTTCTGTTTTTTTGATGTAGGCCCTTAGGTCTATATATTTCCCTCTTAAGATTGCTTTTAAAGTATCCCACAGGTTTTGTTGTGTTGTATTTTTCATTCAGTTCATGAATACTTTTATTTCACTCTTTATTTGTTCCCTAACCCATTCATTATTCAGGATTGTGTTTTTTAGTCCCCATGTATTCTTGTAGCTAGTAGGGCTTATTCTGGTGTTCATATTGGGGTTTATTGCACTGTAGTGTGATAGAATGCATTAAGTAATTTAAATACTTTTGTATTTGTTGAGATTTCTTTTATGTCCCAGTATGTGTTCAGTTTTGGAGAATGTTCTGTGAGGTGCTGAGTAGAACGTTTATTCTCTGGTGTTTGGGTGGAATATTCTATAGATATCTCTGAGGTCCATTTGATATATTGTGTTGTTCAGTTCTAATGTCTCTCTGTTTAGTTTTTTGTCCTGTTGTTCTATCCAAGGGGCTCAGCAAGGTATTGAAACTCTCCACTCATAGTGTGCTGGGATTAATTTGTGTCTTGAGGTCCTGCAGAATAGTGTTTATGAAGTTAAGTGCACCAGAGTTTGGTACATAAATATTTAGGATTGTGAAGTCTTCATGGTTAATTGTTCCTTTGATAAAGATGTAATGGCCCTCTTTTTCACTTCTGATTAATTTTACTCTGAGATCTGTTTTGTCTGAAATTAAAATAGCCACTCCTGGTTATTTCTTGGTACCATTTTATTGGAATATTTTTTCCATACTTTCATTATATGGTGGTGTCTGTCCTTGAGGGTGAGATGGGTATGGCATATAGAAGGATATTGTTTCCTAATCCATTTTCCCAGTCTATGTCTTTTGATTGGGGAGTTTAGCCCATTAATATTTAAGGTTATTATTGAGAGATATGTGTGCTTCCTTTCCCCTTATTTTTTGTTTGGATTCTTGGACTAGGTTTGTATTTACTCTGTTTTGCTTCTGTTAATTTCTCTCTTTGATTAGGAATAGCTGCTCCTTTCCTCTGTTCTTTGGATTGCTTCGAGTATTTTCTAAAGAGTTGGTTTTTTTTAGACATGTATCCTTTCATCTTGTTCATGTTGTGAAATATTTTTCTTTCTTCTGGCTTTCATAGTTTTCACTGAGAAGTCAAATGTGATTCTGATGGGTTTCCCCTTATATGTAACTTGTTGTTTTTTTTCTTGTGGCTTTCAGTATTTTGTCTTTGTGTTGAGCATCTAGCATTTTAACAATTATATGGCATGGGGAATTTCTTTTCTGGTCTTGTCTATTTGGTGTTCTATGTCCTTCTTGTATTTGTATGGGTTTGTCTTTTTTCAGTTTGGGGAAATTTTCTTCTATTATCCTGTTGAAGATATGGTCAATAGTGTTGTCTTGGGATTCTTTGCCTTCCTCTATCCATATGTTGGTCTTTTCCCACATTTCCTGGTTGTTCCACTCTTGTGTTTTTTAATTTTTTATAATCTTTACTTGAGCATTCTAGTTGATCCATGTTATCCTGCAGGTCTCATATTCTTTTCTCTGCTTCTTCCATTCTGCTTCTGAGGCTTTTTCCCATTATTTCCTAGTGATTGGATAATGTTCAATTTCCTTTTTCACTTCATTCTGTGATTTCTTTAGTATTTTCATTTCCTTCTGGAGCCTGTTATTCTCATCTTGTAGCTCCTTGGTTCGTTGGTCATTTTCTTTTTTCATTTAGGCCTGGGATCTTTTCAGCATTTCCACTTCCTTCTGGAGTTTGTAATTTTCTCCTTTTAGTTCTTTCCAACATTTGTCATTATCTCCCTCTAGGTCCTTCTTGAGTTTTTCATTTTCTCCCTTTAGTTCTTTGATTTTTTTTTTTTACTTCAGCACAAATTTTATTTATTTTTTATATATCTTATTTTTACTGAAGTTTTGTGCATTTCATACATTTCTTTTTTTGATCTGCATTTTTAATTTTTTTTATTTTTTAATAATAGGTCATAAATAATGAATACAGGCATCCTTTATGTAAAACCAATTTGCAAGTAGCTATGCCCAAACTTTTACAACCCGAGGCCCCCATTGTCCAGCTGGGGGAACTTATATGTACTATCATGTTGATCAAATAAAGAGTCCAGTCTATGTTTCTGTGGTTTCATAGTTCACCCCAACTGCAGCCCTTACATTCTACCACACCCCCTTTTGCGCAGATGGTTCCCTAGGCTTTATAAAAGGGACACAAGTGGGTGAGAAGCCGAACAGTCTACTTTCTTTGGCAATGTCATTTTGGACTCTGATCGGTTCAGGCTGTTTCCTTTCATGGGTTGGCAGTTTATCCCCAAATAACCTATTACTCCTACTGATGAAGCACAAACAGTTAGGTATATAAGCATTTAAACAGTACTAATTATTATGGTAGGTCATGTTGGTATAGATACAGATGTTTGGATGGTATGCTAATCCACGGACTATAGCTTTTCTGTAAAAGCTGACAAGGTCTTACTGTGGCTTATAACATCTCCTAACCACTAGAGGACTTAAGCTTGTGGCATGAGCCCTGAATTATTCCTCCAGGGAGAGAGCTAATAGCCAATTAGATATGGGATATACAGACATTTGGCTGCCATTGCTGCACAGTATTTCCAGGCAGGTGAGGTGTAGCTGATGCTGACAGAGGAGTCTTGCTTGACTCAAGGAGACCAATATTTGCTTTGTTGATTTAGTGGCCTTTGATAACACTCTCTGGCATTCCAGAGGCCATCTGTACACTTGCAGGTGTGGTCTCAATATATCTTTCCCATACTTACAGTAGGTCTTCAACAGCAGGGCCTTACCGCCTCTCTTCTTGCAGGTATCCCAGGTTTCTGGCAAAAAGTCTTTATCTTTTTCGGGGCTTGGATCCCCTAGCCAACATCTCCTTGGCTGAATAATCCACTTCTGATAACAGAGCTCTCCTGTATTAATATATTTTATTCAATTACCCAGCTTATATAGACTTTAGTCTTATATTTGGCTCTGAATAGAGAATTATCCTTTCACAGTTCCTATGACTATCAGTCAATTAAAGAAGGCAAGTATATTGCTTTTATAAGAGATTACCTCTATAACAGTCACCTCTAATTTACATTTAGGGAATGACTTCATTACCATCATGTTTTTCTTTGTTATATGAAAGGGAGGTAAGGAAGTCTCTTATATTAAGACTTTGCCACACCTGAAAGGTAAAGTTCATTAGGACACATTATAAATAGTTGTTACAGTTAGGATCCACAGAGATGTTTGATTCCTGTAGCACTCTGAGGGTTTTCTTCCTTTTAATGTTTAGCTGGGCCAAATTTTCTGCATTAAATTTACTCAAGCAGATTATCATTTCCTGTATGTTGTTAATTTGGGAAGCTAACTTAATTCCTTTAGTTAGATTATCCTACCAGTAGAAGAAAATGTTACAAGTTGATACTGTATGACACAAACATTGTAGAGAATATTTGTATCCATTAACCCCAAAGTTGTTGTTATACAAATTATACGTGAAGCAGATGTGGACTACAATTTATGTTTCCAATTAGCTTAAATATATTACATTTTTATTAAAACCTTTTAACCAATATTGTTTAATACAGACATCTTTACTTTTACTAAGACCTAGAATACCATATAATATGTAGACAAAGTTTGGGCAAATTTGGATACCTGTTAAACTCACATCAATTAACTATACCTTAATCTAATGTAGACCTGTGTCCCCCTCCCCACCCCCACCAGATTCACCAATTCAGTCAGTTCTTGTTGCAGTCTTTTCTGTTGTTGTTGTTCTTTCCAATATGCATCACTCCCCACATGGAATATTTACAACTGGGTTTTTGGTGCTAGCATCCACAGATGAGGGATACCATTCGATGTTTGTTTTTCTGGGACTGTGTTACTTCACTTAAGATAATTACTTCCAATTCCATCCATTTACCTGCAAATTTCATGATGTCATCTTTCTTTACCGCTGCATAGAACTCTATTGTGTAGATGTACCACATTTTCTCTATCCACTCGTCAGCTGAGGGGCATTTTGGTTGGTTCCAGCTCTTTGCTATTGTGAAGAGAGCTGCAATGAACATGGCTGTACAATGTATCTCTGTGGTATGAAGAGTCTGGTGGTTATATTCCCAGAAGTTGTGTGGCTGGGTCTGGTGGTAGGCTCATTTTGAGTCAAGTGAAAAGGCATTCAAAATTCATATCATAATACAGCTTGATTTGTTTTTTATATTCTTTGATTTCTTTGAATATTTCTACAATTGTTCTTATAAGGTCCGTGTCTTGGTTTCCTTCCAAGGAGGCCTCATAGGAATCTTCTGTAGTGTTGGTAGATTTGATGTGGATTTATTATGAGCTTTTCCCATGTTGTTTTTCTTTGTCTTTGGCATGTAGATTTGTTTTTTGTTTGTTTGTTTGTTGTTTGTTTGTTTGGATTCTGGTGCCTCAATGTTGGCTGCACAGACTAGAATCACTAATACTGCACCTGCTAGATCCTCTGCTCCACAGGTTGTGTTGCTACTTTGCCTGTGTGCTGGTACCCTGTTTGACCTGCTGGCCACCCATGCTGTGCACTGGAACCAAATACTGGGAGGTTTCCAGATGATACCAAGTCTCCACAAGCATGTATGTGTGTGCAAAGCACCAGGCCAGGTTGCCTCTCCTGGGTGCATGCTGGTGTTATGCTGCCCGAGAGTCTCTGTCCACACACACTGAGCACTAGAACCCGAACCTGGGAACTTCCAGGTGACACCAAGCCTCCACTGGTGAGGGGAGTGTGCACAAAGCACCAAGGTGGGTGGGCCTCACCTGGGCGCATGTTGATATTGTGCTGGCTGGGAGTCTATGTCTACCAACACTGGGTGCTGGGTCCATGCTGGTCTGCATCCACCCACGCCACACATTGGAACCCAAAGCTGCCTAGCTCTTTCTTTAATGATTCCCTTCCTGCCCTGTTCTGCTGGTCTGACATGTGCCTGATCTGCATGCTAGCTTTACATCGCTTGGGTTTTTCTGTCTCTTCCATTCTCCAAATTTGGGCAGCTGTTGAGATTTATAGCTTGGCTGATCTGAGGAATTTATTAATTTTATTTTCAAGACAGGGTCTCACTATATAGTCTGGAGCTTGGTATGTAAATTGGCTGGCATTGAACTCACAGAAATTCCGCTGCCTCTGCCTCTTGAATGCTGAGATTAAAGATGTGCAGATTTTTCTTTTGCAATAAAATAGTTCTTAAGCTTCCACCTGACTCCATTTTTGAATACTTTTATTAATGAGACTAAGAAACCTGAGAGGGGACCCCATTTTCGACTGTAGTAAACATTTGTTTGATTAGTAAAGGAAACAAGATTTGTGTACTTTTTTCTTTCTTAAATTCTAGAAAAAATATAAACACCCAGATTCCACATCTGTAATATGAATATACATGAAAGGAGGAAATTTTGATCACAAAGATGAAGAATGTCATGTATGGCAGAGGCTGGAGTTAGGGTGACAAAATCACAGGACACCTAAGAGATGGCCTTGGGCTTCACAAGGAAGTGGCAAAGAAGGACCTTCCCTTGGGGCCTTCAGAGGCAGCAGGGTCCTGTGGACACACGCCCAGCAGATCTCCAGGTTTTGGAAGAGTGAGAGAATGAATTTCTTTTACTTTAAGTCACCAAGCTTTTGGCACTTGGATAAGGCAGCCAAAGGAACCAAACAACAAAACTCACAAATATAAGTCAATGCAATGTAAGTACTAGTGTGAAGAAATCAGCCTTCTTGGAACAAAAATTAAAGAGCATACAATCTATTCAGTTACATATCAATTTTATAACATGCAGTAACATTTATAAATAAGGCAAGAGAGATGTCCGTTTAAAATTCTGTTGTGAAAATGCATAGCAATTGTCCCCCTAAATAAATATAACTGAAGAGACATTATAAATATGTACATAATTTATACTTAGCCTTCAAGAGTTATACTTTCCTTTAAGTTACATTCATGAGGCCTCATCACATGTGATTTCAGGAAGGTTAATCTGTTATTCAAATATTTCTGTGAGTTTTTAGATCCCCTTACATGTATTATAGGAGTCCAGTAATAGAGCAGTCTAGCAGTCTCTGACTGATTTACCTCTATAACATGAATTTCTAAATATCTTTAGTGCCCAGATTGCTTTTCTTTAGATCATAATGAATCCTGAAGCAGACATAATGGGAATTTTTAATGAAAAAAATAATTTAGCTCCCCTTATCCATTGGTCACAAAAATTGATGTGAACCCTTCCAGAGACTCCTCAGAGCTTTTCACTTCCTGTCCTAAGTTATCTTGCCCTCAAGTTATGATGCTCGTAATCAAGAGAATGGAGGGAGTTTGCTTCCAAGTACCCATGCCTGGTGGCACAAAAGGCATCCATGCCTGGTGGCCTGTAACTCTAGCTCCAGGGGATCCAATGCCATCTTCTGGCCTCTGTAGACAAGGCAGACACTGCCATGGTCTCCTGAATAGGTATGACACCAACAAATGAGAATTCTTTCATAGGAATGGAGACCAGGGTGCAAGGCAGGAAGCAGAAGGATGAAAGCATTTGAGAGAGAGAATCCCCAAGTGAAGCAAAGTGGAAGGGACAGGAGGAAGTAATCCTGACAGAGAAGAGAAGTTGACAATAGCTAGCTTTGCTTCACAAGGAACAGAGATAATTGATATGCAACTACATTCCCCAGTAAGTGGGAGGAGACAACATGAGGCCAAAGCAACTCCACTCATGTTTTCCAAAGAGTATTATAAGAGAAAGAACAAGCCTAAAATCTGTTGAGGACTCTCTGCTGAGAACAAGGAGCCCAGACACAAAAGTCCCCATCTTTTCATGCACAGCAGGCAAATTGAGTCTGAAGAACATTGTAGGTTGACATTATCAGGGAAGAGAAAACATTTTGCATAATATTTGGTTTAGCCATTATCATTTTCTATGGTCTTTTAAATGTTTTTCCCAAATTGACAGCACATTTTCTTAAATTACTAAATAACCATAGACCTTATAAAAGTGTCAAAGAAGATGCAAAACTCATAACTTAAAAAGTCAAATTGAAAGGTAACTAGACATTCCTAAGTTGAGAACAGTAAAGGGGTAAACTAATTTCAACAAAAGTTATTCCCATTTATATCATGGTATATAATGTCTATATTAAAGTAACTAATGGCATCACAAAGATATTATTAATTTAATGTTCTACTAAGTACATATTGCCTCTCTCTACCTATTGTTTACACTCCTTTGAAAAACCTGAGGCAAGGTGTTTGGTACTCTAATTACTGATAAATAAATTGTTGTGTATCCTTAGACTGTTAACATCACAATAGAGTTCCTGATCATTAAGAATATTTAAATGGTACTATCCTTTCTGGGATACAAATGGAAAACTCTGTGTTCCAATCCTATTGATAAATTTTCAATTTTTCTGATCTTGAAACTAACAATGGGAGGAGAATTTTATGTTCCCACAGGTAAAAATCACCAATCTAAATGCCTGAAAACATACAA
>VZQC01010528.1:705736-823773 GCA_009823505.1 Rhizomys pruinosus
CTATGGCTGTGCAGGATAGACTGTAAATGCCAGCAGAGAGGGACCCATCCGAACATTAAAGAAAAGGAACCTCAGACTGCCTGAGTCACACACTGAGCATCTCTCTGAATAATGACTTGGGGTTGACTGTTTATAATGGACCCTAATGAAGTTTACCTTCCAGGCTGTTTGAGGAAACCTTTCCACCTCTCCCCTTTTCTTTGGAAAAAGAAAAAAACATGATGGTAATGAAACCACTCCCCTAACTGTAAACTAGAGCAACTGTTACAGTGGTAATTTCTATAAAATGGGCATAACGTATTAACTGATTGTAGGCATAGGAACTGTGAAAGGAGTAATTTCCTAACTAGAGCCAAATTCAATGTAAAGTGTTTATAGTGTGTAATTAAGCCAAATAATTACATACAGGAAAACCTCTGACATCAGCAATGAAATATTCTGCCTAGGAGATGTGGCTAGGGGATTCAAACCCGCACCCCCCCAAATTAAAGGTCTTTTGCCTATAAGTGGGATATATGCAAGGAGAAGGCAGTAAGTCCCTGTTGTGAAGACCTGGTGTGAGCATGAAAAAATGTTTGAGACGTCATGCTAGGTACAACTGGCCTCCGAAATAAGGCTAGGAGAGCGTTACCAAAGGCCACTAAAGCAATACAGCAAATATTGTCTCCCTGAGACAAGCAAGACTCTTCTGCCAATATCAGCTACACCTTCAACAGCCTGGGATACTGTGCAACGTGGCAGCCAAGTGTCTATATATATCCAAATCTATATTGGCTATTAGCTCTCTCCTTGGAGGATAACTCACAGCGGATGCCACAAGCTGGTGTCCTCTGTGGTTGGGCTGTTGTTGAGCCACAGATAAGAACTTGTCACCCTTTATAGAGCAAACCACAGTTTGCGGATTAGCAATGACCATCCAAGCATCTGTGATCTAGCTCAAGCTTAGCTTGACATAATAAGTGGTACTGCTTATAAATGCCTTGTACATCACTAGCTTTTGCTTTGTTAATATGACTAAAACAGGGTATCAATGGGAAAGGAGTGGATAGAGAAAATGTGGTACATCTACACAATGGAGTTCTATGCAGCAGTAAAGAAAGACGACATCACGAGCTTTGCAGGAAAATGGCTGGAGCTAGAGGACATCATGCTGAGTGAAGTAACACAGTCCCAGAAAAACAAACGACGAATGATATCCCTCATCTGTGGATGCTAGTGCCAATTACCCAGTTGTAAGTATTTCTTCTTGTAGGGCCCCCTGAGCTTTTGTACAAAGCAGTTGGGTGTAATGCATTTTGGAAACAACAACAACAACAACAACAGAAAAGACTGCATCAAAGAACTGACTGAAACAGTGAACTTCTGCTCAAAACAGTCAACTTCCCCATGGACAATATTGAGAAAGACTAAGAGATGAAAAGCATGTTTGGCAGAATGCATCAGCTCTGGCGGGGTGGGGGAATGGGCAGGAACACGGGTCTAGATTTGTTAAAAAAAAAGTTTAAAAAATAAATTAATTAATTAAAAAAAAAGAATATTTAAATGAATGATTACATCTGGTCCAGGGTGTGATTCATTTATGCATTGAATACTTACTGAATTTTAATAACTGGAGGTAAATCTCTTAGTACAGGTTATTGAGTTTCACAGCATTAACTAAAAGAGTCCTGTCTATGATTAAAATGGATGACTATTTCCAGAATAGAAAATAGTAACACACTTAATCTAATTAGAGATACAGTTGTTAATTTTTAGTTCACTGCTGACTTGTACTGGATTCGCACTTACAGCTATTAGATTAAATGGACACAAATGCTCTCCATGTTTCTTCTGTATTATGCAAGTGTTAATGCTGACATTTCTTTTGCTCATAACAAGCTAATTTGGCTCAGAAAAAGATGGGTTCTACCTCCTTGAACCAGTAGTATGCATTGCAGAAAGATATAGTCTGAATGGGGTTGGTAAACACTTTCATCTTGATTTCTGTCTATAGGTATGTGATACAACTCCTGCCTTCTTGAAAACTATAAACCAGGATATGGAGGTCTGGGAAACAAGAGAGGCTCTTCTAATTATAGTGACAACTATAAAAAGAGAGAGGAAAGGAATACCCCTCCTCCCCCAGGATGCAATCTTGTGTCATAGTTAAATAAGCAGAATTGGTAAGTAAAGGCTTCAGTGTCAGCTGTGGGCTGCCCTACCAGAAAGGCTCTAAAAGGCCCCCAAACAAAGGCCATTTGCATAGAACTTTGAGTACACACAAGAAATGGAAAGTAAGACCCTATTGCTGAATATATGACATGACATGAGCTTGAGGAAAAAAAAAATATGTTGAGACCTTGCACTACAAACATCAGTTGACTTTCTTGGTACCAGAGAGCACAATACAAATTGCTGAAAAGAAATAGTCTCTGAAGTTCTACTAGAGAACTCATGTTCTGCACTTTTACATGACAAAGATGTAGTGCAATAGTGGCAGCCTGGTGCATGTACACACAGAAAAAAACAATTTATATTGGATCTATGGCCAGCTCCATGAGGGTGTAGGATGCACAGCTGATACTGTGGGCTTGGAACCCCCTAGTGTCAGGAGACTTTATAGGTCCACATTAGAAAGCTATTGCCATCCCTTTGTCAAAGACCAAGATACCATCCAAGCATATGTGTTTGTGTCCATACCATAACTTGTTAAAATGGTTAGCATTTGTTTCTATTTAGGTTCTATTACTAGAATTAAAAGGATACTTCTAAATGAGCCACCAGTCCATTGATAAACAGAATTTAGGCAGACCCAAGTGTTTGATGTGTCACCTCAGAGAAAAATGGATCTTCCAATCTCTCATTCTCTCTAGCTCTCATTCTCTCCAGCCCTCCCCTCCAAAAAACAGGGGCTCTCACAGAAGAGGTTGGCTCATCAGACTGTAAGGGACAAAGAGACAAAGAGGGGGATGAATTGAGAAATCACAGTAAAAACATACTGGATCACCATGTTTATGTAAGCAAACCTCTTCAACTGGACTTGGAGACCCTGGGTTGTGCAAGAATTGGACTCAGATGTTTGCTAATTGGGTTTACATGGATATGCCTATGTTTACTAACTGGTCAAATAAAAAAAAAGAAAGCTAAAACAGTGACTAGGAAGTTAATTACCTAGAAACATGTATTCATAACATTTTGTTTCATTTCTCCATATTAGTTTCTGTTTATGTGTCTCTATATAACTGTATGCATGTATATTAGTGAAAACAAACTGTTTTTACTTTCTACTCTCAACATCTGAGTTCTAGTTCCAGTTACCAAAATAAGTGTGAATTCATCCCTGCCCAGCAAATTCTCTAGCTATCTGGGGACAATTTAACTCAGTTCCGCCATTACATGCTAAAGTTCAGTTCCATGACTATCTCACATTAGACAACACCTGTAAGTACCAGTTGTCACCACTGGTTCAACTAACCTTCTATGGATTGTATTCACTCAAACACCTCAGTGGTTCCATCATTTACTGTAGTGGCTCAAAGAACTCAGGAAAGTAATTTATTTACTAGATTATTGGTTCTTTATAAAATGACACACATCAAGCAGATTGATGCATAGGGCAAGGAAAGGGCTTGCCTTTCCTTGGAGTGTGGGCTTCCATGACTTGTTCACCAGTGCCATCCACCCAAGCACATCCATATACTCACCAAACCAGAAGCATTTAAAACTGTATCCTTTTGGGTTTATAATGTGACTTCAGGACAGGGGCAAGGCTGGCTAAATTTCTGGTCATTGGTGAATACATAGCTTAATCCCTTTGCAGTTTCTTGAATTTAAAACAAACATTTCTATCTTCTAATCTCATGGTTCATTACATAAGTAACAAGCCTCCTTACCCAGGTTCCCCCAGCCACCAGCCATGTCATTAGCATAAAAAAGGACAGGACAGTTCAGATAATACAAAGGATTTTAATGTTGTGGTAAAAAAATAAGAATAAATAAATTAGTTTTCTTTCATGGTATCTAAGTAGTACATCTATATACAACCTATCTTAGACATTATCCCTTTTTAAAAAGATATTCTTTTAAAATTTTATAGACATATGTGCTTTTGTGCGTGCAGGTAGGTGCACATGCTCGTGTGTGCCGAGAGGCCAGAAGGGAATGTCAGATCCCTCGAGGCTGGAGCTACAGGCATTTGGTAGATGCCCTACTTGTTATATGGGATCTGGGCTCCTAACTCTGGTCCTCATGATTGTACAGCAAGTGCTCAAAACCAGGAAGCCAACACTTCAGCCCATTTTTAGGAATCCTGATTGAGTCTAAGAGTACAATTAAATTATACAATATATGCATGAACTAGAACACAATGTAAACTTCATTATAATAAAAACATGCAAATTTCTAAACTTCTTTCATGTAATTCCTAAAGATTATATTCTTGTACATTTGTGGGAAAGTATATGAAATAAGCATTTTTAACTATCTTGATAGACATTTTTAGAATTCTCACAATAAAATTATAAAAAATTATTAACCTCAGCAACCTAGAATCTCATGATTGTGCAGAAAGGTCTCTTAACCATTGAGCCATGACCCCAACCCTTCCTAGAAATCTTGATTGCTTCTAAGGACACTATTATAATTATATTATATATGTGTATAATAAAAACTAATAAAACAATGTAAATTTTCATTATATTTAAAAGTTTCTATACTTATCTCATGCAATTGATAATGTTTAAATTTCTGCACATTTGTGGATAAGGAAAACATTTTTAGGTGCTTTGATAAGCATCTGAGATTTCACTCCATAGAAATGCACAAACTTAAATTATTACCTTCAGCAATCTAGAGCTCTCTTTTGTAATATAACTCTTAACACTAGACCTTATTTTACTTTTAATGCTTGTCAATTTCATAGTTTTAAAATATCTAATTTTAAGCTTTATTCCTGTATAATAAGTGAGAATATCCTGTATTATAAGGTAGAATTAGAACATGTTGAATTTTTCTGTTAATTAAATTATAAGTTAGCAACAAGAGAAATTATAAGGTGCAATATAGTATAGAAAAAGAAGGCTATTTAAGTGGATAATTCCAAGTGTATCCCATAAAAACAAAATATGAAATAAAACTATAATGTGGACCTTTGTTCTTGCTCTATTCAATGCTAAAATTACCCATGAAAAATTGAATTCTCTAGTATCAAATATATACATCTTTATATAATATCTAGCTACCACTGATATGAAAAGGTATATCAGCAATTGTTAAGAATATATTGTGATAGTTTAGAGTTGAGCTAGGAATGGTCTGGGTAGTGAATTAATATTTAGGATTGATGGAGACTGGCTGGTTCTAATTGGAAGAGAATTAGTGTTTATTCTCAGCAGAAGTTAGAGTTTTATAGATATTTAGCATCAAATTAAACTGATAAGATAGACTTCATTTTCACAGTGTAGTACGTGTATTTTGGCCCAGTATTTACCCATGTTGGGTTTAAAAACAGCATACTATAAAAGTCTTTGGCTTTGGAGGAGGGTGACTTCCTGGTTTGCATGGAAGTTGGAGTTAGCCCTGAATGCAAGAAGTGAAATATCATTCCTGATGAAAGTCCCAATTCCTTGTTATCATAGTACTGCTCCCCCATCCAGACAGAGAATCATATCAAGCCTTTTAAAATGTATCCATTCTGGTTTTGTTTTAAATATCCTCCTACTCTTTTTCAGCTATGCTGGAAATTCACCTGAGAGTGTATCTTTCCATGAAGGCTAAGTGGCTGTTAACATTGTAAACATGTGGAGTAGTGACTATGAGATGCATGACTCAATGCCCATCACCCTAGCATGCACCCTTCTGTTTCAGACTTTCTGAAGGCCAAACTCTAAAATTAGAAAATAATAACTATATGGTGAGAATGGGTTAAATATTCTGGCTGTTTAAAAGAAATCCAGTCACAATAAAAAGCTTTCTACACTTTTAGTACTATTAGTATTTTTAGAAATACCCAGTAGCTGGAGTTGAACTAAAATTAAATATGATGGCCTTCCAACACTGACCAGACTATTTTTCCTTACAATCAGAACCAATGTGTTATATACAACTTACAGCCATCCATTTTGCATCCAACTCTAAGATGGCATGCCTTATTGTGCATGTGAGCCATCTTTACAGTATGTAAATTAACATGAACAAAATAAATTTGTAAAGTATATCTATAGATTTGGTCTCTTAATAGTCAAGAAGATGGGTGATAAACTGTGTGCAGACCCTGAAATTCAAAAGCACCACCAAGGGGCTGGAGAGATGGCCTAGCGGTTAAGAGCGCCTACTGCTCTTACAGAGGACCCGGGTTCGATCCCCAGCACCCACATGACGGCCAAGAACCATCTGAAACTCCAATTCCAGGAGAACTCCAGTTCCAGGGGAATCCAACACCCGCTTCTGACGTCCACGGCATTGCACGACACAGGTGCACAAACTTGCATGCAGACAGTACATTCATACACATACAGAAATAAAAAAAAAAAGCACCACCAAGAAGTGACAGTCAATAATATGGAAACCTAAGAAGTATTTTGTGTTTTAACAAATTTTCCTAGGGAGTCTAGAGACGATTTAGTCATTGGTAAGAATGATCCCTTGTAGATAAGTAATACCCCAAGATCATTCATAATATGATTTGGTCAAAGTTTCTTACATAGGCAAGAAATGTGCAGTTATCAGATTGTGAAGGTCAATTTTCTGCCTCAACACCACTAAGTTAAGAGATATTCAGACAACTGGTAAAGATTATTGCTGGTGTATGTGTGTGTGTGTGTGTGTGTGTGTATTTATTTCTGGAAAAGATAACCATTTGAATAAATAACATAACTTAAGATAATCTCCCTTCACCATAGTAAGTGGGCATCTACTATGGTTCCAGAGGACAAAATAAAAAAACAGAAGGAAAGATTTTTTTTTTTTTTAATTCTGTGGGAAGACATCCATCTTGTACTCCTACAGCTTTTTGGATAATTCCCAAAGTGAATACATTCTCAGATATCCATCTTATTGGTGCTATTTCACTAGAAAATCATGAAAGATCATTTTACCTTCACATATGGCTCAGTGGCAGAAACATCCATAGCTACAGTTTGGAATGCCACCCAAAGGCCCATGTGCTAACAGTGTAGTCTTCAGCTTGACACTGATGGAAGATGACAGAAATTTTGTGATGGAGCACGCCCTTGATGGGGACGTTGAGACATTGTCCGTTTCTCTTTGCTTTCTTACTGCCTTGAGGGTAACAGTCTCCCTTTGACACATGCTAACTGCGATGTACACTCTGTCTCCACAGGCCCAGAGCAACTAGGCCAATTGACCATGGACGGAAAGAACTGAAACAATGCACCAAAGCAAACCTTTCCTCATTTTCCACTGATCCTTTCAAGAATTTTGTCCTGGCATCATAAATTAACACATTCAGATAAGCCCAAGAGTCTTGAATTTTTAGAAGTAAGTTTAACTTCTACAGATTTTCAGTGTAGGGAAATATTAAGAAATAAAATAGGGCTGGAGAGATGGCCTAGTGGTTAAGAGCACCGACTGCTCTTGCAGAGGACCCGGGTTCGATTCCCAGCACCCACATGGCTGCTGAGAACCGTCTGTAACTCCAATTCCAGGAGAACTTCAGTTCCAGGGGAATCCAACACCCTCTTCTGATCTCCGCGGCATTGCATGACACAGGTGCACAAACCTACATGTAGACAGTACATTCATACACATAAAAAATAAAATAAAATTTAAAAAGGAAATAAAATATATTTTTGTTGCTTCAAACACTAAATCTTCATTGAAAATATTTAAACTGCAAGCCAACATTTAAGTTATAAAGATTTTATACAGTAAATCTCATCAAGTAAAATACAAAAATCAATAGATTCAGTATATAAAGAAATCTAGAAACAATTGAGGTTAAATGTATATATAAAATTAGCCTATTAAAGTGGAGAAATAAAAAATGAAGTAGAGAAAAAATTTTGAATTATTAAGAGAGGGAATGCATAATAAATCTGATTTTTTTTCTTGAATGAGGGCAGGAAGTATTTATTTAGAGGGAGTAGAATCAGTGAACAACACATGCTTTCCCTAGAATTTAAGACATTTCTCAATAAGATACAGTAAATCTGATTTATGAAAGCTTATGGTATGAATGAATTTCTTACTTGAATGAGGGGAACAATAGCTTGAAAACTGAGATAGAAGGTAATTGAGAATGATAAACTGGTCAGAGTTATCTTGAAACAGAGAAAGCAAATTGAATGTGGAGCATGGCTATGAACTCTCTAGGTCTAGACTCAGTGACACACTTCTTGCAAGAAGGCTACCCCTCCTGACTCCCCAAGCAGAGCCACCAATTGGGGACAAAGTGTCCAAATACTTGAGCCTATGGGGGACATTTCCCATTCAAGCACCCTATTCCACTACCTGGCCCTCATATGTTCATGGCCATATTATAATGCAAAATGCTAAAATTTAAATGTCCCAGTAATCTTTAACAGTCTCATGTCTGTTCAAATGACCAACATTTCTTTTGATTCTTAAAACAATCTTTTAAAATCAAAAGAAAATTACATACTTCCAACATAGGATGGATCAGAATGTAAAGTCTCATTCCATAATGGAGGAATGGGGGGGTAGTGAGGAAACATAGAATTAAAACAAGACTGAAAAACAGCATAGTAAACACCACATCTTGAAGCGCCATGTCTGGTTTCAGGGACTTTAGTTCCAAAAGGATTAGATACCTTCTCCCCCCAGTTTTCCTGACTGTAATACACACCTCTCTCTTGGGCTTCTTCCACTCTCTCTTTGCAGATCTCTGGAGCAAATGCTCCACTGTTCTTGTATCTCCAAAATCTCCACTGTAACCCAGGATTCACTTTCACAGCTTCTCAGAAAGGGCCTTCTTGGCCTCCCTACCCTCAGGGCTAACTCACAGCATCTTTAGTACTGGCACAGGTTTTCTGGACTCTCTAACTCTCTGAAACCGTGGAGAAAGGCTCCTGTACCCACTTACTCTTGCACCTTTCATGGCTCCAAAACCACAACCACATGAATAATGCTGCCAAGTTCAGATGCCAGCTTGGGATGGATCCTTATCTCCTTGAATCACATTTGTTACAGCATTTGTATCTTGGGCTTTCTTTTGTAAGGCAATTCTCTCTCTCTCTTTATCTCTCTGTCTCTGTCTCTGTCTCTGTCTCTCTCTCTCTCTCTCACACACACACACACACACACACACAGAATTTGGAAGCTTAGCTGGGTGGAGTCCTCCCCCGAGGGCACCTTTCCCATTGTTACATGGTACCTCTCCTTAATGTTACTAATCTCCTTAACAATAACAGACTATCTTCTATATTTGTCTTGCTTGAAACATTGTTTTTTTTTTCCTCTACAAGTTACATTCTGTATTTCTTTTTGACCCATTTGCTCTTTTTTTTTTAAATTGAAGGCCTGTACAAGAGTCACCATTAATAACCATATCACAGATTCAATGTCACACTATGTTGATAGTTAATCTGCCAAAGAAATTAGCCTATTACTTTTAATTTAGTCCCAGGCAGGGTCTTAGGACAGGGGGAAAAGGCATCCAGTTTCTTTGCTAAAATGACAGAGGACTGGCATCTAGCCAAGTTACTATTAGAAAGTGTGCTTTCTTCTGAGATCTCATGAGCCAAGCTTTCTCCTTTTGTATTACTCTCACCACTACTGATTTCCAGGTTCCTACTAGAATAGTCTATTAATCTCCGATCAACACCATTCAATCACTCTTGTAGCCCAAAGTTCTAAATCCTTCTGCGATCCTCCCCAAAAAGAACATGGTCAGATCTACCATAGCAATGTCTTGCCCCTATTACTAGGGGTTAGTTAGTTTTTTTGTTACTGTGTAATGCAACATGACCAAGGCAATTTATAGAAGAGTTTATTTGGGCTTATGATTTCAGAAGGATAAGCATCCATCATGGCAGGGAGGAATGGAAGCAGGCAGTACCCACGAGGGCAGGAGCAGGAAGCTGAGAGTTCACATGTTAAAAATAAAATTTAAATTATTCATTATACTTTTATGTGTTTTGCTTGCATGTGTGTAAGTGCATCTATGTGTACAATGCCCATGAAGGTCAGGAGAGGGTGTCAAATCCTCTGAAACTGGAGTTACAGTTTTTATCTGCTATGTGGGTCCTGGGAACTGAACCAAAGTCATCTGTAAAAGCAGCCAGTGCTATTAAGTGCTACACCATCTCTCCAGTCCTGAGAGCTCCCATCTTGAACCATAAACATGAAACAGAGTAAACTGAAAGTGGGGCAAGGCTACAAATTCTCTAAGCTCACCCCCAGGAGCACATGATGAGGAGTCTCAAAGCTGCTTATCCTATGGTGATCAGAAAGCAAGGAGAAATACAGAAAGAAGCAGGGTTCCAAAGACCCTCTTTAAGACCACGCACCAAATTCTCTTCTACTAGCTTCCACCTTGTCCACCATCTCCATATAGCATCTTGGGGGTCAAGCTTTCCACATGTGTGTCTTGGGAGGACATTCAAGATCTGAATACAATGATAGTTTAGATTAAAGCCTGGTTCTGATACTAATTAGCTTTGTGATCTAGTCAAATCACAAGATGTTTCTGTGCCTTTGTTTCTTCTTTTATCAAACTAGTTAATTAAGTACCTGCCTAGAAAGTTGCCTGTCACATTCATTAACGCTTAGTAAATATTAGATCAGACATGAATAATTGCAAATTAGATTATCATATTTCCTCCAATTTTATTCTTTCACTGAATTTATAATGTTTTCTCCTTCTGGGAAAGTGAAAAACTAACTTTAATTTATGAAAAAAAATTAAGATAGACTTACTTTCCACATTGAGTTATGCTCATAAGCAGTTATTAACAGTATATGAGGGAGAAAGTACTGGGGCGGTGCTGGAGTGGACAAGCTATGCACAAGAGGCTTGGGTACAATACAGGAGCAGAGAAACAACTTAAAATCAGTGTTTGGTGTCCTAAAACAGAATTATTTAACATTATGTTCTCCTTGGATAGAGCAATACTCAGCAGTTAAGAGCACTGGCTGCTCATGCAGAGGGCCTGGGTTCAGTTCTCATCCACATGGGAGCCAACAACTATCTGTATCTCCAGTTCCAAGAGATCCAGCACTCTCTTCTGCACTTATATCCATGTGAGCAAAACACCCATACACATAATATAAATATATAAAATGATTTCAAATATGTTCTTTAATTATCAGAATTTGTTCCCAGAACTAGTTTATTCTTGGACAACAAAGTGATTACTTATTTAAACCCTTGGATGCCTTTCACCTAATTACCAGCAAGGAGCACATAAAACCCTGGATTACTGTGTTCTCTCCCTGGCTGCATGTCCTAGCCTTTGATTTTATCTGGTTATCCATCCATCATAGGAACAGGAGGCTGGCCTCTGCTCCAGGTACGAAGCTTACATTGCTTTAATGCTTTTGCTTCACAACTGAATTCTGGGTTTTCTTTCCTCTAGTCTTTAGAACTGAAGTATGAAAATGCTTTAGCTTAATTTCTTTTTTTTGGTCTTTTTTGAGACAGGTCTCCCTGTAGCTCCAGCTGTCTTGGAACTTGCTATGTAGACCAGGCTGGTCTTGAACTTACAAAGATCTACCTGCCTCTGCCTCCCAAGTGCTAAGATTAAAGGTGTGCACCACCACACCTGGCTCTAGTTTAATTTCTATATGATGCACACTTAACACATGTACACTGAACACACATTTTAAAAAACTTTGTTAGAAATATTACATCTAGAGAGCTGTATATGCATTTGTCACTAGCAGAAGTCTAAATAAACCATAGCTATATACATGTTATATGCAGTTATGATATATACAGCAGAACAAAGTTACAATTAAATATATGAATATTTTCTCAAATCCAAAGCTAAGTGTAGTGAAAGATATACTATATATAGGTAATTGCTTGCTCCTACATATAAACATGTAGGTTGATTTCCACTCATTTTAAGAGTGTATTTCTGTGTAGTAAACATGATTTTTTTCAGTGTTATAGAAATACTGTGAAACTCAGGAAGGCAGACAAATCATACATTAGCACCTCTCCTGGTGACCTTCCAGGTTGGCTGTCCTTGTCATCCTCTAACATTTTTTGAACTAAGAGTGACATTCAGGATATGCATTCAAGGTTTCAGGTCAGTAAAACAGGTGATAAAAAATAGTTTATTTAAAAATATCCTTTTTATAGAAAACTCGCCATAGATTTTTTTATAGAAAATTGAATACTATGCAATATAATTTCATTAAAAATGTGTCACTTGCAAAAGCAATGGCAAATATTGAATAAAACTAGACAATTTTATTCTTTAGTTTCATTTTAAGCAAGAAAAATGATTCTTACAATGTAAGAAGACTAAGGTCACAAATACACGAGAAAAGCAAACTATTGCTTGCAAAATGCAATGACCAATGACCATATTAAATTTCACGGTAGTGTGTATACTAATAATATCTATGTTATCTACATAATCAGATTTACTGAGACTTGGGAAGAGCACACGTGCCATCACCAATTTATGTTGGATAACTTTTGCTCTAATGAGAATTTATTAGACAACTTTTAAGGACAGAGATACTGTAAGTATAGGAGAGGTTAGTTAAGACTAAGAAGCAACATAGGCTACCCGTGAAGAGCATTTAGTTTGATGCTTTGAGGTGAAAGAGGCACAGAACTCAGAACAGGGTAGCCGATATAAGCCACAGCAAGAAGAGTGCTTTACAGCAGAATGAGCTCAGGTTTTCAGATTTAGCAAGAACTTGACTGGTAATATTTCTCTAATTATTCTTTTCAGTTAGCTTATAAAATGATGGGTTTCATTATGGCAGTTTCATTGGTTCTGCGTGTCTGTCTGTCTGTCTGTCTGTCTGTAGGTATGTGTAAGCGTACCTGTGTGGGCGTCAGAGGATAACTTTTGGAAGTTAGCTTTTTCCTTCTACTGTGTTGCGTCAAGGTCTCTTATTTTTGCCGTACTGTATACTCCATTCTAGCTACCGTCTGCTTATAGGAGTGCAAGGAATCCAGATGTGTGCAGCCATATCTGGCTTTTTTAAGTGGTTTACAGAGATCAAATGTGGGTTGTCCGCCTTGCTTGACCCATGCCTTTTCCTGCTAAGCAGTCACTGACCCCTGTACCTTGTTCATGGCTCCCTCTCCCATTCCCACCTCCCATCGCCCAGCCCCTTTCCTGCAGGTCCCCGTCTTCCATCCCAATTCTCCCTTCTGTCCTCATGTCACGTGTTCCCATCACCTTCTTTTTGTTTCTTTCTTGACCTTGATTTCTTCTTCCCCTCCCATGGACCCTTGTGTATTTTCATGATCTATATCCTCATATACATACAGTTTTATATCTAAGATCTGCATGTAAATATTGCATTCAGTATTTTCTTTTTAATGAGCCCACTTATTTCACATAACGTGATAATTTCTAATTGCCCCCATTCTTTTTAAAGATACAATTTACTTTTCCATACATTTGAACAAAATCCACGGTGCCAAGATATTACTTTTTTTTATTTTTACTCATTCATCTGTTATTGGGCATCTTGGCTGTTTCTGTTTCATTTGTATTTCTTCTTTTAAGAACCATCTAGAAAGTGTCTTAGCCCATTTGCTGACTGCAATATTTTTTGGGGGGGGAGGGTAAAGTGACTAATTTTGTATTTCAAAATACATTCTAGATAGATTAACCTCTTTCTGATGCATAGGTGGTACATAATTTTTTTCTCCCATTTAGGGTGCTGTCTCTTGACTCTAGTGACTCTTTTGTTGTGGAGCATTTCTTTTTAAAGCAACTGTGTCTTTTTTTTCTTTTTAATTTTATTTACTTTTTATGTGTATGAATGTACTGTCTGCGTGCAGGTTTGTGCACCCATGTCATGCAGTGCCACGGAGGTCAGAAGAGGGTGTCAGATTTCCCTGGAGCTGGAGTTAAAGACAGTTCTCAGGTGCCATGTGGATGCTGGGGACCAAACCCGGGTCCTCTGCAAGAACAGTCCGTGCTCTTAAAGTCTATGCCATCTCTTCAGCCCCTGCTGTGGAGCATTTTAATTCACGCATTCACATTCTCTTTTGTTGGTTTTTGGCATTATTTCCTGAGCTATTGGAGTTCTTCATATTGTTTTTGTGTGTTACTGAATTTTAGCTATATTTTACTTTAGGAATTTCAGCGTTTCAGTCTTATATTGAGGTCTTTGATCCATTATGATTGATTTTTGCATGACTTGAAAGTCATGAATCAGATTTCATTCTTCCATATGCAGTTTTCCAAACACTATTTATTGAAGAGGCTGTTTTTCCCCAGTATAGTTTTATTTTTAAATTATGTGTTTATGTGTTTGACTGTTTGCTGTTCTCACCATTTCTGAGCACAGGTGCCCATAGATTCCAGAAGAGGCCATCAAAATCTTCTGGAGCTGAGTTAGAGGTTGTTGTGAGTAGTCTAACTTGGGTCCTGGAAGCCAAGGTCCCCTGAGACTCTCATGGGTTGAGCCATGTCTCCACTCCCTATGCTCATTTATCTTTTAGATGCATTTGTCAAAAATTAGGTGAAAGTTGGGGCCGGTGAGATGGCTCAGAAGTTAGGAGCACTGGCTGCTTTTGTAGAGGACCCACGTTGGTTCCCAGTACTCACATGGCAGCTAGCAACTGTCAGTAATTCCTGTTCCAGGAGATCTGAAACCCTCTTCTCACTTCCATGGACATTGGATAACATGGGTGCATTTACATACATGCAGGAAATGTAAGGGTTGGATTAAGTTGTTTTTATCTTCTTGACTTAATTTTGGTCTTCATATGTGTTTTAGAACTTATCCATACCTTCTAATTTTTCAAAGATAAGTTTTTTTAAAAATATACTTTAATGACTCCCGGAACTTCAATAACATCTGTTCTGACTTCTGTTTTTATCTCTAGTTTTAGTCATTTTGGTCTCTCACATTCTTTTGATTAATTATGCTAGGGGTTTATCAAGTTTGTATTGACTTGCAAAGAACCAACTCTTAGCTCTTCTTCCTATGGGACCAGGCCCAGAGTGCACTACTCACACTCCAGACCAGCCTGGTAAATTGTCAACAAAATCAGAGGTAAAAGGAGAACCATTACAACAGACAGCAAAGATCCAGAACATTATAAGGGAGTATGTTAAAGATGTACACTCTATCAAATCTGAAAATCTAAAAGAATGGTCAGATTTACAGTTTCATGGATACCACCAAAGTTAAACCAAGAAGAGATTAACAGCTTGAACAGACCCATAATAAATAAGGAAATTGAAACAGTAATACAAAGCCTCTGATATAAAAATGTGCCCAGGCCCAGATGGTTTCATTGGCAGAATTTTACTAGACTTGAAAAGAAGCTCTATAACCAATAATCTTTCAATTATTCAAAAAAGATAGGAACGAGGAAGAACACTCAAATTCCTTTCATAAAGCCAGTATTACTCCACAGTAAAAACAAGAAAAACGAATAAACAAATAATCTGTAGGCCAATATCTCTAATGTAAATAGATATAAAATATCTCAATAAAATAATTGCAAATTGCATACATCCATATCAAAATGATTATTCACCATGATCAAATTGGCTTTATTAAAATCAAGAAGCAGACAAAGCTGTTTATTATCCTACTTCTTTTCAATATAGTGCTTGGAACTGTAGATAGAGTAATAAAGGCAAGGGAAGGAAATTAAAGGCTTACTAATTGGGAAAATCTAATTAACCCTATTTTCAGATTATGTGATTCTTATATATAAGAGATTCTATAAATTCCACTGGAAAACCTCGAGAAATGATGGACACTTTCAGGAAAGTGGCAAGATACAAAAAAAAAAACAAATGAAAATCACTAGCCTTTTTATATAACAATTAAAAGCAGCAGCAGGAATGAGAGATCAGGGAAACACTTTCATTCATAATAGTCTAAATATCTAAAAAGAAATTTAACAAATATGCTGAACAACTGTATAATGAAAACTTTAAATCTTTGACAAATGTGAATGAGGAAGTCACTAGAAGATGGAAAGACTTCTTGTGCTGATAGATAGGAAGAATTGATATTGTGAAAATGACCATCCTACCAAAAGAAATTTACAGATTCAAGACAATTACAATCCAAATCCCCATGACATTTTTCTCAGCAATTACAAAATTTCCTAAAGTTTATATGGAAATCAAAAGACCTAGTAACCAAAGGAATCTTAAAGAGGGGAAATGTTAGGAGGGTTTATCATATCAGATGGCAAACTATATTAGAGAGCTATGGTTATAAAAGCAGCATGACATAACCAAACAGACATGTAGATCACTGAAAGAGTAGAAAACCTAGACACAAGTACACACAAATATAGCCACCTGATATTTGACAGAGATGCCAAAAATACACATCGAAAGAAAGATAGAGGGCTGGAGAGATGGCCTAGCAGTTAAGAGCACCAACTGCTCTTGCAGAGGACCCGGGTTCGATCCCCAGCACCCACATGGTGGCTGAGAATCATCTTTAACTACAGTTCCAGGGGAATCTGACGCCCTCTTCTGACCTTCAAGGCATTGCACGACACAGGTGCACAAACCTGCATGCAGACAGTACATTCATACACATAAAAAATAAATAAAATTTTTAAAAAAGAAAGAAAAATAGCATCTTCAACAAATGGTGATGGGAAAACTGAATGTCTACATATAGAACGAAAGAAGGACCCATATCCATCCCCTACCAACTCTAAATGCATCAAGGAGCTCGAGGTGAAGCCCGAAACACTGAAACTTTTAGAAAAATACATAGGCAATACTCTACAAGTTATAGGAACTTTTGAAATTAAACTTTATTCAGTCAGGAATTAAAGCCAAGAACTGACAAATGGGACCTCATTAAATGAAAAAGCTTTTGAAAGAAAAGGGAAAAAATCAATTTAGTGAAGAGGAAACCCACAGAATGGGAAAGAATCTTTGCCAGCTATACCTCTGATAAAGGATTAATTTCCAGAATATACAAAGGACTTGAAAAAAAAAGAATCAAGGAAATATATGACCCAATTAAAAATGTGCTAAAATCCAAACTGAGTGTTCTCAATAGAAAAAATAGAAATGGTTAATAAATACCTTAGAAGTGTTCAACATCCTTATAAATTAGGGAAATTCAAATTAAAAAGTACTTTAAATTCCATCTTACCACAGTCAGAATGGCTAAGATCAAGAAAACAAATCACAGCAAATGCTGGCAAGGATGTGGGAGAAAGGGGAACCCTCATTAACTACTGGTGGGATTGAACACTGGGGCAACCACTATAAAAATCAGACTTTTAAAAACTAAAATATATCTATCATCTGATCCAGATATAACTATCCTTGGCATATACCCGAAGGACTGAATATGGTACTGCAGCCATTTCTGCTCAGCCATGTTTATCACTGATGTTTCCACAATAGCTAGGAAATGGAAACAACCTAAATGCCCCTCAACTGGTGGATGTCTAATGAAAATGTCATACTGCTACATAACAAAGTTCGTCTATTCACCTGTGAAGAAAAATAAAATCATGAAATTTCATGTAAATGGATGAAACAGAAACTCTTACACTGAGTGAGGTACCCAAACTCAGAAAAACAAATGACACATGTTCTCTCGCATTCTTGGATCCTAGTTCCAAATCCTTAGACCTGAGTGTGTAGAATTATGTAACCACAGGAGCCAAGAAAATAGAAAGGAACTGTGGGGGGAGAAGGCAAGAAAGATCTCCAGAGGGGGCAACAATAGGAGATAGGTTTTATAGAGGAAAAAGTGCAGAATGTGGAGAATACTCAAACTGGGGAGGAAGGGGATACTATGCAGTTGGAGAGAGAAGAGTAAAATGATTCTTAGTTGGTGCATAAAACCAAAGGGAAATTTATTATTTTATAAGACTACTGAAAATATACATAACGTGTGTGTGTGTGTGTGTGTGTGTGTGTGTGTGTGTGTGTGTAGTTGAATTTATATAAAAACTTTCAGTCCCAGGCAAGGCAAGCCTCCCTTTGTTTTGTTGGTCAGGGTAATCAAAGAAACTTCCAAATAATCTAGGCTATTGCCACAATCCTTGATTATCTTACAGAATGTGAAGGTAAATTCCTATTACTGAAAATACTTTGAACACAGGACTTGGAGTACTTGAGGTGAAAATAGCCTCAAAACCTTCTCCCACAAGAATAGCTCTCATGGTATAAGAAGATACTAAATAATCTCCCAAGTGGGAAAACCAGTCAATGATCCAACTCTTCTGTCAAGCCTAACAAACAGTAATGACTAACACATTAAATGATATCTATTAGCACAATAATGACAATTTTATCTTGGGGATAATCAACAGTTGTCTTATTGGATTTAAGGCCCATTTGATGCATGGTACTGTAACCATAGTTAATAGGCATGGTGGGAGAGGTCATGGACCCTTGAGTAAAACCTACTTCTGTCACTTTTCTAGGCCTACAGTAATTTCTTACTATATTCTAAATATGCATCCATATATTTATCTCACATCACCCATCAAAGAAGCTTCTTTTGCAACAGATGGACACTTTTACAAAGGTCTACAACTGTTCAAAACCAAAGACTAAGTGACAGTGAGGTGCCCAGCTTAAGTGAGAGATCTCCAGTGGAACCTGTACATCTAAGGCTCAGGGGACATAACAGAAGTGGGGGCAAAGAAAAAGATAAGAGTTAGGGGGACAAGCCACCCCCTGCTAGTTAATGCATTGTAAAATGATAGAGAAGCTGCACCTGTAAGATCTCCACAGGACTGCAATCTAACAACATTTCCATAACGACAAAAACAGTGGACATGCCAACATGGATGGGGGGAATGTCACCACAAGAAGAGCTGTAGGCAATCAATGCATGCTGAGGGAGAGTTGGCTTTCTCTACAGACTAGCTGCCTGAGAGGTTATCTAATCTCAAGCCCTAAATAAAGTTATACATGAGCACCACTAAATTTAATGCATTATATATATATATATACATATATATATATCATATTATGTATAATAGTATAAATATATATTATAATGTATATAAATAAATATATATATTATATTTGTGATTATATGTATATGTAACAATAATAATCAAGAAAGAAGACAAAATATTTTGAGGGAGTGGAGGATATGGGAGGAGGGGGAGTGGAAAAGGTAGAAATAATGCAAGGACAATGCTCATGTTTGAAATTCTCTAAAAATATTATAAACACTAAAAAAGAACCAACTCTTATTTATTCCGTGCTTTTCAGTTTCTGGTGCATTAATTTCTGCACTATTCTTTATTATTTCTAATCATTTACTTCATTGGGTTTATTTTGTTCTTATTATCTTAAGATCTGGAGGATCATTTCAAAGTATTTATTTAAGATTGCTCTCATTTTCAATGCAAACGCTTATAACTATAAACTTTATTCTAAAATTTGCCAGAGTTTTGAATAAGTCCCATTTTGATTTTCATTTCATTTTTGGACTTTTTAAGTTTTTTTGTAGAAAGACCATTTCTATTTATTTTTTGAATTTTTTATTGGTGTTTTGTGTATTTCATACATCATTTCTCTCTTTTTAATAATTTTTTAAATTTTTATTTATTTTTGTATGTGTATCAATGTACTGTCTGCATGCAGGTCTGTGCACCCGTGTTGTGCAATGCCACAGAGGTCAGAAGAGGGTCTCGGATGCCCCTGGAACTGGAGTTCTCCTGGAATTGGAGTTACAGATGGTTCTTAGCCGCCATGTGGGTGCTGGGGATCGAACCCAGGTCGTCTGCAAGAGCAGTGCTCTTAACCACTAGGCTGTATCTCCAGCCCCTCATACATCATTTCTCAATTCAGTTCAGGCATATTCCCCTTTCCCTTCCCCCAACCCCACCCCACCCCACCCCAGACCATGCAATCTGCCATAACTGTCTTGTATCTTTCTCTGTCTTTTTTTCATGCTTAGGAATTCACATTTTCCTCCATTAATTTTATATTACTCTAAAATATGGATACATAGTCTTCACCCATATATAGTAATTACAGAGCTTGAGAATAATTGGTGGGTGGATTCTAGAGCCCATTGAGAGATTCACATTATACCAACATAGTTGCCTTCAGATAGACAAAAATATACCAATAATGTCATTCAGCTTGCCTTTCATCTGGGGGATTTGATACTAGCATCCACAAATGAGGGAAACCATTCTCTGTTTATCTTTCTGGGACTGTGTTACTTCACTCAGCATAATGGCTTTGAGCTCCATCCATTTACCTGCAAATTTCATAATGCCATCTTTCTTTACTGCTGAATAGTACTCCATTGTGTAGATGTACCACATTTTTGTCATCCACTCATTTGTTGAGTGTTGAGGGGCATTTGGGTTGTTTCCAGTTCTTTGCTACTGTGAAGAGAGCTGCAATAAACATGGACGTGCATGTATCTTTGCGGTAGGATGAGTCTTTGGGGTATATACCCAGGAGTGGTATGACTGGGTCAGGTGGTAGGCTCAAACTTGAGCTCATACAACTTCAGCCACCTCATAGTTGACAAAGGGGCAAAAAGCCCTCAGTGTAGGAAGAATAGCATCTTTAGCAAATGGTGCTTGCAAAATTGGATCACCATTTGTAGAAGAACAAAATTAAACCCCTACCTCTCACCCTGTACAAAAATCAACTCCAAGTGGATCAAAGATCTCAATGTGAAGGCCAAAACTCTGAAGAAAAATTTGGCAACAACCTACAAGACATAGGTGTAGGAAAAGACTTTCTAAATCAGACAGCAGCTGCACTGGAAGTAAGGTCAACAATCGACAAAAGGGACATCATAAAACTCAAAAGCTTCTGTACAGTGAAAGAAACAATCAAGGAGGTGAAGAGAAAACCCACAGAGTGGGAGGAAATCTTTACCAGTGATACCCCTGACAGAGCATTGACATTAAGAATATATAAACTACTCAAAAAACAAAGAAGTAAAAAGAAAAATGACTTACTCAAAAGACGGAGTAAAGAACTGAACAGAGGCTTCACCAGTAAGGAAGTAAAGATGGCAGAGAAACATCTTAAAAAGTGTTCAACATCATTAATAATTAAGGAAATGCAAATTAAAACCACTCTCAGATATCATCTCACTCCAATATGACTAGCTAAGATCAAGAAAACAAAAGACAACAGATGTTGGAGAGGTTGTGGGGAAAAGGGAACACTCATCCACTGCTGGTGGGAATGCAAACTTGTACAACCACTGTGGAAAATAGTGTGGAGAACCCTTAAAAGACTCAGAATTAAAAAAAAAAAGACTCAGAATTTCTAGATTTTTTCCAATGGCCTACTATTTATTCATATTCTGTTGTTCAGGCTCTCAAATGTGTGTGTAAATTCTGGGTTATATCTTCCTGCTTATTTCTAGTTTTATTCCAGGATGATCTAATAACATTTAAGGACTTATTCTTTGTGTCTGCTCAAATTCTCTTCATGGACAATGTTATCACTCTTAGAGGATGTCCTGTGGGCATCTGAGCAAACTGTATATTGTGTTCTATTGAACAGAATAATGCAGCTTTCTATTACAGCAAATTGATCTGTGGCATACTTTAGCTCTGAATCTTCTTTGTTGGTTTTTAGTCTGAATGTAATATCAAAAAAAATGAGACTGGGTGTGAAGTATTCACTATTATTGTATCAATTCCTAGGCAATGTTCCATGCCTGTGTGTTTTATTATTAAATAATTTTGTTTCCCAACTTTCCCTATATAAATGCTTACAGTGGTTAAATCTCAATGAATTTTCCTTTTTGTTAATATTTACTGGTTTTCCTTATCACTGGTGACTATTTTAGAAATCTGCTTTATTAATCAGAACTGCTGTGCCATCTTATTTTCTAATTCTATTTGCTTGGTAGGTTGACATCCATCCTTTGACTTTCCCATCACTAAGTGACTTTGCCTTGATGTATTTCTTGGGGAGAATAGGTATTTGGATCTTGTCTGTAAATCCAGTCAGCTAGTCAGTGTCTTTTAAATGATTCACAGATTTCATTTGCATTTAAACTGATTATTGAGAGTATTTTACTATTTCCCCGTGGTTTTTGTTGGGTGCTGTTCTACTTGGCTGAATTATTGTTATTTCTTTTCTTCAACATTCTAATAGTATTAGTGGTTTGTTGGTTTACTTTGCTGCCTATAATGGATTCTTTCCTAGCTGTCTTACATCCACCTGTTCCTCTACTGGACTTTATTCCTTCCTGTATTCCCATGAAGGCTGTTTCTTTTCTTCCTCTGTATAAAAGTTGAAGTACTTTCTGCATTGTTTGCATGGGTTTTATGAATTGTCTTAATCTGTGCCTGTTTTAAATTTCCTTATTTCTCTGTTGTTTTAAGGGATAACTTCTGGGTCTAAAAATTTCACCTGGAAGTCATTTACTTTCATAGCTGTGACTGAAGCTCCAAGGACATATTAGAAGGCTTATGGGGGGGGGGTGGCTCTCTTTATCTGTGTTCCTGAGTGGAATCTTCCTGATCAAGTTATGAAGTGCATTTTCATTTATTTATTTTTTATTTATTTATTTATTTATTTATATTTATTTATTGTTAATTTACTTATGTAGCACATGTGTTGTGTAGGTGTGTGTTGTATGTGCTGTGTGTGGCATATCCTCACACATGCCCATGCATATGCATATACAGGCCAGGAAAAGACATGAAGTGTATTCTTGTATTGTTCTCTACATGGTTCTCACAAGATAGGCACTTTCACTGAACCGGAAGTTGAACCAGAAGCTGACTGGCTGATAAGCTCCCATGGTACGCCTGCCTCTTCCCCACAAAATCATGGCTACAAGCATGTGGATCCATGCCTGGTTTTCACACAGGTGCTGAAGACGTGAACTCAGGCTTTTGTGAACTATCTCTCTAACTGTAGACATCTCTCGCATTTCCGTGTTTGTTCACTTAGGCTGTGGCAAGGACGGATCCTTCTCTTTAGGGGCCTATTCATTCTACTGTACTTGTGGGAAAAGCTCAATTTCGGGTTCCCACATCACTCGCCTACCTTCTTCTTAACAGCCTGCACTGTTCCTGTGTCTCACCACCATGGTGCATCCAGTCCCCATCACATTTCTGCAGCTGGGTCATGCTGTCCCCAGCTCCCTATTCCAGAAGCATCTGTGTTCTAGAGGAGAGGAAATCTTTCGGGCAGCTGTTGGCACCCTCTGCCCAACATAGGACTGGAATTTTCCAATAGCTAAAAATGAAAGAAGAAAATGTAAGAAATAAATAAGGCAATTAACTGTCTCCTCTAAAATAATCTTTAAATAAAAGAAAAATGTTTAAAGACTGAACTCAGTTTCTAAGATCCAAATAGATTATATCCTAAGGGGAGAAACTATCTGTGTTTAATTCCACATCAAGCTCAAGCTCCTTGAGCAGCTCCTTGGCATATAGAAATAAGTGCACAATAAGTGGTTGTTGAGTGACATCTTTCTATTTCCTGTTCTTCCCCTCTCTGTCAAGCTTCAGGATCATTCACTGATTTGTCCCTTTCCTATCTCAATAAGGTTATATTAGGCTAAACCAGATGGAATTCAGCTTTCAATGAAGTGACTGAAAAGCAACAACTTCATGTTCCAACTTGGTAATAACCATATACAAGAGTTAATCTACACAGCACAAGGAACTTAGGAAAGAACCAGTGATGTGAACTGGCACAATACAGGATTCATTTTGTCCCGTATAATCTAACAGCAAGATTTCCCAGAGCCTTCATCAAAATAATCTATAGGTTCCGGTGGGGGAGGAGGATTACCACAATTTTGAGGCCAGCTTGTGCTCTATACCAAGAACTTGTTTTATTTTTTTATTTATTTTTTATTTTAAATTTATTATTATTATTTTTTTTAATTAATTTTATTTATTTCCGTATGTGTATGAATGTAGTGTCTGCATGCAGGTCTGTGCACCCGTGTCGTGCAATGCCGCGGAGGTCAGAAGAGGGTCTCGGATTCCCCTGGAACTGGAGTTCTCCTGGAATTGGAGTTTCAGACGGTTTTCGGCCGCCATGTGGGTGCTGGGGATCGAACCCGGGTCCTCTGCAAGAGCGGTCGGCACTCTTAACCGCTAGGCCATCTCTCCAGCCCCTAAATTTATTATTTTTATGTGTATGAGTATACTGTCTGCATGTAGGTTGGTACACCCGTGTTGTGCAATGCTGCAGAGGTCAGAGAGGGTGTCGGATTCCCCTGGAACTGGAGTTAAAAATGGTTCTTAGCTGCCATGTGGGTGCTGAGAATCGAGCCCGGGTCCTCTGCAAGAGTGTCGGTACTCTTAACTAATGAGCCATCTCTCCAGCCCTATTTTTTATTTTTTATTATTTTTTATTTTAAATTTATTTTGCTGACACATAAAAATATAAAGTACATATTTATAGGGTCACATGATATTTCATGCATGTATACATTGTTTAATACTTAAAACTGCTGAAAATGTCTAGGTTGTTAAACATGTATAATTTCTTTGTGGTTAAAAATTCCACAGTTCTGAAAAAAAATTGCACAGTTCTTTCTTTGAAGCTTTTGAAATGCAAGCAATATCACATCTATATTGATCCTAATGTAAAATAGCACACCAAAGAGTAATATATAATTAAAAGTCCCTGCTTTTAAAAAGATATATAAGCCTATGTGATGGAAGGTAAGAGTACTTCCTGCTTTTGCAAAGGACCTAGGCTTGATTCCCATCATGCACATGGTAACTAACAACCAGCTGTAACTCCAGTTTGAGGGGAATCGACATCCTCTTCTGTTTTCAATAGGCATTACATGATAAGGCTGCACTTACATACACGTAGACAAAACACATACATACAATGAAAAGAAATATTTTAAAAGAATTCTTGATAAAAATTTAACTGATACAGTAACGAAATAAATTACCATTCAAACACAGATGATTTTGAATGATAAGGTATAATTAATAGCAATAAAACCACAACAAAAACTAGAAAAAGACTATTCCAGGCAGACCAGGCCATTTGAATATGCTATAATTTGAGCATTCCCCATGGTACTTTTGGCAGAATATGCCCTGTGAGATGCTCTGTTTATAAAATGGGTGGTAAGGTCAAATAACTCACTCAAAGTGACTGATGCATTTTGAGGAAAAGGTCAGAACTTTGTGCTATCTGTGCAGTTCAACTCCACACTTCACACTGCAGATGCTGTGGATGCTGTTCTGTGACTTGCAGCTGGAATTACCAATTTCTCTTGTTTTCTCTGTATTTTCCTAAATTCACTTGGGAAGAAAGAAATAACTTTCCTTGAGATGTCATTTTCTTGTGTTTCACATGATGCTTTATCTTAGATCACAGTTTTTTATAACTATAATGCTTTCTAGTTTGATTAGAAAATGAATAAATTTAAGCAAAATTATGTGAATACTTGAAAACATGTGTTTAGCTGTAAGGAATAAAAACATGAAACGTTAACAACTCCAGTGCAAGAAATAGAATATTTATTTAGTTATTCATTTATTTTAAATGAATGGATTTATTTTTTGTGGTTCTTAACTATAAACCTAAAACATTACATATATTAGCAATGGGCTTCACCAATGAGCCACCTCTACAGCACAGCATATGAATATTTTAATTTCATCTTAGCTAGTAACCACCTATGAGACTCAAGTAAGCCTTCATCAAGGAAACTAAATAGAATATTCTCAGTTCTTCATATATGATAGATGTATAAATCTCATTTATCCTTTATAAAAGACCACTAAAGAGCGAGAGAAGTGGCCCAGTAGTTGAGATCACATACTGCTCCTACAGAGGACTCTTGAGTTCAGCCTCCAGTACCCACAATGAAGAGCTTAACAACTGTGCAGAACTCCAGCTCCAGAGGTCGGAACCCTGTGACCTCTGTGGTCACTTGCACACACAGATGTGCACATACTACCACCAGCCCACACAGACATGTATATAATATTAAAAAAAGTAATAATAATAAACCTCAACAAAGAGCCCTATGAATGGGACAGTGCATTCATCAGTTGAATGCTCATCAGTGAGGCTCTGAAAATCGAGGAACTTATCCTAAATCTATACCTAGTATATAGGGAAGAGCCCAACTCAGTTCTATCTTCATGCCCACACTGCTAGCCAAACATCAGTTTGCTTTTCTTGAAAATGGGAATCTTATCTATGATTGATAATACTATTGCAATGACTCAAATAATAACTGAGTGCTAAGTTATTTCAAGATTCAAACTCAAAAATGAAAAAGTGTAGGTGTTACTGAATCTTGTTTCCAAAATGTCTTTGTTTTCTTCTTGATTCCTTAGTTCAAGCCTTGAAGAAAGTTTTGAACTATCTCTTTCATGACAGAAAATGGACTGCAAACAGTTCTCAAATTACCGTCTAATTGGCCTTGATTCCAAGTCAAGTGTGAGGCTCCCATGCTGGGACCGTATCTGCTCTCAGGCTCTCTTTTCCACAGACATTTGTGTCTTCCTGTTATGCTTACCCTACGTCACCCTGACATTTCAAAACAACTGCTTTGTCTTGTGCTTATATTGGAGTACTTTATTAAAGCGATTGCAGTTGATTTTTAATTACTGGGTCATTCCGCCATCATCTGTAAGGTGACATTCTAGCTTATCAGAGATAGCATCGCTATTTAAGAAGAGAGGGTGAAAGGAGAACCAGGCAATTACAAGGTTAGTCTCTGTTTTCAAAGCAACACTTGACATTCATTCAGGTAATTTCAATTAACTTTTATGGAAGTTACTCAGCTAAAACCCCCGACAAATGCTTCTGTAACAAGAATCAATGCTTTTGGCAATACAACCCTGGTGGAAGTTCAGCTATAATTTTCTTTCCAAATGCACCAAAAATATTAGTTCCAAGACCTGTATGACATATGCTCTATGGTCTAATGCAAATCAACATGGCTGTGATCTAAAGATCTCCGGGGCCAGGGTCATAATGGAAACATTAGCAGATCTTTCACTACCACAGCCCTGCAGGGGGCCATTAGGATATTTTATGGAATTGCTACTGGCAATACTCAAAGCAAATGGCAAAGAGCAGGAAACATAAGCAACTGCTAAAAGAAAATAAGGCAGGAACCAAGTACTAGGTGGGGAAGACATAATTTAAAACAAGAAGGCAATGAGGATGCCTATGGTGTGCTTTCCATTTTCCGTGACCTTGAGTTGCAGTTCTGGCATTTGGTTCATTATCAGTTTAAGGAAATTACTTCATTAGACTCCTGTGTTCACATATTCTTGGATGGTTCCTTAGATGAAAAGGCGTGAAGTCCAAGCCCCCTGTCAGAAAGCAATTTATTGTAGGAGTTTTCATAATTGTCTCAAGAATTCATCCAGCACGACAATAAGGTAAAATTTAGATTGAGGCCACGTGACTCTGTTTTGACTTTTACAGCATCCTAGTGTATTACCCCTCTTAACAAGCCCAGTTTTCTACCTCTCAAAGGTAGCCAGTTAGCAACATGCTTCAAAACAAAAGAAATCTCTTAACTATTGTAAAACTGATTATCTTAAGTCACAATCACATTGCTATCAAAATCATCCAAAGTACCTTATGCACACAGAGTATGATTGACATTTTTGGAGAATAATAAACAGGTTCTTCAATTTCTAATATGTTAAGTTTTCCTTTATAAGAGTTTGCTTAACAAAGGACCCAAACATTTATTTTTGCTTGAATTTCATATTAAATACATATTGTTTACTCTAAATGTAACATGAAATTTGGGTTAATGTCTCAACTACTTCCCATCATAAGACATTTCATTCCAGGCACCCCAAGGTTAAATCTGATCTTACAATACCAGGAAAACAGCTCCAATTCTCCCATTTATTTGAATGTATGAGTACAGACTTTACATAATCTTTTTGTAGAGCACTAAATTAAATGTGACCACAAAGTCTGTATTTTTCCAATATTTAGTGGATGTTTGATGAAAAGTTTGGCAACTTAATTCTCATAAATATGATTAAGTAGAATAATATTGGCATGAAGCAGCTATCACGTAATGTTTGGGAAGGTGAGTAGAAAGGAAGGCAAAGTAGAAAATTCTCAGTTTCTCTCTCTGTCTCAATATTCTTTGTCGTTGTTGTTCTTTTCAAGACAGGGTCTCCCTGAAGCCCCAGCTGTCCTGGAATTCCATCTGTAGACCAGGTTGGTCTTGAACTCACAAAGATCTGCCTGCTTCTACCCCCCAAGTGCTAGGATTAAAGGTGTGCACCACCATGCCCAGTCAATATTCTTATAGGATTCTCACCCTTACATGATTGAAAATAGGGCTTTGTGCAATTAAGTTTGCAGCATCATGTGGGTGATTCTTTGCAATTCGTGAATGGATTCCTTTCCTGTCCTAAGAAATGGTTATCTTAAGTCACAATCACATTGCTATCAAAATCATCCAAAGTACCTTATGCAACACAGAGTATGATTGACATTCTGGAAAAATCGAATTATGCTCATATCTTTTGTCCATTTCCAATGCTATTTTTAACTTGGTTCTACTTGTGCAACTCTAACTAAAGAGCTACCTTTTTTTCTAGGTCTGAACTAACAAAATTTATTTAGTAGATTATTATATTTGTCTTGATATGAAAAATAACTTTCAGAATATACCTGTGGCACTATGGAGGCTGTGATGATAATGAGTAGTGGCTAATTTAGAGAAGCCAATTCCACTGCTCTGGTTTGAAAAGAAAATAAAGCAAAACACTATGGAATGGTCAAGGAAAAGCCAGCAGGGACTCAGATCTACCTCCTTGGTTTGTCGGTAATGGAAGGACTTATAAGTATAGGAAGGAGTAGGGTAAAGCTGCTTGCTTATGGAGTGACCAAAGGGAGATTTAGGGTTGTTTTGAACAGGCATAGACTGCCATTTGTCCTCTTCACTAGTCACACGATCTTCAGGAATAGTTATGTTCTATGACGACAATTTGAAGATTAAGATATCAAAGACCAATGCCTGCAAGAGCCGGCTTTTACATATGTCCAGCTTTTTAGAAAACCATTTCCAAATTTTCTAAGTGGATTCTGGAGGTCGTTCCAATTGATATCTGGCTGTATCTAAAATTAAAGAGATTTTAATATTTAGTTAAAATCTGAGTTTTTCTCTTGCGAAGTTGATCAAGATCTCTCTTTCCAGAGCATTCTCATCTTCATTTTCAAATAAACACAATCAAGTACTGACTTAACATTGAGTAGTCCAATCATCATGAACCTGTTTTGATAACCCAATCTGATTACCACATATGTCAAGATTAGTCAATTTATGAGAGTCAGAGAAAGAAAAGTCAGTGATTGAGGTAAGAATGTATGTTGAGAGTCCCTTCAACTTTGAATCCAATCACTTGAAAGGTAAGAAAATAGCAGCGGCACAGGAAATCAAAATATGGACAATGACAGGCAAAAAGACAGCGAGCTGATCAGAATCTAGACTCATGTAATGACTGAGTCAAGCCTGAAGGAAAACGCCAAAGGACATAGCATAGAGTATATACTACATATTATTTAATATATAATATATACTATATACTATATCCAGCACATGAAATAACAGATACGAAAGAAAAACTCTAAGACGTTGGTTGAAATATAATGTCTCTACAGAAATAATAAGCAGAATCAATCATGGCAAGAGACCAGTTTTCAAGGCAGTAAGCCTGCTTTGATTTTTGAACTTAGAGACTTTATAAAGCAAAATCCATTTTCTTAAATTTAAATGCTTTTCAGAAAAGGATTCTCCCAGGTACTAAACTACTTGAGTACAACTACTTTAATATACTATGAGAATCTATACCTGGGTCCCTGAATATCTAATACTAGAACTAATAATTTACCTTGTTTGTATAGAAGATATGCCACATTAAAGTTTCACATTTCCTATCATACTAAATCCTGGTCTCCCTCCTTTGTCCCCTCCCCCCCATTTTTGAGACAGGGGTCTCATGTAGCCCAGGCTGACCTCCCATTCACTATGTAGTAGAGGATGACCTTGAACTCATCTTCCTGCCTCTACTTCCCAAATGATAGGATTATAGGCATATGCCACCATGCCAGGCAGGATTCTAAAAAAAAAAAGCAAAATCCAACTGAAAAGACTTTATCTAGAATCTACAGATCTACAATGTGTGTGTGTGTGTGTGTGTGTGTGTGTGTGTGTGCATGTGTGTGTGTGTGTATGTGTGTTTCATGACAAGAAGTACCTGTCTGAGGTGGAGGCAGGCACTGTTTAGAGCTCTCTCTCTCTCTCTCTCTCTCTCTCTCTCTCTCTCTCTCTCTCTCTCTCTCTCTCCATTTACCTGATCACTTTCCATGAAGTAAAGACCTTTGCTCTACCATATGCTCCCTACCATTGTGCTCTGCCCTGCCACAGGCCCAAAGGAAGGCCAAATAGCTACAGACTGAAACCACTGTAAGGAACAGTCGCCAAAGAGAATCTTTCTATCAACTAGTTCATCTCCTATATTTTGGCACTGCTCTGTGAAAGTGACTAATACAGAGGAACTATCGAAGTTATTTGCGGCAGAGTGAAAGAGAGCCCACATTGAATATGTTGTCCTTTTATTCTGATTCTTCCAGAATGGCCCAGATGCTTCGCATACCAGCCTCTCTGACTGCAGCTGGATCATTGGAGAACCCATTGAGTAAAGAAAGCCATGCCTTCTGCCTTCTTTCCCCCACATTTTTCAAGGAAAGGAAAAGTTGCTTCTGTGGCAGCTCACTTTCCATATGGTTAGGAAACAAGATCTGATGGCAAGGAGAGAATTCGCATTTAAAATTCCCTCTCAGAGAAGCTATTGCTTGCTCTGCTGCCAAGTTAATTTCCCCATTTCAATCTTGTATAAAACAAGATTGTTATTTTATGTGTATGAGTGTTTGACTCTCTGTCTTTCTGTATGTGTGTGTACCACATATGGAAGAGGTTGTTGGATCCCTTAGATGGGGAGTTACAGGTGACTGTGGGCCACCATGTGAGTTTCAGGAACCAAACTGGGGTGGGTCCTCTACAATAGCAGCAAGTGATCTTAACCTCAGAGACATCTCTCTATCCCTTGCCTTTATCTTTTTTTAATTTTTATTTATTTTTGTATGTGTGAATGTACTGTCTGCATGTAGGTTTGTGCACTCGTGTCTCAGAGGTCAGAAGAGGGTGTCTGATTCCCCTGGAACTGGAGTTCTCCTGGAATTGGAGTTACAGACGGTTTTCAGCCACCATGTGGGTGCTGGGGATCGAACCCGGGTCCTCTGCAAGAGCAGTCGGCGCTCTTAACCGCTAGCCCTGCCTTTCTCTTTTTAATGACTAACGATTAACCAGCTGAAAGTTAGATGGTCAGTGACATACATTACTACAGCTATATGACCCCCAATAAAGAACTTCTGATAAACTCTGTTAAAAGCCAAAACTGCGTTCAAGAAATGTCATGGGTTCCTGACTTCCAGAACAGTACAAGAGAGAAAGTGGATCCTGAATTGCTATTTTACAATTCCAGACACATCATGTAATCTGTGTACACGATGTGTGGTCATCTAGAAAAGTAACTAAGTTACAAAGTTTAGAAATATAAAAGTATAAAAATGTTCAGAAATAATGTTAGTTAAAAATTAAACTACAAAATTATATATCAAGGAGTGACAACAAAATTTGCCAAAATAAATGTCCACCTAACGTCAACCAAAACTTCCTGAGTCATATAAGAATTAGCTTTGTGAAGGATGCATGAGATGTGTTTAAAGAAAATTTTGATACTCTAAAACAAATTATAGAGCCATACTACACTGTGGATATAATTTCATTGAGTATACAGATGACTATTTGACCCACATTCATTGCTAAGTTTAATGCATACCTAAATTTGTCAATTCTTGGAATTTTAATTTTAAAGATTAGGATAATAGGGACAGAAATCTCTCTCACATAGTTATTCACCCTCCCTCTTTCCTTTTGCTAATATTTCTATACCAATTCTACCTTTCTTGGATTAGCTTTATGAAGGAAAGTATTTTAATTATTTGATATTTTGCATCACTTAGAATTGCAATGAGTTTGTAGATTGTCATTTTCACAGTGGTGATTATTATCACTGTTGAGCATGGGAGGATTTTCCATCTTCTGGTGTCTTCAATTTCTTTCTTCAGTGTTTTAAAAATTTCACGGTTGAAATCTTTTACTTCCTTGATTAAGTTTATTCTAAGTATTTAAAATATTTTTATTTATTATTTTTATTTTATATGCATGATTATATTTCCTGCATGTATGTAAGTGTACCCATCGTACAATGCCCACGGAGATCAAAAGAGGGTGTTGGATCTCTCTGACTTGAATTTATAGACTGTTGTCAGCCACCACATGGATGCTAGGTACCAAATCCAGGTGCACTACAAGAACAGCCAGTGCTTTTAACTCCAGCTAATATTGTAAATATTTTTGAGGATATGGTACATTGGATCATTTCTCTACTTCCTCAGTGTGTTTGTAATTTGTATGTAGGAAGGTTACTGATTTTTGCTAATTTTGTATTCTGTCACTCTGTAGAAAGTGGTTTTTCAGTTATAGGAGTTCGGTGAAGTCTTTAGTGACTCTTTATATATAATCAATTCATCTGCAATATGCATACTTTGAGTTCTCTCCTATTTCAATCCCTTTTACTTCCTTCTTTTATCTTATCACTCTAGCTAAGATTTCAAGCACTATAATGAATAGAATTATAGAGAGTGAATACACTTTTCTTTTTCCTGATTTTACTAGGAATTCTTTGAGTTTATATCCATTTAATATATTTGCTGTATGCTTATAATATTATTTATTATTTATTTTTTTAATTTTATTTATTTACTTTCTATGTGTATGAATGTACCGTCTGCATGTAGGTTTGTGCACCGTGTCATGCAATGCTGCAGAGGTCAGAAGAGGGTGTGGATTCCCCTGGAACTGGAGTTCTCCTGGAATTGGAGTTACAGATGGTTCTCAGCTGCCACGTGGGCGCTGGGGATCAAACTCGGGTCCTCTGCAAGAGCAGTCGGTGCTCTTAACGACTAGGCTATCTCTCCAGCCCCTTTAGTATTTATTATATTCAGATATGTCTTCTCTAACCTTTGTCTCTTTATAGATTTTACCCTAAAGGAATGTTAGATTTTTCTTAAAGGCCTTTTTTGCATCTATTGAGAATATCATGGGATTTCTGTCCTTAAGGCCATTTATGTAGACTAGGTTTATTGATTTATGCATGTTTGAACTACTTCTATATCTCTGTAAGGAAGCCTGATTGAATCATGATGGATGATCTTTTAATGTGTTCTTGAATTTGGTCTATAAATACTTTATAGGGAATTTTGGCATCTATGGGCATCAGGGGTATTGGTCTATAGTTTTCTTTTTTGTTGTTTCTATATCTAGTTTTAAAATCAGTGTAACGCTTTCTTCAAAGAGAGTTTAGAAGCATTCCTTTCTCTTTCACTTCATGGAATAATTTGACAAGCATTGGTTTTATTTCCTTAAAATTCTGGTAGAATTGTATGGTGAATCTATATCTGGACTAGGGAGAATTATTAGGAGAATTATTTTTATTAATAATTTAATCTCATTGCTTAAATTATTTATCTCTTCTTGGTTTGACTAGGTAAGCACACATTGAAAAATTAATCTATTTCTTATATTTTTAGTTTACAGTGTTTATTGGATGTGTTTGCATGTTCTGCCTACATGTAAGTGCACCATGTGTATATAAGGCCTGCAGAAGCCAAAAGAGGCATCAGATCCTCTGAAACTGGAGTTACAGATGATCGTTAGCTGCCATGTGGATGCTAGGAACTGAAACTGGGCCCTCTGCAAGAGCAGCAAGTGCTTTTAACCCCTGAGCCATCTCTCCAAACCCTATTTGATTTTTTTTAGATTTTCCAGTTTGACAGGTTTACAAAGTGTAACCTTACAATTTTCTTTTCCATTGTTACACATTGTAATGTCTCCATTTTCCAAGGATTATAGAATATTGTGGCAGTTGGAGGAGAGTGACTGAAACAGAGATCTTTACAATAAAGAATTAATTTAAAACCCTTGTTATAACTTGTAATGAGTATTTTAAACTAAATTTAAAAAGCTATCTGAGGTAAAAAAAATGGAAAAGAAGAATTTAGTTTAGGGAGGAGTTAGTGTGATATCTCTATTTATCCTCAAATATGCACTATTTTAATCTAAACTCTCTTTTTGCCACCACCATATCCTCCTTCCAGATCCCTAGTAATCTATTTTCAAGTTCTACACAAGAGAAAAATATGTAGCACTTATCTTGGTGCTGACTGCTTTACTTAGGATAAGGTCTTCCAGCTCTACCGATTTTCTTACAACTGACAAGAATTTAGGGTTTTTTTTTTATTATTATTATTGACTGATTCTCTTTTGGATAGTATACAGCATTTATTTATCCCTTCTTATTTGATGAATACTAAGATCATCCTCCGTCTTAAATATTATGAATGAAGTTATAATAAATCTGGTAATGCACATTTCTCTTTGTTGCTCTGATTTGTTTCCTTTGGATATATTCCTTTTGGTTTGAGTCTGATACATCTTCCGCAGGCTCATCCTTTGCATACTTGTGGAACATTTGATGGCACTAGTTATGGAGCCTGTGAACCTTTAGGAAGTGGCTCATGGCTGGTGGCAGTATGTCACTCAGGGTCACCCTTTGAAAAAAGTCTGACTCCTGGTTCCTGCATCACTTGTGTTTTCTGACAACCTTGACGTGAACAGCTTCCATGATATTTTCCTGATGCCTTGAATTCTGACATGTCTCTCTCAGTATTACGTACTAAGAAAATCCCTGTGTAACTGTGAGCCAAGATACACATTGCCCTTGTTTTCATTGCCAGGAACTTCAGTCACAAGAAATAAAATTAGCTAATCGTAAAGAAAACGCATACAAGAGAATGAGGGAGGTTTTTGTGAATAAGCCTAATCATCCAGTTACTGGGCCTTAGGAGCTGATCTGCAGGAGAAATGTGGAAGAGTTTGGAGATTCCAGCAAAACAAGCCATAGAATGATCTAATAGCCACTTAATGAGAAATTCTGCTGGAAACCTGGAAAACCAGAAAGCTCACAGAAATGCAGACAGTACCAAATGGAAGTGAATCCTACAAGCTCCTGGGACCCTGTTCTTATAAACCTACAGTATTGGTACCAGCATGCAGAAGACCCATGCAAACTCAGATGGACAAAAATAAAACCCAGCACAGAACTGCAGAAATGGATAACAGAGCCCAAACTTGGCTGAGGAAATATTGGCAAGTGATGGCAGTCAGGTAAGGAAGCCCTTGCCTTCTTTAGGAAAGGGACTCTGGGTTGGCTGACTAGGAGCTCAGTGGATGAGCTGGCACTGGGGAGTGAACAGGTAGAGTAGTGTGGCACAATGGACCCTAGCAAAAATGACAGAATGTGTGAATTCCAGGGGGCATGGATGCCTGCTGGAGGGTGCCAAGGGAGAAGTGGGTATAAAGGTAATTGAGAATGATTGAAAAAATATGTATGAAACACATAAAAATTTAATAAAAAAGGAAATGTTGACAGTAAAGCCTGTGCCCATGGGTCACAAGGAGGAATAATAATGTATTGGGAATCAGACTAGATACAAATTAGGCCATTTGTGTTAAACTTGGCAAAGAAGTTGTCTAAGTTCTGCTTGTGTCCAAAAAGTATGAATCATGCTAAATTCAAGGTGATTGAATAATTAAGTGTATGAAATTTCAAACACCATAGCATTCAGGCTATGTTGTGGCCATTGCTGGTTTATTTTACCAAAAATTGTTTACAGTTAGAATTAAGAACAAAAATGAAGCCAGGTGTGGTGGCAAATGCCTATAATCCTAGCCCTTGAGAGGCAGAGACAGGAGGATCTCTGTGAGTTCAAGGCCAGCCTGGTCTACATAGTGAGCTCCAGGCCAGCTGGTACTAAAGGGAGACCCTGTCTCAAAAAAGACAAAAAAAGAACAAAAATGACAGTAAAATAATTTGGAAAATGTGTGATTTGGTCAAGAAAGAAACATAAATGTTTTAAAGTTTTAGTTATAGACTAAGCAAGTATGAGCGAAGAACAGTTGAAAAGAAACCATGAGATCTGTTTGGAAACAATAAAGTGGCTTGAGGGTGATTTATGACTCACTGAATGCTATAGGGTTTCTGAATCTTCTATACATCAAGGGAGCATTTGAGTCAAGAGACAACCTATGTAATAGGAAAACGTCTTTACCAGTTATACTCTGACAGATGGTTAGTGACTAGAATATACAAAGAACTAAAAGAATCTAAACAAAAATCTAAAAAAAAAATGTAAACACAAAAAGACACCAAATGCTGGAGAGGTTGTGGGGAAAGGGAACACACATCCACTGCTGGTGGGAATGTAAACCCATACAACCACTGTGGAAAGCAGTATGGACAACCTTTAAAAGACTCAAAATGAGCCTACCACCTGACCCAGCCATACCACTCCTGGGTATATACCCACAAGACTCATCCTACTGCCAAGACACATGCCCATCATCTATGTTTATCACACCTCTCTTCACAATACTGAAGAGCTGGAACCAACCCAAATGCCCCTCAACTGATGAATGGATGACAAAAATGTGGTCATCCACAGAATGGAGTTCTATGCAGCAGTAAAGAAAGATGATATGAACTTTGCAGGTAAATGGATGGAACTTGAAGTCATTAAGTTAAGTGAAGTAGCACAGTCCCTAAAAACAAACAAACAAATGGGGAATGTTTTCCCTCATTTGTGGATGTTAGTACCAAATCACCCAATTGAAAGGTAAGCTGAGGAATGTTATTGCTATATTTCTTTCTATCTGAAAGCAACTGTGATATTAGAATGTGAATCTCTTAGTGAACCCTAGACTTAACTTACCACTTACTTTTAGACAATTAATATATATATAAGTGGAAAGTATATATTCATATTTTAGAGAAATAAAAAATTAAAAGGAAAAAATTGTGAACTCCTAAATATATATTGGAGTTCACATTAAGTTTATTCCTGGAGGACATAATTATGGTACATATATGATGTGTATATAGGTATATTTTGGAGCAATACAATTGGGAGGCAATCACAAAAACATAAGGACTGGGTCTAAGAATGGACTGATATAGTTAAATTCTGCCCAAAACAATAAACCTGTGTAGAGAAAAACTTTTAAAAAGACTGGGAGAAAGATGTAGGACATGTATGGCAGAATGCCTGAACTGGGGTGGGGTAGGTGGAAGGGAAAGGGGAATATGTCCAAATTGAACTGAAAAATGATGTCTGAAATACACAAAACATCAATAAAAGTATTTTACTAAAACATAAATAAAAAAATAAAACCCCTAAAACAAACCCCTCCAACAACTATCTATACTTCCATATGGGGAAATTCTCTGGACTCCATTCATTTTGTTTTTTAAATTTATTTTAATTTAAATTTAATTGAATTTATTTATATTTATGAAAAAGGAAAGTGTGCTGTGCCACATTCTACAAAAGTTCTGTAAATGTCTTTTAAGGCCACATAAGTTTATTTTGATGTTTATTTAACAACATTTTTTGCCTTGACAGTGTGTTCATTGATGAAAGTGAAGGGTTGAAGGCCCTTTCTGAAATTGTATTGTGTGTCCAACTTGTGGTCGACAAAGTACATTTATCCCAGGAATAGCTATGAATGCAGGCCAATATAAAACTGTAAACTTATTTAAAACATGATTTTTTTTTATTTTTTTAAAAAATTTTATTTATGTTTTATGTGTATGAATGTACTGTCTGCATGTAGGTTTGTGTATGACAATGATGAGGTCGCTCCCCAACTGTAAATTGGAGACAACTATTGTAGAGGTAATCTCTTATAAAACCGGTAAAACTGCTTTCTATAATTGACTACTAGACATGGGAACTGTGGAAGGGATTACTCTCAGTTCAGAACCAAATATAATACTAAAGTCCTAGGGCTATGCACTCAGGCAAAATATATTAATACAGGAGCTCTGACATCAGCAATGGATTGTTCTACCAGGTGGATGTTGGCCAGGGGATCCAAGGCCCCACAAAAGGTAAGGGCTCCTTGCCTCTAAGTTGGGATACCTACAGGAGGAGAGGCAATAAGACCCTGCTGCCGAAGACCTGACGTTAACATGGGAGGGATGTATTGAGACCACACATGCAAGTGTACAGATGGCCTCTGGAATGCCAGAGAGTGTTACCAAAGGCCACTAAACCAATAAAGCAAATATGGGTCTCCCTGAGTCAAGCAAGACTCCACCGTCAGCACCAGCTACACCTCACCTGCCTGGAAATACTGTGCAGCAGAGGCAGCCATGTGCCTGTATATCCCAAATCTAATTGGCTATTGGCTCTCCCCTTGGAGAAATAACCCATGGCTGATGCCACAAGCTTACATCCTCTACAGGTTAGGAGATCTTATAAGCCACAGTAAGACCCTGTAATATTTAACAGGGGGGGAAATTGTAATTCATGGATTAACATATCCAAACATGTGTCTATGCTAAAGTAACATACCATAACTATTAGTACTGCTTAAATACCTATATATCTAATTGCTTGTTCTTCATTAGTAGGATCGAAAGGTTATTCCTGGACAAACTGTCAGCCCATGAAAGGAAACAGCCAGAATTGACCAGAGTCCAAGTCAACAGCTCCAGAGAGAGTGGACTGTTTTACCTCTCATCCACCTGTGCCCCTTTTCTAAGCCTAGGGAACAACCTGCGGAAGAGGGGGCGTGGTAGAATGTAAGGGCTGCGATTGGGGTGAATGGTGAAACTACAGCAATGTAGTCTGGACACTCATTTGATCAACTTGATTGAACAAACAACCTGTCACCCCCCACTGGATGGTGGGGCTGTAGGTGTTTGGGCACAACAGCCTGCAGATAGGTTTTGCATGAAGGAAGCTTGTACTCATGGATTATCACTTATAGCTAAAAATGAAAAAAAAAAACTGAGAGAAAGATGCAGGACAGTTATGGCAGAATGCATGATCTGGGATGGGGTGGGGGTGGGGGGGAGGGAAAGGGAAATAAGCCTGAACTGAATTGGAAAAATGTATGAAATGCACAAAGCATCAATAAACCTAATTTAAAAAAAAAAAAAAAAAGAAACTAAAGGTTTGGCTAAAGGGTAAGACATGGTCATTGTATATGTATTAATTTTAAATGAACTGATAAATGATGATTGACAAAAAAAAAATAAAAAAATAAACTGCCCATCAAAAAAAAAATTTTATTTATGTTTTATGTGTATGAATGTACTGTCTGCATGTAGGTTTGTGTACCCATGTCATGCAATTCCATGGAGGTCAGAAGAGGACATCGGATTCCCCTGGAACTGGAGTTAAAGATGGTTCAATTCTCAGCTGCCATGTGGGTGCTGGGGATTGAACCCTGGTCCTCTGCAAGAGCACTTGCCGCTCTTAACTGCTAGGCCATCTCTCCAGCCCAAAACATGAATTTTTTATGATAACTTTAGTGCACAGTTCTCAATTACAAACTTCACAGATGACAGTATTATGTTGCAATGTTGAAAATTTGGATATACATGCTAGATCTTATAGTTTGTTTTATAAAAGCGTTGTGATGTTAGGTGCATATATATCTATAATTGTAATATCTTATTTTTTAATTAATTCCTTGATAATTTTATCATGAGCTTCATCCATTTTTATTTTTTTGTTCCCAAAGCTGCAGTTATCTGAAAAGAGTATAGTTACAGTTCTCACTTTAGCCTCCTCCTTTCTTTTTATTAAATTTACTTAATGATTTTTATTTTATGTGTATGAGTGTACTGCCTACGTGCATGCAAATGCACCCATATTGTATAATACTCCATGAGGTCAGAAGAGAGCATCAGATCTCCTGAAATTGGAGTTATGGATGGCAGTTAACTGCTATGTGGGTGCTGGTAGTTGAACCCGGGTCCTTGAAAAAACAGCTAGTGCTCTTAACCGGTGATCCATCTTTCTAGACTCTGGGCTCCCTTTTTCTTAGAAATCATTTTCTGTTCCCTCACCATCTACCTGTGGATGTCTTTTATGATGAAGTGAGTTTCTTTAGGGAACATAATATTAAATCTTGTTCCTATTTTTATTTTAATCCATTCGACTGTTCTGTATTGCTTTAAAAATTATTTTATGATGGCTGTGGTGGAGCACACCTTTAATCCCAGCACTTGGGAGGCAGAGGGCAGTGGATCTCTGCGAATTCAAGGCCAACCTGGTCTACATAATGAGCTCCAGACCAGCTGGAACTAAAGCCTGTTTTAAAAAGACCCCAAAATTATTTATTTATTTATTATTTATTTATTTTCTGTCATATTTGTGTGCATCTACTCATGTTACCACATAACATGTGGTTGTAAGGGGACAAAGTGTGGGATCAGTTCTCTCCTTTCACCATGGTGGTCCTAAGGATTAAACTCAGGTCATTAGGTTTGACAGCAACCATCTTTACTTGCTGAACTATCTTTTTTAATTTTTAATTATTTTTTATGTGTATGAATGTACTGTTTGCACGTAGGTTGGTGCACCCGTGTCGTGCAATGCAGCGGAGGTCAGAAGAGGGCGTCAGATTCCCCTGGAACTGGAGTTAAAGATGGTTCTCAGCCACCATGTGGGTGTTGGGGATCGAACCTAGGTCCTCTGCAAGAGTGGTCAGCACTCTTAACCACTAGGCCATCTCTCCAGCCCCAGGGGGTAGTCTCCTTACACTAAAGACTGTTAATGAAAGCTGAGGAGTTGTTTATGTCATATCATTGAATTTTTAGTGTTTTGGAATGTCCATAGTTCTTTTTCTGCTTTCTGAACTCAATTTTTGCCCTCTCTCTCTGCAATTATTTGGTGACTTAAGTTTTGTACACTTTTTCCTTTAGTCTTCTCATCTTCAGATTCCCTAAAATGCACATATCTGTTTAATTAATAGTGTTCTATATGCCATGAATATTCTTGCCATTTTTCTCCCTCTCTACTACTTTCCCCCCACCTCCCCTCTCATTCTCTACTGACCAGGATATTGCCAATGTCATGTCTTAAAGTTCAGGCATTTCTCCATTGTTTGCTGTAATCTGCTGAGATTTCTTAACTGCATTTTTGTTTGCTTATTTGATTTTTCATTATAATGTTTTATTTATTATTTTTTATTTTATGTGTATGAGTATATTGACTGCATGTAAGTGAGTGCACCAGTATCATGTAATGCTTACAGAGTCAGAAGAGAGTAGCAGATTCCCCTGGAACTGGAGTTATAGATGGATGTTAGCCACCATATAAGTGCTGGCAATCAAACCTCGTCCTCTGTAAGAGCAGCCAGTGCTTTTAACTGCTGAGCCAGCTCTCCAGTCCTGAATTTCTCATTTATATACTAATGTCACTAATTTATTTAGACTTTCTTGTATCTCATTGAGGTTCCTTATAGTAATCTTTTTAAATTCCTTATCATAGGTTTCATCCACTTTGATTTCTTTGGAATCACTTACTGTAGATAGAGCTATGAAGATTGGAAGTTCTATACACTCTTGCTTTTTCATTTCTTTTCCTCTATGCTGAGATTTGTATAACTTGTGGATCAGATAGTTGTATTATTTTTTCCTTAATAAGAAACTTTCTTTTGAAGATGTTTCCTAAAGAACTGGTTTGTTATACAATTTGACCCATTCTATTTGAGTTGGAAATTATAGTATAGCTTTAGTACAACTTTGTTATATTGAATGACTTTGGGCACAATGTGTTCCATGATACAGTTGGAGAAACAGACTGCCTATCCAAATCATGTAACCTTGAAGATGTTCCTGCCATTCAGGAAGATTTGAAGCACATAGCAATAGGTCTGAGTGTCTTCTCTTATGGAAGTAATGATGTCCCTTATTGGGTTATGATGGATTCTTTAGAAACTTGTTAATATTAGCTTTGCAATGTAGTAGAGGCCCCTGGCACTGCTGGATCCCATAGTAGCCAGGGTACTGAAATACCTGTCCTCCAAGTAGTCAATAGTGTAGGCTCAGTTGTTGTATGAGAGGAGGCAGTGGGACCCACAATACCACTTCAGCATATGGCTAGACCAAGAGCAGAGGTGAAGCTCCAGTGGGATTCACACAGGCATGGTGGCAGCAACAACTGGGACATTCCTGTCTAATGTTCTGATGACAGTGCTCAGCTATGGCTTTAGATGGGGAGATTTCTTCTTGGGACCCACTTTGGGTATGTCTACCCAATAGCAGGTCATGGTCTAGAACTACAGAGTTATTCAATAAACCCTCATCATGTTCCTGTAGGCAGGACACAATAAGAAACCTGATGTTCCCTTCCACTCTGTCCAGAATGTGTCTCTGAGTATTTTTAGGTGGGAAGGGAGGCAGGAACTATGTGGGCATGGGTTTGGGGCACACCCTTGATCTCAGAGGGACAGCATATATGTGGTTCTCTTGTGCGATTCCTTTATTCTCTATTGTATCAAAACTTTCATGCCTAAGTGAAGGTTAACCATTGACCATAGGTTTACATTCACTCTGCTTGACCAACTTGGGTTTGGATGTAGCTACCAAATAAGCCAGTGCAGTGAAGTGCAAGAGATGGAAGTATGAAAGGGGTTCTGACACCTAGAGTACTCCAATTTCAGAGACTAGATTCTTTCTATCTTTTTTTTTTTTTTTTTTTTTTTTTTTTTTTTTGGTCTTTTCTAGACAGGGTCTCCCTGTAGCCCCAGCTGTCCTGGAACTCACTTTGTAGACCATGCTGGCCTTGAACTCACAAAGATCCGCTTGCCTCTGCCTCCCAAGTGCTAGGATTAAAGGAGTGCACCACCATGCCCGGCTAGATTATTTCTTAAGATGGTTCTTGGCTGCTGCACTCTAGGGCTTCATTAGAAGACACCATGAAATCCTTTTCTAAACCAAGCCAATGGGGAAGATTTCAGATTATATATAAGTAAGCTATAGTATTGTAAGGATTGTGAAACTGCCCTTACAACCAGGATTGTCAGCATGTACAGGAACCATTTCCTGCAACTCATTTACCACTTGCCCTCTGAGCTGTAGAACCAGCCCCCAGCTACTATGTTGGGTGCCAGGGTATTTTGTTCCTCTTGTTGTGTTTCTGTCCCAGGTCTTTAAATTTTACCAAGGTTTTGTCCTTCTCTTACTGGACTTTAGGTACACTAACCAAAATGCAGCTAGACACTGTTACATTAGTTTTTCTCCGTGGTAGAAGAAGCAAGTGCTTGGAGCTTCTAGTCATCCATCTTGAATCTCCTGAAAGGAGTGGCTTAAATACCTTCCTTCCTTCCTTCCTTCCTTCCTTCCTTCCTTCCTTCCTTCCTTCCTTCCTTCCTTCTTTTCTTAACCTTTAAGACAATTTTATTAGAGTACAAATAAAAAGTTCACAGGACAGATAAACTTTAAAACTCAGAACCTGCCCTCAGGGGAAGAATGGAAGGCAGAAGAAAAAAGAATAAAACCATGTGGGTGCTGGAATTTGAACGCAGGTCTTCTGCCAGAACAGCCAGTGATCTTAGCCACTGAGCCATCTCTCTAGCCCCACTCTTGGAATATTAAAGCAAACATACCCATCATTTTATGACTATATTATTTTGCTTAAATATTATACTTACTAAAATTCAACAACAGACCTTAAAATAGAAAAAAATCACAATGCAATAAACCATCATTTTCGTCTTTTCCACTCTATACTAACTACGAAAAGTAAGATGCTTCATTGTGACCTTTCCATGCAGGTATATAAAACACTTTCATCATTCCCACTGCATTTTATTATGCCCTGTTACTTCATTCTCCTTCACTTTTTTCTCCTTTCTCCACTCCTAATAGTCTCCATTTTGCTTTCATCTCTTTAATGACACTCTTGAGGACTGATTTATTCCAAGTAACATGATTTCTCCTAAAACTGATGACATAATTTCATTATTTCTCTTTATGGAATTTTTGTGTATTTCATATAGAACATCTCAATTGATCTTAATCACCTTTATACGCCCTTCCCCGTTGGCACCCCTCTGCAGGATCTCTGCTGGAATTCATACATTCTGTCACTGTGCCAAGTTAGTGTCCCCAGACATTCCTCAGTGCAAGTTCATCCACTGAGGTCTAATCAGCTGATATATCAAGAGTCTTTTGCTTTAAGAAGATCAGCTCTTCCTCACTCAGTGCTAGTCAGCTGCCAACATTTCTTCAAATAAGATTGGATCTACTGCCCATTTCTCCAATGCCATACTGGGGCTTTGTCTCTTCTTCACTGCTGAAGAAAACACATAATATGTATGTATACCACATTTTCTTCATATGTTCAACTGTTGATGGCTACCTAGGCTGGATAATAGCTATAGTAATGTGAACAAGTCTTCCGAGGAGATATATGTATATATGTATATATATAAATATACATATATATTATATATGTATATTAATATACATATATATTATATATGTATATTAATATACATATATATTATATATATAATCTACAGGAGAGATATAACTGGAACATATGAAAGTATTACTTTAAAATTTTCAGAAACATCCATGGTAATTTCAAGCTTCCTAGACACAGACTTGCCTTGATAGTATTTTCAGTGCATGATTTTAGCAAGTTTGGGATGTTTCATTTCAGTCATTTCACTTGGGGGCTTCTGTCCCAATAGCCATGTTACTAGGAAGGAAGGTCCTAAGGCCAGGGCTGAGACACTCACTAGAGAATAATCATGTCTTTGGTGTCTATTTCTTAACCCCAAGGAATGCAACATGTGTCTTCAAGTTTGTGTTCAGAGGAGCCATTGAAACTATGCTCTAAAATTACAAACTGAAGATAGAGAAAAGCTGAAAGTCTGGGAAAGATACTGTTTCCTGGGTGAATCTACAACCATCTTAACAAAACAGCCATTTCAAAGTAATTACCTTGTATTTTTCACAAGACATTTCTTTATCTAAATACAACTGCATCATAAAAGATGCCATAGTTCATGTTAAAGACCAAATTCTTGTAGATCTGAATATTAAAAACGTTGAAAGGCATTCTTTACTTGCTCTGTAGCTTTGTACACACATGCAAAAAAATATTATTCCCCTAACAAATGCCTGTGGCCACTTGAATAAACACCATCTCTTGTGGCTTCCTCTTCCATCAGCGTGGCTGGGCTCAGGTGAAGATTATTTGTTAAGATTGCATCTAGCAAATACATTTTTAAAACATAATGTTCAACTCATTAGATAACTTGAATGATTCATTATTCTCCATAGCTCTTATAACCTCTTTTAGAAATCAGTAGTGTAAATATCCCATCCTATGTCAACTAACACATAAACTGTTACAGCTAGGGTGCTGGAAACTTGGCATGGTGTGTAAATTCTTGAGACTCTACCAAGCTCTTTTATTATTTAAACTGTAAGATTTGTCAGCTGTCTGTATAGAGACAGGTGTAGCCCCTGTAGGTCAATAGCCACCTGAATTATGCATGGGAAATAGAGAGCAACACCATATATGCTGAAGTGTGGTATTATAAATTTGGGGCAATAACTTTTCCTGTAATGGTTTCTTGAAAATTCTTCCTTCCCAGTGGTCCATAGGCTATAAGTGCAGATCACCATGGTCAAGGGCCTTCCCTTCCTGCCTGAAAGTTTAATCACAGCACCAGTTACAATGTTCTATTGTTTTCTTTTGGCAAAGACATTTTTGAACATCACTTAAATTATTTTATAGTTTTATTATCTGAAGAATAAGGATAACAATATCTACATAGCTAATTTGTACTTAACAGAACATCATTAAATGTACTGTATTGCTATTTAACATAAATGAAGATCATATTAGAGATGGGAATCAGGGGATGATTATATGTATTTGGAAATCACTAAAGTTGATATTATGTGACATAGTATCATGAGTGGTTGTATTATAATGGCTTATTGTCATTTATTTATAACTTTAATGCAAATTTCATTGTCACTTCTTATTGTCAGGAGAGAAAATGGTGAATGTGGTTATGATGACTATATAAGAAAAACAAGGGGCATGGAGAGATAGCCTAGCGGTTAAGAGCGCCAACCGCTCTTGCAGATGACCCGGGTTCGATCCCCAGCACCCACATGGCGGCTGAGAACCGTCTGTAACTCCAATTCCAGGAGAACTCCAGTTCCAGGGGAATCCGAGACCCTCTTCTGACCTCCGCGGCATTGCACGACACGGGTGCCCAGACCTACACGCAAACAGTACATTCATACACATAAATAAATAAAATAAAATAAAAAAAAAAAAAGAAAAACACAACCTTGGCACTCAAACACTTTTGCTAAGCCAGGCTTCAGATTGTAGGCCAAGCAACAATGCATACCTCTTCCATCAAACATTATCATCTAAACAATGAAATGGCTAAAATTAGTTTATTTGGGGAACAGGAAACATGGCTCATTGGTTAAGAGTACTAGCTGCTCTTGCAGAGGACCTGGGTTTGGTTCCCAGCATGCACATGACAGCTAATAATCATCTGTAGCTCTAATTCCAGTAGACTCTGATGCCTTATTCTGACCTCTGTGAGGACTGTATGGCATAGGTACACTTACATACATGTAAGCAATACATTCATACACACAAAATAAAAATAGCAATAGGTAAAATATTTTAAATTAGTTTGACGTTAAGTAGCTACTGATTCCACTACATGTCTAAGAAGCCTTATCAATGATACAAATTAGGTATAGGAAAGGCTGAGTAACTAGGCTTTGATTCATACTTATAAATGAAGGGAAGTGCTATATTATTGCTGTTCATTAACTTAGGCAATAATATTGTGGAAATATACATAATCATAATAACAGATTTAATAATATTTCATAACATTTCTGGGCAATGGCTCTGTGCCTGGTGTGTTGTTAAATGCTTTATGTTTAATTTCCTCATTTAATTCTATCAACATCCCTAAGAGGTAGGGACTAATATCATTTTGTTTTCTCAAATAGAAAAACCAAGGTTTAATGGCACTAAATACATTATTCAAAGCTGTACCTGGAATAAAGAATAAAGTCAGATGTTTCTGACTCAGAATCATATCCTATATTTTTTAATTACCTAGCTTAAACTTCAGAGGATTATTTGTTTCTCTATAAACTGGTCTATATATGTGCTGTCGTGCCCAATAGAACAGATAGATAAGAGGAATGAAGGCTTACCTTTTTAAAAATGAAATACTTTATTTCAAAGAATATGATGAAATTTTCATAAATCTTGTGAACTTGGTGTCAGAATTTTCTTTCTGTGGCTCATAAACATAAAAATCAAAGCTGTCATAAATGATGGAATACTTAAAGTTTGAAAATATAGTTTTGGATCTTGGGTGATGCTATCTGTTCACTTTATTCTTATGAACTTGGTTTTTCCAACACATAAAAATCTGGGAAGTACCACCTAAGATGAGCCACATATTTATTTATTTATTTATTTATTTATTTATTTATTTATTTTTAAGGGATTCTACAATATAATAACACAGTTGTTTTCAGATAACATTGATGTTGCTCAGTTTGCCATACAATTAGGTAATTGGTGCATTTTGCAAGTATCTATGTCCAAATTTTGAAAAACACAAGGTTCCCAAAGTCCAGTTGGTGATGTTTGTATGCACAGGCATGTTGATCAATTAGAAATCCAGTCTATATTGCTGTAGTCTCATGATTCACCCCAATCTCTCCACAGCCCTTACATGCCTCCTCTTCTGGAATTTGTTCCCTAGGCTTTGGGAAAGGGGCACAAGTGGGTGAGAAGAAAACAGTCTACTTTCTTTGGAGTTGTCATTTTGGACTCTAGTCTGTTCAGGTTGTTTCCCTTCATGGGTTGACAGCTTATCCAGTGATACCTTTTTAGTCATACTAACAAAGCACAAGCAATTGGATGTACAGGCATTTAAGCAGTACTAATTATTATGGCAAGCTAAGGCTTGTGAGTATAGACACAGGATGCTGGTGTATGCTAATCCCAAACTGTGGTTTCTCTATAAAGGGTGACAAGTTCTTATTGTGGCTTTTAACATCTCCTAACCACTAGAGGACATAAGCTTGTTGGCATCCGCTGTGAGTTATTCATCCAAGGAGGACTAATAGCCAATTAGATTTGGGATATATATATATATATATATGGCTGCCACTGTTGCACAGTATCTCCAGGCAGTTGAGGTGTAGCTGATACTGACGGAGGAGTCTTGCTTGTCTCAGGGAGACCAATATTTTGTTGTATTGCTTTAGTGGCCTTTGGTAACGATCTCTGGCATTTCAGAGGCCAGTTGTATGTTAGCAAGTGACATCTCATAACGTTTTTTCATGCTCACACCAGGTCTTCGACAACAGGGACTTAATGCCTTTCTCCTTGCATATATCCCACTTATAGGCAAAAGGCATTTATAATTTGGGGGGGGTTGAATCCCCTAGCGAACATCTCCTAGGCAGAATAATTCATGCTGATGTCAGAGCTTTTCTGTACTAAAATATTTTGCTTAATTACACAGCTTATAAAGACTTTAATATTGAATTTGACTCTAAATAGAGAATTATCCTTTCACAGTCCCTATGCCTATCAGTCAATTAAAAAAGGGTAGTTATACCTGTTTTATAAGAAATTACCACTATAACAGTTGGCTCTAATTTACAGTTAGGGAATGATTTCAATACCATCATGTTTTTTCTTTTTCCTACTGAGAGCCACATATTTTTTATAATGCTTTTATTGATGTTTTGTGTATTTCAGACATAATTTCTCAGTTCAGTTTAGATATATTCCCCTTTCCCTTCCCCCCACCCCACCTCAGATCATGCATTCTGCCATAACTGCCCTGCATCTTTCTCTCAGTCTTTTTTATGTTTAGGAATTCACATTTTCCTCCTTTAATTTTATATTACTCTAAACTATGAATACATACTTTCCACTCATATACAATAATTACAGAGTCTGAAAAGTAACTGGTGGATTGATTCTAGAGCCTGTTAAGAGATTTACATTATAACAACATAGTTGCTTTCAGATAAACAGAAATATAACAGTAATGTTGATTAACTTCCCTTTCACCTGGGAATTTGGTGTTAACATTCACAAATGAGGGAGACCATTCACCACTTGTTTTTCTGGGACTGTGTTACTTCACTTAGCATAATGGTTTGAGTTCCATCCATTTACCTGCAAAGTTCATGATGTCATCTTTCTTCATCGCTGAGTAGTAATCCATTGTGTGAATGTACCACATTTTTGTCATCCACTCCTCAGTTGAGGGGCATTTTGGTTGGTTCTAGCTCTTCACTCTTGTGAAGAGAGAGGTAATAAACATGGGTGTGCATGTATCTTTGCAGTAGGATGAGTTTTGTGGGTATATACCCAAGAGTGGTATGGCTGGGACAGGTGGTAGGCTCATTTTGAGTCTTTTAAGGGTTCTCCACACTGCTTTCCATAATGGTTGTACAAGTTTACATTCCCACCAGCAGTGGATGAGTGTTCCCCTTTCCCCACAACCTCTCCAGCATCTGGTGTCTTTTGTATCTTGATCTTAGCCAGTCATATTGTGGTGAGATGATATCTGAGAGTGGTTTTAATTTGCATTTCTTTAATTATTAATGATGTGGAACACTTTTTAAGATGTTTCTCAGCCATCTTTATTTCCTCACTGGTGAAGTCTCTGTTCAGCTCTTTACTCCGTCTTTTGAGTGAGTCATTTGTTTTCTTCTTGTTTTTTGAGTAGTCTATATATTCTTGATGTTAACGCTCTGTCAGATGAATCACTGGTGAAGATTTCCTTCCACTCTGTGGGTTTTCTTTTCACTTCCTTGATTGTTTCTTTCACTGCACAGAAGCTTTCGAGTTTGACGAGGTCCCATTTGTCAACAGCTGACCTTATTTCCTGTACAGCTGCTGTCTGATTTAGAAAGTCTTTTCCTACACCTATATCTTATATGTTGTTACCAACTTTTTCTTCTATCACCTTCAGGGTTTCAGGTTTTATGTTGAGATCTTTGATCCACTTGGAGTTGATTTTTGTACAGGGTGAGAAGTAGGGGTTTAATTTTATTCTTCTACAAATGGTGATCCAGTTTTGTCAGAGCCATTTGCTGAAGATGCTATCCTTCCTCCATTGAGGTATTTTGCCCCTTTATCAAATATGAGGTGGCTGAAATTGTGTGAGCTCAAGTTTGGATGTTCAGTTTTGTTCCATTGGTCAACAGGTCTATTTTTGTGCCAGTACCAGACTGTCTTTGTGACTATGGCCCTGTAATATAGCTTCAAGTCTGGCAGAGCAATCCCCTCTGTATTGCATTTTTCACTCAGGGTTGCTTTAGCTATTCAGGGTCTTTTGTTTTTCCATATGAACTTAAGGATTTTTTTTTGAAGTCTGTGAAGAAGCTCATGGGGATTTTTATTGGGATTCCATTGAATCTGTATATTAATTTGGCTAAAATGGACATTTTAAGTATATTAATTTTCCAATGCATGAGCATGGGAGCTCTTTCTATCTTTTGATGTCATTTTCAATATCCTTCTTCAGGGGTTTAAAACTTTTGTTGTAAAGATAATTTGTATCTTTGGTTAGGTTTGTTCCATGTATTTATTATTTTTGAGGCTATTGTGAGTGGGAAGGTCATCTTATATTCCTACTCCAGATGTTTATTGTTGGTGTAAAGAAAGGCTACTGATTTTTCCAGGTTAATTTTGTATCTTGCCACTTTACTGAAACTCTCGTTTCCAGGCAAAGTTACAACCAAAAAAAAATAATATCAAGCTATAGACCCATCTCATTAATGAACATAGATGCAAAAATTCTTAACAAAATACTTGCAAATCGCATGCAGACCCACATCAAAAAGATCATCTATCATGACCAAGTTGGATTCATACCAGAGATCCAGGGATGGTTCCACATATGTAAATCAATAAGTATCATAAAACACACAAATGGACTGAAAGACAAAAACCACACGGTCATCTCAATTGATCCAGAAAAAGCCTTTGACAAGATCCATCATCCCTTCCTTTTTAAAGTCCTAGAGGGAATCGGACTAAAGGGAACATTCCTCAACATGATCAAAGCCATATATAGGAAACCCACCACCAACATCATCCTAAATGGGGAAAAATTAGAACCATTTCCCTTGATGGTGGGAACCCGCCGAGGCTGCCCCTTATTACCACTTTCTTTATTATTTTTTTTTTTTTGGTCTTTTCGAGACAGGGTCTCCCTGTAGCTCCAGCTGTCCTGGAACTCACTCTGTAGACCAGGCTGGCCTTGAACTCACAAAGATCTGCCTCAAGTGCTAGGATTAAAGGCATGTGCCACCACGCCTGGCTTATCACCACTCTTCCTTAACATAGTGCTTGAAATGCTTGCTAGGGCAATAAGACAAGAGAAGGAAATTAAAGGAGTACTAATCAGAAAAGAATTTAAGTTATCCCTTTTTGCAGATGATATGATAGTTTATCTAAGAGATGCTAAAAAACTACACCATGTATTTTTTAATGAGAGAAGTTCATTATTTTCCTAAATAGTCTCATTTTTAGCATTCTGCCAGGCGTCCAGATAACAAGTTGTAATCCCACTGGTCTGTCAGTTTGAGGGCATTAAAGATTCCTTACATATCTGATTCTGATGGCTGAAAGTCAAAGAGCAACAAGCCAAAGCACTCTCTGTGCCCTAACTTCACCTTAGATAGGTCTGCGACTGTGAACAGTAAGCCAAGAGATAGAACTTGCTAGTCTGTTTGATTCTTGTTTGCTTGCTGGAGATACATGCCAACAAGCCAATTTGTCCCTCTTTTTAAAACAATTTTCTTGAGTTTAAGATGGTAAACAACCTCTTCTTTTGTGAGAAAAGCTGACACAATCCCAGAGAGCCAGAGAAACAACTGAACCTAAAACCCTGTCTCCTTATAATCTATTGCAAATGTGATACATGCCAAGAAGAATAGAGATGGAGAATCAGTTACAGCAAATACAAATAAAGAAGAAATACTTCAAGCAATAAAGAAAATATTGAGATATGATGAACTGGGAAATATCTTCGTCAGCTTCCATCACTATTAGAAAATACCTGAGATGAGCAGTAAGGTTTATCTGATAGTTATGGGTTTCCAACCCATTGCTTTGTATGCTGTAGTAAGGTACTTAATAGAAGGAGTATGGTCAAGTAAATCCACCTACACCACTCAGCCAGGAAGCAGAAGAGAAAGAGGAAACAGTGCCCTCCATCTCTTCAAATGTACACATAAAATGACCTAACCTTATGTTCCCACTAGATTTTACTTCCTAATATTTCTAACCACTCATGGCATCAGCCAGGTGAGGAGGGGCATCTCTTCAACACACCAGTTTTGGTGAAAGATGTTCAATGCAAAATGGAAAGCAAGATTCAGCATCAGCATTCAACTTTCTACCATTCTATCATGTCGAAACACTCTTGCAAAACACTGAAGGAGATTTAGCATAGCAAGAATCATAATAAGTTGATCAGGAAGTGTTGCCAATAGACACTATCATATGAGCCTGATTTGATTAACAGGTAAAGTTAAACTATGCCTTATAATTGCTTATGCATGAAATCATTATAGAGCTAAACTCCGAGGAAAAGAAGCAGAAACAGTTTTAAACAAGAAAACTACCTGATGGTGCAAGAAGAGAGAGTCAATTATAAAATTTATAACTGAATAGAGAAATACACATGGAAGAATTTCTGCAGATCAGGTGAGAGTCTCTCATGGAGTAAAAGAATACTCTTTTCCCCTTCAAATGAGGGCAATCTATAGAACATTAACCAATAAAAATTGTAGCGTGCACAGCTGGGAAGGTTCTTTCTAACTTTAATAGTGCAGTGTGCAAATGACATAGAAGCTAATTCCAATTAGTTGAGAAAGACACCCCTCTGAAATGTCCTGTTCCCACTCAGTCTTGCACAAAAATAGAATATTATAAACATAACTGGAAATGTCCTTGTAATTGAAACCAACCATTAGGCTAGTTCAGACAGTAAACTGTTCATTTAACACCTTTGAACCCAGAAAGCTGGTAGAAGTGGACTGATGGAAAAAGTTTTGAAGAAAGTTGTATTTAAATAGGAAATTTGATTAATATTGTAGATATACCGTGCATTACAATGGATATATAGCTATATTGTATTAAGAATCTCAGTCTGCTGTAACAAAATACTATAGACTGAGTAGCTTAGACACCAGTTTATTTTCTCATAGTTCTTAAGACTGACTGGAAATTTATGATCGGGGAGCTAGAAAAATTGGGTTCTGGTGAGGAACCTGTAGATGATTATTTTATTGTTGTGTTTTCACACAGCATTCTTTGAGGGTAGGCAAGGAGAGAGCAAGCTCTGGTCTTTTATCTCATCTTGAGGAAACTTTCTTGATAATGTAATCTAATGTTAATTAATTTCTAAAGTTTTTACTTCCAAATACTATATTGAAGTGGGGGTAGAGCTTCAACATAGGAAAGATGAAAGGGTCCAAAACACAAAAATTCATTCCAAGAATATATATATATATATATATATATATATATATATATAAAGTCGACATATACAGTTAGCAATGAGGATATAGTCTGAGAAATGAGTCTTTAGGTGACATTACATTATGTGAACCTTGTGAGGTTCTGTGCTCAGTACAAGCTGAAATTTCTTCAGTGATCACTAGAATCTTGTATTATCTGTCTCTATTTCCCAGCACTTTATTTACTTAATTAATTTTTCAATTTTTTCATACAATATATATTCATTAAATTTTTTGTGCCTTTCAGACAATACATCCTAATTGTATTTAGACCCTCCTCCCCTATCTGCATCTCCCATAGCCCCCTGCTGGATTTCATGTATTCTACCAAAATCGTTAAAGCCTAACAAGTCAAGCTTGTGTTCCCAAATGCCCCTCTATGTGAATTTATCCACCAGACCCTGGTCAACCTATCTAGCATCACTCCCTTCCATTCTAAGAACCCACCTAGTGGAAGAAAATAACCAACTCCTACAAGTTGACATCTGACCTCCACATGTCTGCCTTCACACATACAAACATGATACATCCACACACAATAACAAAATTAATTGTTAAAATGTGTCACTAAATTGAAATTTTGGTAGAGCCTACCAAGAGGATTATGGCCATCAGATACCTATATAATAAAGCAAAAATTCCCTATGCTTGCATTTTCTGCATAAAATCATGCACAAGGCTAAACAGAGTATAATTAAAAAAAAAAAAAAAAACTAAAAGTCCTTCAACTCACAGGACTGCAGGAATCTCTCTGGTAACTCCAAGTAACTAATCTTTATGCTCTTATTGTCTGAGTTTATTGATGTGCATAAAATTACCCTCAAACTTACAAGAACCCTTGCTATTTGGTTTCAACTCAGCTGCCTGCTCTGACTTTCTCTGTCTCACGTGGCACAATTCCATTGGATGATAGGTAATTCCCTTCCAAAATGGCCCACTTACATGACTCGCAATTTGCTGTTGGATGTAATCTGAAGCTCAGAGAAAGTCAAAGTCCAAGGAACTTATTTCTCTTTGGCCTCCCCAGTCAAGCCTTCTCTTCCCAGAGTTGGATAGTGCTGGGGAGTGGAGGGACAGATGGCTACACATCTTCTGAACTGGTTCTTTCCTCCCTAATCCCTGCTGGAAAGGTGATAGTTCCCTGAACACAAAATAAAAGGCACACTTGTTTTGGCTTTGTATAAGAACAAAAATTCTATAAGAACGACATTTTATTTTATTTGACACCTTATCACATAATAAATTTATAAGTACTGATCTGTATATTCACCATGGCTGAATTGGATCTTTTTTTTTTATTGCCAGGCATAGTGGCACATGCCTTTAATCCCAGCACTCTGGAGGCAGACGCAGGAGGATCTCTGTGAGTTCAAGGCCAGCCTGATCTACATAGTGAGTTCCAGGACAGTTTGAGCTACAGGGAGACCCTGTCTCAAAAGGACAAAAAATATTTTATTTATGTGCATGAGTATTTTTCCTACATGTATATATGTGCACATTTTTACCTGGTGCCTCTTGAGTCCAGAGGAGGCCTCCGATCCCCTGGAACTGGAGTTACAGACAGTTATGAGTTGTCATGTTAGTGCTAAGAACCAAACCTGGGTCCTGTACAAGAGTTTTAGTAAGTATTCTTAATCACTGAGGCATCTCTTCAATTTTATTTATTTATTTATTTATTTATTTATTTATTTATTTATTTATTTATTGTCTTTTTCAAGACAGGGTCTCCCTGTAGCCCTAGCTGTCCTGGAACTCACTCTGTAGACCAGTCTGGCCTTGAACCCACAAAGATCTGCCTGCCTCTGCCTCCCAAGTGCTAGGATTAAAGGCATGTGCCACCACACCCGGTTTTCAGTCCCATTTAAATCTATTCAAAGAAGACCTCATTACCTTTCCTGATTCCTCAAACAAGACATTTGTCAGGTAACTGCTTCTGTGGTTTCCTCTAGTCTCCCTGAGATGGACATAATCAAGGTGTTTTTTTTCTTCTCTTCCCCGGGGGGTGACTCCTCATAATGAAGAAATATTTCACTTCAGAGAGAGTAGAAAAAGAGTTTAATCATACTCATCCTGAAACTGCTCCAACATGCTTCATTTTCATCTTTATTTTCACATGAAAACCCAAAATAGAGAGTTTGCCACAGCAGATAAAGGGTATTAAGAAGTTTTGACATTGGTTACATTACCCTAGCTGCCAAACTAGCAAATCTTTTCACTGATGTTTGCTTTGGGCAGCACAAAAATGATCATAGACCTAGACACAAAGGTATGCATAAATGTAGATCTACAAAAATAGATCACAAATTTCACTGTTTTTCTAAACTCTATATAGTTTGTTCTGTGATAGTTCTCTCTTCTCTCTCTCTCTCTCTCTCTCTCTCTCTCTCTCTCTCTCTCTCTCTCTCTCTCCATTTCTTCCCCTTTGCATCCTTGCTATATTTTTGTAATAACCCATCCAGCTTTTTCAAGGTGAACTATCTGAATTCACTGAATTACCCCAATATTTAGCTTTGAAGCTAGGTAGGCTGAGTCTGAATTCCGTTCTTCCCTACAGCTTTGTCGACCCAATGAGGAAGCAGAGTTCATGAAAATGTGATTGACTTTGAGAAAGTTATTAGGACTATCAATTTCACCTTGAAGTGTTATCTGCGTACGTGTAATGGAGAGAGAGAAAGTATGCTGGACTAGCTGAAATTCATCCATTTGATGAATATGATCAGGTCCCCTCTGAGTGCCAGGGTGAGCCAATAGCAAGCTGAGATGACAGCACTAAGCTTGAACAAGCCCCTGGAAGAAGACCACACTCTCCCGAGAGAGGTAAGTTCACAAATGAATTAAGAAAGGAGAACGTGGCTTGGATGTTCATATGTGCCACGGAGGAGAAAGCGGAGTATGAAACCATCACCAATCAGTAATTAGAATCATTGTAGAGACTTCTGAAAGTTGGATTCCTCCTCTGTGAAAGTGGACTGTACATGCGGCCATGAGCTCAGCTTCAGGGCTCCCAGCCTATGGGACTTCTCTGCAGCTTGTCTCTTATTTCAGCTTGTTGGTGATGTTAGAATGACCTTCACATGGGCAGTGCTCCAGCTCCATTCGCTGAGGGAGGGAGAAAGACAGGTCAGGAGACTGGTGTCTGGGCAACTGGATGCAATTCATAAATTTGCAGTAATTACTTTTAATCCACTCTCGTCCATTTCTTATTTGTCCCAAAATTCAGACCTGAATAATCAGACAGCTATATATTAACTTTACCCAGTAGACCTTGGACCACCTGTCTGTTTCCTGATTTCCTGGCCAAGTATCCCTTCTGGGAAAGGCTGATTGGAAACACAGCAGGATAGAACTCATTGATCCTCTTTCTCTGTTCCATCTGTCTCCTTTCTCTTCTGGGAGATGGCTTGCTCAACTTTTCATTACTTCTCACATTCAAGGCTGGCTCTCCACCTGTGCTCCTCATCCACCACTTTCCGGTCATCTCCCAGATGTTTCTCCTGCAGTGAGCCTTACTCTCCCATTTTCCATTACTTTAAACCTTACTATCTCCTGACTATTTTCACACAAGCCAAAAACCTTACCATGTCATTCCCATAGAAAACCTCTCATTTCCTGAAGCTAATACCCTTTTAGCTGATTTCTATTTACCAAGCTAACCCTTCTGAAAAGAAGGTTATATTTCACATGGCCTCAAACTCATCCCCCATCTATTTTTCAAGCAATGATGTGGGGCTTGGACTGGGCCCAGGTGTAGAGAACTGTACCTGAATTCCATCCCTAGTACCACAAAACAATTGATACCCAGATGCAGGTTTCTCACTGGAATGGCATTAAGAAACTGGTTTCCTCAAGGTCTTGGATGATGTAGTAATTGCTGGGAATTTTACTGCTTTTGGACCACTTGAATGGTTAGCCACATATCTGTGAAGTTCACTCCTTCTTTATTATCTGCAGTACCACTCTCTGATCCATAACCACTTCATAGCCTTTTCTGGATCCTTTCCATCTACCCTCAAATGGTGTTTCTCTGTCTGTGTCTGTCTGTTCTTCTGTCTATATCTCTAAGTCTATGTATTTATCTCCTTCTTCTATCTCTCATCTCTGTTGCTATCCCTCACCCTCTTTCCTGGATATCATATATCCCAAGCTTTCCCTCTGAGCCAAAGTCCCTGTTCTTTGCTCTTTTTCCATATTATGATCTGTGAAACAAATTTGTGATTATTAAAGAAAGGTTTTATTATGGAATCAAGTGCATGTAAAAGAGACCCCATTTTACTTGAAATTCATGTTCACACAATTATCAATTGTATAATAAAGACCATCTCTTCAAAACCAAACATGGTTTTAAAAATCTTTATATCTCAGCACCCAGTTGGTTGTTGTATTCATAAATATGAGTCATTGCTCTCAATAGTGTAAACTGTCAATACAACCTGTTCACAAGTCAGCTCATAATGATCCACTACGTTTGATAAAGTTGCTTTGTCTGGGGCTGGAGAGTCTCTCAGTGGTTAAGAGCACTGACTGCTCTTGCAGAGGACCCAGGTTCGATTCCCAGCACCCACATGGTGGCTAAGAACCTTCTTGAACTCCAGTTCCAGGGGAATCTGACACCCTCTTCTGACCTCTGCAGCATTGCAGGACATGGGTGCACCAATCTTCATGCAGACAGTACATTCATACACATAAAAAGTAATAAATAAAAAATAAAGTTGTTTTTGCTTGGTATGTTTTTGTGTAACAAGGGGTCTAAGAATCCTTATTCAAGATTATGCTTTTTTATATTTTCTACATTAATACACATGTAGATCTGGTTGTTCAGTTCCATGGACTGCCTGGATCAGATCCTATCTTTGCTTCTCAAAAGATTTGTAACTTAGGATGAGTGATTTAATTTATTAAAGCTTCAGCTTTCCCTATGAAAAATCAAACATTTATAGGTAGTGTGAGTTTCCCATTTCATATATATTCATAAATGTGCTCTTGTAATCTCTCTATCTCCTCTTCTGAAATGATACCTGAATCCTGGCTGGGTGACCCACACTCTGCCAACTCTTTCTCTACACTTTGGGCAGTTTTGACCTTCTATGTTCATCACTCTCTCTTGCATGAGGAAGATTCAAGTGAGAGTTGAAAGCTGTATTAGTATTCTCTCTACCCCTGTTCCACCATGTTCCATGAACCTTAGGTGTAGAGGCTCCATTGCAGATATGTCATATAGGGTTGGGAATTCTCACTGACACTTATTCTCTGTGTATAGCCAGCCGTGAAACTCTGTGTTAGCCTCCATCTGTTACAAAAGAAGCTTCTTTGATGAGTGGTGACTCATCAATCCTTATATGTACAGATAGGGTATACCTATCTGTACATATAAGGATTGATATTTCTGAAAATTTTATGAGTGTGAAATCATAGTTCACTGAGCGTACAAGATGAAGCTCTGTGAATTTTTAATCATACCCTCATAGCATGCGGTGTTGTTCCTCATCAGGAGTATCCAGTTTGTTTTATTGAGACACTGTCTTTGATTGATCTGGAGCTCATCAAGATGGCCAGCAAGCCCCATGGCTCGCCTTTCTCCACCTACCCAGAGTTGGGATTCCAGGCAGGTGCACTCATGTTTGGATTGTGATTTTGGGCACCAGAGCTAAAACACAGGTTCTCATGTTTTTATGGTGAGCCTCTATTTTGTATTTTTAAATATGTTGTCATAAATTTTCTCAAATTTTATCTGTTATTCCTCACTATTCCCTATAATTATTGCTCTGCTTATTTATCTATGCTGATTCCTCTTTATATCATGTTTCCTTATTAATGTTGGCAAAATTTGATTCTACATTAGTAATATTATTCCAAGGTTGTATTTTTATTTTATTACTCATTTCTTGGTTTATTTTTTACTTCCATTATGTTAATATTTCCTCTGCTCATTATTTTCCTACCGTGTTTATTAGTACTCTCATTTTCTAGTCGCTAGACCATATTTATATCTTCAGTTCTATATAGTTAGGATTCGCTCCAGTCTGAAAGAAACAAAGCTACATATTCAGAAAAAGAATACGTTGATTGGAGTCCAGGCCTCTTGTGGTAGGTTAAAGGCATGGAAGACTAGAGATCTCACTTTTGCCCCTGTCCTCACATGTGTAGTCCAAGATTACTCAATAGGACAGCTGTATTCCACTGTGTGGGAACAGAAAAGGAGAAAAAAGGTAAACTCTTCTGTTAAAGAAATCGTATCTATGCTTCCATTCATTCGTATTTCATTTTCCAACTTTAAGACTAAAGAAAAGTTTTGTCATCTCTTCTCTTGATCAACTTGTTCACATTCCTCACTCAAACACACACACACACACACACACACACACACACACACAGAGAGAGAGAGAGAGAGAGAGAGAGAGAGAGAGAGAGAGAGCATTTAAAAAATGAAATAATTCATTAGGACATCTTGATCTTCACTACACCATTGGGCATAGGTTCAAATCTAACTCTAATATTTTTTTTTAATTTACAGCATCTGTCAAGTCAAGTACATTTTCTAAAACTTGTCCTTATGTGGATGATGGTGTGCTAAAGCTTACCCATGGGGTTGTCAGAAGGCTGAAGGTAGAAAAGATGTGAAGTTCAATGTGAGATGCTTGGTAGTGTCCAACAAATGTATACACCTATGTCATTATAGAAAGTACCTGAGTGACAATATGGTCATCAAAGTGATTCCAATATTCAAAAGAAAAAGCTCTGGGATTTTATGCTTCTGCTTTGGGGACAAAGGACAATGTTCTCTAAAGGTGACAATTTGCTAATCATGGTGAAGGGAGATACTTTCTTTTCCTCCCTGGAAAAAAAACATGCTTAATGGGCTTTTTATCAATGCCACAAAGTCATAGTTATAAATTGTGAACATGAGTTGAATTATTTCAAACTTTTTCTTCTGACTAAATCAGGAAGCTTTATAATTTGACATTGACCTAATTTTATCATAGAGACCAAGGTATTAAAGCAATATAAGAAGGAAGGAAGGGAGGGAGGGAGGGAAAAAGAAAGAAAGGAAGGAAGGAAGGGGAGGGGAGAGAAGAAATACAATATTGTCGTTTGATATTCTTGCTAATTCATGTTTATATTAATTCATTTTTAAACAGAAGATTGCATATGAAGCTAGATACATCTTGATATTCTTATACATCATGTCATGTTGTTTTCACAAGAGGAGTCTGGCTCCATTTTCCTTGTTATTTTATTTAATATTGATCTAGAGCAATACCTAAGAATAGAATGAGAGATGTTCTTCACAAATTCATTTTGAAAATACACTTTTAGATGTTTGATATTAGCTTTTTTCTCACAGATGGTAGCCCAAACCTTAGAATTCAAATGTCATTTCACAGATACTACCTAGAATGAATGTTTGGGACACAAAAAATAAGTCTGGATATGAATTTTTCTACCTTACATCACTGTGAATCCAGGACCAGGGAATGTAACTTTATTTGGCTTGAGGAAAAAAAAAACACAACTTATTTAATGTCATATATTTCCATCAACAAGCTTATCTAAGAAAAGCCAAATAGTTACAAAATTAGCAGCATCACTAGGCAAAAATGAATAGGGACTGTGAAGCAACAACAGAGACAAAAAGATATCAGCCACATGGTCCAACAATTCAGCAAAAAGAGACCAGATGAAGGCACTTTCTCTAGACCAAGTGAGGCATTTCCAAATTAACATCAAATTCGTTTTAAATACATTTTCATCATTATATCAAAACTCTCTTTACTTTTTTAAAAATAATTATTTCTTATTTTTATTTTATGTGTATGAGTATATTGCCCGCCTGCGTTTACGTGTCCTGTAATGCCCCAGAGATAAGACAAGGGTGTCTAATCTCCCGGAACGGGAATTACAGAAGTTTGTTAGCTACCATGTGGGTGCTGGGATCTGACCCCAAGTCCTCTGCAAGAGCAGCCACTGCTGAGCCATCTTTCCAGCCCTAGACTCTCTTTTCATAAGATTCATAAAAATACAACTTGAAGAACTAACACATTTTATACTCTCTTGCCTTCCTCCATCTACCTTTGGGAAGGTGCTATTTCTCAAAGAAGGAAGCTCAGTGCCCTCACAGGCACAGGAAGGGCAGACCCCTCAATGTACCATATTCTATGTCTGGAATGTTGGCCTGCACTTGCTGTTCCTGAATTTGGGAGGGAAAGAAAGATCCTGAGTTCAAGGTCAGCCTAGGCTACATAGTAAGAATCAGTTTCAAAAATTGAAAGGTTGGGCATGAAGCTCAGGGTAGAGTACTTGCTGATTTCTTTAGCAGTATGAATCTTGTTGATAGGCTACTCATTTGTGTATTAATTTTATATCCTGTTATTTTGCTGAATGTGTTTTATATGCTTAGGAGTTTTGTGGTAAGCTGTTTAGGATATTTTATGTATACAATCATGTCATCTGAAAAGAGGGATAGTTTCACTTCTACCCTTCCAATGTGTATCCCTTTATCTCTTTCACTCCTTTTATTGTTCTGGGTAACACTTCAGGTACTACACGGAACAAGAATGGAGAGAGTGGACATCCCTGACTTGTTATTTATTTTTATGGGAATGCTTGCGTCTCCTCCTTTTAGTAAGACATCAGCTGGGGTCTTGTTGTATATTTCCTTTATGTTGAGATATGTCCTCTGTATTCCCAGATTCTCCTTGGCATTTTTAATAAAAATACATTGGATTTTCTCAAAAGTATTTTCTGGATGTAATGAGCTGATGATGTCATTTTTATCCTTGAGTCTGTTTATGTTATGTATTAGATTTATGCATTTATTTTTTTTTTTTGTNCTCTCCCTGAGCAATTAATGCCAATTAATCCTCATTTTAGCTGCGGTGAGAGTTCTTGCCCACCTGCCCTATTCATACTGTGTTTTGTCTAGCTTGGGCTTCACAGGTTTCATGCATGTTGCCAAAAGTCAACTGTGGGTTCATATGTGCAGCACACTGTGACTGTGATATCCAGACAATAAGGTTCTATATATTCCTCTACCACTTCTGGCTCTTACAAATTTTCCACTCTGCTTATTCTTCTGCAATGATCTCTGGGACTTAGGAGGATAGAGTATATTATAAGCATTCCATTTAGGGCTGAAGCCTGTATGCAGTCGTCTTATTCTGTTGATGTTGAGCAGTTGTGGGTCACCATGTTAATCCCCACCTGTTGCAAGAAGCTACTTGATGCGAGTTAAGTGATGCTCTGTCCACTGGGCATAATAAGTAATGAGGGGTTGGTGAATATTCATGTCCTTTAGCAGAATAATAGTAAATAGGTTCTTCCTTATGGCCTTGACCTGTCTAGCCAACAGGTTCTTGGATCTGATAACAGGGTCATGTATGTACTACTATTTGTGACATGGGCCATAAATCCAATCAGAAGATGGTTAGTTTTCCCTAACATTTGGTTTACTGTTGCACCAATGAGCATATTTTGCCAGCCAGACCTTATTGTAGCTCAAAGGTTTACAGATGGGCAAAGTTTAATAATAATTTCCTATAAAGGGACAGGAAATTACTCACCTGACTTTACTACAATGATTCATCATAAATTCCTATCAAACCTAAGCATATAGAAAAGGAATTAAAAATGTTCTATATGCCAGTCATTAAATAACATAGGAAACCCAGAATCTTTAAAAACAATTTATTATGTTCTGTGTATGACTGGATCCCCTCTATAGATACAAATGAATCACATGTGTACATTTTCCAGAGACCAGGAGAGGGCCACTGATGACCTGGATTTGGACATTTGGATGACGTTTACCTTCCATGACTGTGCTAGGAACTGAACACAGCTCTTGAAGAGGGGAAGCAAGTTCTCTCTCTCCTCCGGCTCTGTACTCCTTTATTTGTCTTTTTGCAACATGGTCACCCCATAGTCCCAAGTGGCCTGGACCTCATTATGATGACCAGGATGACCTTAAACTCATGATGATCTATCTGTCTTCAGAGTTTGGGATTAAAAGCTTGTGCCACCATGACTGGTAGAATAGTACACTTATCCACCTAGATCTATCTCCAGCCTTGTCCCCCCAAAATATTATTTTTTTCAGAAAAAAGTTATATAATTTTGGTATCTACCACTAGCATGCATAGCAACTTCTAGTAATAACAAAAGTAGCTAGTAGAGAGGAAGATTTGAGGTCAGTACCAGTTTGATTTCCTCTTTGTTCTCTGATTTATTTGTGTAATGTCTTAAGGATTAGGGTCTTACCATCAAGTTGTGGTAGATAACCAAGAGCAATGGCAATCAATATACATGTATTGTTGGAGGGTCTATGACACTTCCCTGGTCAGTGATTCCAAAACAGAAAGGCCATTCCTGGCACTGTGTGTTTTTATTTTCTAGACTTGTTGTCTGGTAAGGCCAATTAATCACTGTTAAAGGTAATACTAATTTAAACTAATGCCAAAATCAGAAAAGGACCCCAAAACAAAAGAAAAATTATATTCAATATCTCTATGAATATAGACAACAAAGTTTCTCAACAAAGTAATACAAAATAACACAAGAATACATACAAAAAATCTATCTGCCATGATCAAGTTAGCTTTAACTCAGTTCCCAGAAATGGTTCGACATACTTGGGAGGCAGAGGCAGCGGATTTTTTGTGAGTCAAGGCAGCCTGGTCTACAGAGTGAGTTCCAGGACAGCTGGGGCTACAGGGAGACCCTGTCTCAAAAAGCTCTCCCTGGAGCATTAATGCCAAATTAATCCCATTTTAGCTGCTGTGAGAGTTCTTGCCCACCGCCCTATTCATACTGTGTTTTGTCTAGCTTGGGCTTCACAGGTTTCATGCATGTTGCCAAAAGTCAACTGTGGGTTCATATGTGCACACACTGTGACTGTGATATCCAGACAATAAGGTTCTATATATTCCTCTACCACTTCTGGCTCTTACAAATTTTCCACTCTGCTTATTCTTCTGCAATGATCTCTGGGACTTAGGAGGATAGAGTATATTATAAGCATTCCATTTAGGGCTGAAGCCTGTATGCAGTCTCTTATTCTGTTGAATGTTGAGCAGTTGTGGGTCACCATGTTAATCCCCACCTGTTGCAAGAAGCTACTTGATGCGAGTTAAGTGATGCTCTGTCCACTGGGCATAATAAGTAATGAGGGGTTGGTTAAATTCCATGTCCTTTAGCAGAATAATAGTATAATAGGTTCTTCCTTATGGCCTGGACCTGTCTAGCAGCAGAGGTTCTTGGATCTGATTAACAGGGTCATGTAGTACTATATTTGTGACATGGGCCCATAATAATCCAATCAGAAGAGGTTAGTTTCTTCCCTAACATTTGGTTGCTACTGTTGCCCAATGAGCATATTTTGCCAGCCAGACCTTATTGTAGCTCAAAGGTTTACAGATGGGCAAAGTTTAATAATAATTTCCTATAACAGGGACAGGAAATTCACTCCCTTGACTTTACTACAATGATCATCATAAATCCTATCAAACCTAAGCATATAGAAAAGGAATTAAAAATGTTCTATATGACAGTCATTTAAAATAACATAGGGAAAACCCAGAATCTTTAAAAACAATTTATTATGTTCTGTGTATGACTGGATCCCCTCTATAGATACAAATGAATCACATGTGTACATTTTCCAGAGACCAGGAGAGGGCCACTGATGACCTGGATTTGGACATTTGGATGACGTTTACCTTCCATGACTGTGCTAGGAACTGAACACAGCTCTTGAAGAGGGGAAGCAAGTTCTCTCTCTCCTCCGGCTCTGTCTCCTTTATTTGTCTTTTTGCAACATGGTCACCCCATAGTCCCAAGTGGCCTGGACCTCATTATGATGACCAGGATGACCTTAAACTCATGATGATCTATCTGTCTTCAGAGTTTGGGATTAAAAGCTTGTGCCACCATGACTGGTAGAATGAGTACACTTATCCACCTAGATCTATCTCCAGCCTTGTCCCCCCAAAATATTATTTTTTTCAGAAAAAAGTTATATAATTTTGGTATCTACCACTAGCATGCATAGCAACTTCTAGTAATAACAAAAGTAGCTAGTAGAGAGGAAGATTTGAGGTCAGTACCAGTTTGATTTCCTCTTTGTTCTCTGATTTATTTGTGTAATGTCTTAAGGATTAGGGTCTTACCATCAAGTTGTGGTAGATAACCAAGAGCAATGGCAATCAATATACATGTATTGTTGGAGGGTCTATGACACTTCCCTGGTCAGTGATTCCAAAACAGAAAGGCCATTCCTGGCACTGTGTGTTTTTATTTTCTAGACTTGTTGTCTGGTAAGGCCAATTAATCACTGTTAAAGGGTAATACAATTTAAACTAATGCCAAAATCAGAAAAGGACCCCAAAACAAAAGAAAATTATATGTCAATATCTCTATGAATATAGACACAAAGTTTCTCAACAAAGTAATACAAATATAACACAAGAATACATACAAAAAATCTATCTGCCATGATCAAGTTAGCTTTAACTCAGTTCCCAGAAATGGTTCGACATACTTGGAGGCAGAGGCAGGCGGATTTTTTGTGAGTTCAAGGCAAGCCTGGTCTACAGAGTGAGTTCCAGGACAGCTGGGCTACAGGGAGACCCTGTCTCAAAAAGCCATACTCTGGTTCCCAACAGTTCAATGCAAGTAAGCAAGAAGCTGCTGGGATTCCCTCACTGACTTCTGAGAAACGTGGTCTACTGCCATGGCCATTCTTTTTTTTTTGGTCTTTTTGAGACAGGGTCTCCCTGTAGCCCCAGCTGTCCTGGAACTCACTCTGTAGACCAGGCTTGCCTTGAACTCACAAAAATCCGCCTGCCTCTGCCTCCCAAGTATGTCGAACCATTTCTGGGAACTGAGTTAAAGCTAACTTGATCATGGCAGATAGATTTTTTTATGTATTCTTGTGTTATATTTGTATTACTTTGTTGAGAAACTTTGTGTCTATATTCATAAGAGATATTGACATATAATTTTCTATTGTTTTGGGGTCCTTTTCTGATTTTGGCATTAGTTTAAATTGTATTACCCTTTAACAGTGATTAAATTGGCCTTACCAGACAACAAGTCTAGAAAATAAAAACACACAGTGCCAGGAATGGCCTTTCTGTTTTGGAATCACTGACCAGGGAAGTGTCATAGACCCTCCAACAATACTGTATATTGATTGCCATTGCTCTTGGTTATCTACCACAACTTGATGGTAAGACCCTAATCCTGAAGACATTACACAAATAAATCAGAGAACAAAGAGGAGAAATCAAACTGGTACTGACCTCAAATCTTCCTCTCTACTAGCTACTTTTGTTATTACTAGAAGTTGCTATGCATGCTAGTGGTAGATACCAATTATTATTAACTTTTTTCTGAAAAAAATAATATTTTGGGGGGACAAGGCTGGAGATAGATCTAGGTGGATAAGTGTACTTGATTTCTACCAGTCATGGTGGCACAAGCTTTTAATCCCAACACTCTGAAGACAGATAGATCTCATGAGTTTAAGGTCATCCTGGTCATCATAATGAGGTCCAGGCCACTTGGGACTATGGGGTGACCATGTTGCAAAAAGACAAATAAAGGAGACAGAGCGGAGGGAGAGAGAGAACTTGCTTCCCCTCTTCAAGAGCTGTGTTCAGTTCCTAGCACAGTCATGGAAGGTAAACGTCATCCAAATGTCCAAATCCAGGTCATCAGTGGCCCTCTCCTGGTCTCTGGAAAATGTACACATGTGATTCATTTGTATCTATAGAGGGGATCCAGTCATACACAGAACATAATAAATTGTTTTAAAGATTCTGGGTTTCCTATGTTATTTAATGACTGGTCATATAGAACATTTTAATTCCTTTTCTATAATGCTTAGGTTGATAGGATTTACTGATGAATCATTGTAGTAAAGTCAGGTGAGTAATTTCCTGTCTTTTATAGGAAATTATTATTAACTTTGCCCATCTGTAAACCTTTGAGCTACAATAAGGTCTGGCTGGCAAAATATGCTCATTGGTGCAACAGTAGCACAAATGTTATGGGAGAAACTAACCATCTTCTGATTGGATTTATGGCCCATGTCACAAGATAGAGTACATACATGACCCTGTTATCAGACCAAGAACCTGTGGCTAGACAGGTCATAGGCCATAAGGAAGAACCTATTACTATTATTCTGCTAAATGGACATGGAATTTCACCAACCCCTCATTACTTATTATGCCCAGTGGACAGAGCATCACTTAACTCGCATCAAGTAGCTTCTTGCAACAGGTGGGGATTAACATGGTGACCCACAACTGCTCAACATGCACAGAATAAGCGACTGCATACAGCTTCAGCCCTAAATGGAATGCTTATAATATACTCTATCCTCCTAAGTCCCAGAGATCATTGCAGAAGAATAAGCAGAGTGGAAAATTTGTAAGAGCCAGAAGTGGTAGAGGAATATATAGAACCTTATTGTCTGGATATCACAGCACAGTGTAGCTGCACATATGAACCCACAGTGCTTTTGGCAACATGCATGAAACCTGTGAAGCCCAAGCTAGACAAAACTCAGTATGAATAGGGCTGGTGGGCAAGAACTCTCACCCAGCTAAAATGAGGATATATTGGCAATTAATTGCTGCCAGGAGAGTCTATTTTCTTTAGGGATTTGATGCCTGGTAAGTTCACTAGACCGTAAGGAATAGACCAAGAGTATTTCCTTAATTATTAGCAATGTTGAACACGTTTTAAGATGTTTCTCAGCCATCTCTGTTTCCTCACTTGTGAAGTGTCTGCTCAGCTCTTTTGAGTGAGTCATTTGTTTTCTTACTTCCCTTCATGATTAAAGTACTAGAGGGAATTGGAGTGGAAGGATCATTCCTCAACATAATCAAAGCCATATACAAGAAACCCACAACCAGCATCATCCTAAATGAAGAAAAGTTAGAAGGATTCCTCATAAAGTTAGAAACCCAACAAGGCAGCTCTCCTCTTCAATATAGTGCTTGAAACACTGGCTAGGGTAATAAGGCAAGAAAAGGAAATTAAAGGAATACTAATTGGAAAAGAGGAAGTAAAACTATCCCTTTTGTGGATGATATGATAGTTTACCTAAAGGATGTTAAAAACTCCACCAGAAAACTCCTGGAAAGGATTAAGAGTTTCAGTAAAGTGGCAGGATACAAAATTAACCTAGAAAAATCAGTAGCAGTTTTTTACATCAACAAAAAAGAACTTGAATAGCTAAAGCAACCCTGAGTGAGAAGAGCAATATAGGGGGGATTTCTATATCAGACTTCAAACTATACTGCAGGGCTATAGTCATCAAAACAGCCTGGTACTGGCACAAAAACAGACTTGTAGACCAATGGAACAAAACTGAAGATCCAAACTTGAGCACATACAATTTCAGTCACCTATTTGACAAGTGGGCCAAAAAGACTCAATGGAAGAAAGACAGCATCTTCAGCAAATGGTGTTGGCAAAACTGGATCACAAGAATGAAATTAAACCCCTACCTCTCACCCTGTACACAATTCAACTTCAAATGGATCAAAGACCTCAATGTGAAACCCAAAACTCTGAAGGCGAGAGAAGAAAAAGTTGGCAGCAACCTACAAGACATAGGGGTAGGAAAAGACTTTCTAAATCAGACAACAGCTGCACAGGAAATAAGGTCGACAATTGACAATTGGAACCTTATTAAACTCAAAAGTTTCTGTACAGCAAAAGAAACAATCAGGGAAGTAAAGAGAAAACCCACAGAGTGGGAGGAAACCTTCACTGCTGATACATCTGACAGAGCATTAACTTCTAGAATATATAAAGTACTCAAAAAACAAAGAAGAAGACAAATGATTCATTCAAAAGATGGAGTAAAGAGCTGAGCAGAGACTTCACAAGCAAGGAAATAGAGATGGCCAAGAAAAATCTTAAAAAGTGTTCAACAACACTAATAATTAAGGAAATGCAAATTAAAACCACTTTAAGATATCATTTCACCCTGATAAGGCTGGCAAGGATAAAGAAAATAAATGATACCAAATGCTAGAGAGGGTGTGGGGAAAGGGGAACACTCATTCACTGCTGGTGGGAATGCAAACTTGTACAACCACTATGGAAAGCAGTATGGAGGACCATAAAAAACTCAAAATAAGCCTACCAGCTGACCCAGCCATACCACTTCTGGGAATATATTCATCAGACTCTTCCTACCACAGAGATACATGTACAGCCATGTTTCTTGCAGCTCTCTTCACAATAGCAAAGAGCTGGAACCAACCCAAGTGCCCTTTAACCAGTGAGTAGATAGAGAAAATGTGGTACATTTATACAATGGAGTTCTATGCAGTGCTAAAGAAAGATGACATCAAGAAATTTGCAGGTAAATGGATGGATCTAGAAGATTTTATGCTAAGTGAAGTAACACAATCCCAGAAAAACAAAAGATGAATTGTATCCCTCATCTGTGGATGTTAGTACCAAGTACCTAGTTTTAAGACAAACTGAGCAACGTTAATGTTATATTCCTCATGATCCAAAGACAACTGTGCTCTTGCATTTGAATCCCTAAACACATGCTAGAGGTTACCTAACATTTATTTTCAGACCTTGGGTTTTTGGTATATGATGGAGGGTATGTGCGCATCTTTTAGAGTAATATGGGATTAAAATGGAAAGAAGCCAATCAAGAAATACGATATTGAAATAACATACAGTTTGTTTCCAAAGGATACAATTTTACTATAGGTGCAATGTAACAGGCTGGTGCAACTTAGCCTTTCTGGGTGCTTAATGACCATACTTAACACCAATACCAATTTGGCTGATGGACCAAAGGGATAACTTTGTTCCTTGCCCTCAGAGGTCAACCAAATCTCAGGAGACTATGCATGGGGGCATCTCTTGAAATGTCCTGCAAATGTGGGTCACCAGTCTTCCTGTTCAGCAAGGTCTTGGAGAGCCACTAATGGGACTTAGCAAGTGTTCAGTCTGTAAAGAGGAAAGTCTGTTCATGCTTCAGAAAAGGAAGCCTGGTCTAGCAAAACCTGATTATGTCCTTGAGTGGATGGAACTGGTAAATGAAAAGCAGAAAGAAGCAAGGTGCTTCTTTCCTGAGGACCAGATCCTCAACTGACCTTGAGAAAACACAAACCTTGATTAATCTGGGCTAACTGTGTGCCTTAAGCATCTAAAAGGAAAGTCCAACCAGAAATAAATAATCAGTAAGACCAGAGAAACTGTACTGCAGACATAAAACTTCATATCTTAGTAAAAGACAAAAAGAAAAAAGAGAGAATACTGTTGTTTGCCCTATCTTCAGTTCTTACTGGCAAGTGCATCTACCCTGTGGCTGCCACTGCTTTTGGCATTCCTCAAAGACATGAGACACAACTTTTTAACCTTCCAATATGGACTGAAGGCTCATGTTTCTCCAAAAATAGTTTTTTAAACTATTTTTTACATTTATTTATTTTGTTGGCAAAGGAATGGGTGACCATGTGGCATCTTGAGTGGCTGGAGGACAATTTGTAGGAGTTACTTCTCTTTTCCCACCATGTGAGTCTTGGGGATCAAACTCAGATCATCAAGCTTGGTATTAAGTGCCTTCCCACTTAGCCATCTCATCAGGCCTCTACTTATTTTCCCCAAACATTACAGCTATCGTCCATTCATTTCCCAAGAAAATCTTGCTGTATAAATCCAAAAGGCATCATTTCTAGTAGTCTATTTTAAAATAAAATATTACATTGGGGCTGGAGAGATGGCTCAGTGGTTAAGAGCACCGACTGCTCTTGCAGAGGTCCCATGTTCAATTCCCAGGACCACATGGTGGCTTCATTTCCAGGGGAATCTGACACCTTCTTCTGACCTTCACAGCTTTGCACGACACAGGTGCACCTACGTTCATGCAGACAGTACACTCATACACATAAAAAAAATAAAATATTCCAAAGAGTTTAATTTTTCAAAAAGAGTTGATTATTTCCTTTCTAGGGGAAATATCTTGGACTGAACAATAACAATTTGTATACTTGGAGGTAATGGTGAAAAGGAGTAATCTAAGAGACAGCTTCTTCATGGACAAGTCTTCTTTTGCATTTCCACATTAACCCTGTTTCCTGCTGAATAACTAGTGTGACTAGCAGCTACACTTTCCTTCTGTTCCTTCTTATAGTGGAGCAGAATCCTGTGTGTGCGACACCACAATCTGTCACATGGTACGGTGTCATCCCCACACATTCAGCATCAGCCATACCAACTGCAAAGAAAAGACCAATATCCTCCACACTTAGTTAAAATGTCATAGAAAACAGTGAAAGACATATACAAAGTGTTCTCTGTGTCCATTTTTCAGCATGATGTATTTTTAGTTTTATGCACCCAGCATGTCTTGATCCAGACTCAAGAAAAATATCAATGGACTGCATATGGTATCCTTCTCAGCATCTCTGAACACATTTGAAGTAAGCAATGCCAACCCTACATCAAATTTTCTAGAACTAAACAATCTCTGCTAACCATTATAATCCAGAATGCCAAATAACTGAAGAACACCAGTGCTGTTTCTCAGTCTTTTGCTGTCCTTTTTTATGTCTCAAAGCTCTGACTTTACCTATCTATATTGTGTTCTTTCATCTCTCCTTCCTTCCAAGCTAATGCCCTGCACATCTGCTTCATTAGCTGTTATCTATATTCTGATGACCCCTCACTGTATAACATACCTTGTGCTTCACTTTATCACTAATTTCGACCTATTTTGGTGACTTTCATCACCACCAGAATACAGGCAATATGGGCAGTGTAACACAAAGATCCTCTGACTTGCTTGCTCTCACTCTCTGGATGTGTGTGTATATGTATGTCTCCATTCCTTTCTCTCTCTCTCTCTCTCTCTCTCTCTCTCTCTCTCTCTCTCTCTTTATCTCTTTCTCTCTTTCTCTTTCTCTCCCTTTCTATGTAATATTTTTGTCCCTAGCCCCTATAATTTTGACTGGAATGTGATAAAAGTAAGAAAAATGTAATGAAAGAAAAAAAAAGAAATAACAATAAAATAAAACATGAAAATAAATGAAAGGACAGAAAAGTAAGGAAATAATAAAGGAAAAATGAAAAAGAAGATTCTTTCTGTACTTGAAAAGTAGCCTACTAAAGGGAAAGACTCTATGAGAATAACCATGTATCTTTCAAACTACTGAACGATATTTCTTTTTTTTGTTTCTTCATTTCACTCTTCAAAGCTCTGAAAATACCCAATGAAAGGTATGGGAGGATGAGGAGTGGTCCTCAAGATGCAGACAGTACAATCATACACATACAGAAATAAATAAATAAAATTAATTTAAAAATTAAAAAAAAACCTACATGCAGACAGTACATTCATACACCTACAAAAAAAATAAATAAAAATTAAAAAAAAGTTTTAGGAAAAAAAAAAAAAGCTATGTGGGCTAGGTAAATGGCTGCTCTTGTAGAAGATCTTGGTTTGAGTCCCAGGACCCACATGATAGATAGCTAACAACCATCTTTAATTCCACTTCCAGGGGATTTGATGCCCTCTTCTGACCTCTGCTGGCATTGCATGCACAAATGCACTTAGGTGCCTGTGGGCAAAATGCTCATACATATAAAATAAAAATGAAACAAAAATTTTAAAAGAATTTGCTACATCGCTCAAACTGGATTTGAATATACATTCTTATTTTTCTGATTTAGCCTCTTGAATGCTGGGAATATAATAGTGTATCACCATGCCAGGATTACTGATTAAAGATGTTTACTGGGTCATACTGATGGAGTTTGAGGCTGTCAGACTGGTGTTATCTATGGGTCTTGATTGTATACATTTTCTCTGCTAAGTAAAGAATTAAAAGCCTAGTAAAATCTTAGACTTAGCAGAGAACAAAAGGCAACCCGATTTTAAATTTAAACATAAAGACTCAAATCCATGCACACAATCATACAGGGTAAAAAGCTCTCCACAGCGGAGAGGGGACTTGGAAGCCCCAGAAGAGCTGTAGTTTTTTAAGTGTTTTACTGAATGGAGCAGGTTCCCATCTCCTAAGTTTGACTTGATCAATTCAAAGAAAAGACACCCAGTCCATAGATCATAGCTCCAAGCTCTCAGGTCAGGCCTTGGTCATTTCTTAAGGACTATGGATCAGTCTGCCAGAAAAGGGGCCCTGCTGGTTGGGGGAGGGTCCCCAGGCCTTGGTCACAGACCAAGAAGGGAAAAGTGTGCCATATTTATTATTCATTAGTAGCCCTGAATGCTTAACAGGGATTTAGTTTCTTATGAAATCATACGTTTTTATTTTTCACTTCTAGGACTTATATGTGTTTGTAAATATTCACTGTCATCTTTTGCTAATCTTGTGATAGGCAAGTCACAAATCCCATCTATAAATATAATCATATTTCCTTCTACATTCTCAGTAAAAACTTTGGTCTCCTGTGCATTCTCCAAATTAGTTATCAGAGAGCATTTACCTAAATGAAATTCTCATTTGTGATGCTTAATCAAAATGGGAACATTTTTCCCCCAGCCTTCTCTAACTTGACACAAGAACTGGCTTAAAGCACTTTCAAAGAGGCTCATTCAGGTGACTGCTGATTTGTACCTGCTGGTTTGGAGTGATTGATATTTAGAGAGATCCAGGAAATGGAGCTTTGCCAAATTTAGCAGCAGCTCCACCTTATGGGATGTATATTTTTGAACTGAAATGATGAACTTTGGGTACTTAAACTTGTTTGCTTATGGTAAAACTTATTAGAAAAGGCTGCCTGAAAATTCTGTAATGCTCGATAATTAAATTAGCTGACTTTAATAACAAATAATGTTAGAAGGATCAGGTGATTGTTGCTTTCCAATCACTTGGCAAAATGTACACTGGCTTATAGTAAAATTTGATGGGTACTTGCTATGTTGAGATCCTCAGAAACCAACACAGATTCTCAGTCCTGAACCCAGGATGACCTCAGATCATGTAGAAATGCCCTGCAACTCTAAGGCCAGAATTTCATCTTTACTCCATGCCTGAGTTTCATCTTTACTCCAAGTACAGAGTTTGTCACGAAGTTATAATTCTAAATTTTCTACAATCATAAAATATACATTATAAGGTCTTTTCCTAAGTTTTTCTTAGATAGGTCACTGGGAAAGAGGGGAGGTTTTTCAACATACCCACACAGGAAGGACTTTGATAATGAATAAATGACTTTGAAATCATTCCTAGTCTGATCACCCACAGTGGTCAAAGGACTAGTTAACACTTTGGTTATAACTTAGTAAATCCAAGTTTGGGTTTCAGAAAGACCACAATGATATCAATAATAATAATAATAATAATAATAATAATAATACCTTCCAAATTATCCACATAGGATTGTGCCTATTTAAAATATTTGACACTGGCTGTAATCTTATATTCAAGAATACTTATTAACTCCTTACAATGCTTAAGTTCCTTGCCAAGTATAAGCATGGGTAAATTGTGAGCTGTCCCCCAGTGAGCACTCAGTGCAAAGAGAAACTATGGAGTATATTTTTAAGAACATTTGTTCTTTAATTGCAGGATAATCTCATTCCCTGACCAGATGCCACACCCTTGCGTTTCCCCTTTACTTTTCTTGGAACCAGAGGAAGACTAAAGATATCTTCACTATTCTTACATTGTATATTTCATAAACTTACTCTAAGGAATTAAGGCTAAGAACCATAATTTCATGTTTGGTAGAATCATACTACTGGTGTGAGTCACAGGCTAAAAGAAAAGTTAGCCTTCTTAATAGAGTCCCTTGATAGGAAACAGTACTTCCTTAGTTTCTTAGACTTTTTCCATGTTAGTCACCAGTAACTCCTATATCCTGAGGATGAAGACTATATAAGGAAAGAATTGAAATATTAATAAATTCAGTTCTTACAAGAGGTTTGACAATGAGGAAAACAACCTTTAGATAAATGCTATGCTGTTGGGGGAGTGTGCTGCTGCTTTGAGATCATGCTTTGCTCTGAGTTATTTATTATCAAGAGTTAATTAACAATTGCAGTATTTAATTCAGCTTTACAGGAGTCATTAGCCCACTCATCAAGGACTGACAGTTTTATCTTTACTGCTTATGAATTCTTGTTTATACTTCATAATGCTATTCTAATATCTCTAACAGACTAACAAACTGTAAAAAAAATTACTGGTTAAACAAGATTTCAAAATGGCTGTAATGGATTTGCTATGGTTTGAATAAGTATCTCCAAAGGTCCATTGTGTTAAAGGTTTGGATGTTACTATTTAGAAGTAGTTGAATCTATGAGTTGGCGATGAGTTGTAGGAGGTCCTTTGGAAGTGTTTTGGTCTTTAGACATTAAAAAAAAATGCCCTGGAGTGGGGATAGTGGAGATTCTGATTCTTTGGCTTCTTATTTGTTCATCCATGGATCATGATGTAAACGGATTACTGTAGCACACAGTTCTGCTGTTGCCATCTGTGTCCACCTCCAGACACCTAGAAATGATGAGTCCACATGATTGGAGACTGGAACTCTAAAACTGAGACAAAATAAACCCTTTGCCTTGATAACTGAAGGTATAGAAGATGAAAATTAGAATGAAAAGAAGGAAAGAGAGGTGATAGAAAAAGACTAGTCTATGAGAAGGGCAATAAAAATGATACAGGAAGAGATGAGGTGCGTGATAATGGGGGGAAAGGATAGCCCACACATAGATACACATATACACACATACATATACACATATGCACATGCCCAGCAAATACAGTAAAACATAATGGATTTTTGTAATCACTAAACTTGGGAACCTATTGATGCTTGTGGGCTTAAAGAGAATCTCAAGAGAAAAAGAATTTCCACTAACTTTTCTATGTAAAAGCATTTGAAAAAAAAGACTTTTTTCTTTACAAAACATTTTTACAAGCTGAGTGTGGTGGCATGCGCCTGCAGAGGCAGGTGGATGTTTGTGAGTTCAAGGCCAGCCTGGTCTACAGAGCAAGTTCCAGGACAGCTGGGGCTACAGGGAGACCCTGTCTGGAAAAGACAAAAAAAAACATATTTACTTATTATTATTGATTGTGGGCATATAATGTGCATGCATGAATATAGGCCATGGCATGCAAAGTTTTGAGGACAACTTGCAGGAGTTGGTTCTCTCTTGTTGCCATGTGAGTCCTCGGGATTGAATTCAGATTGTCAGGCTCAGCAGCTGCTGCATTTACCCTCTTAAACCATCTCTCTGGCCTAAGATGTTTTTTCTTATAGTGAGAATAAAATAAATTAGCCATGCATATTAGCATTAGCATATAATCCTAGTAATTGGGAGTCTGAGGCAGAAGGATTGCCATATGTTTGGGGTCAGCTACATGTCCACAGCCAGTATCAGGCCAGTTAGGGCTAGAAAGCATGATCTGTCTCAGAACAATAACAACAGCAACAAAATTGAAGTGAAATGAAATGAAATGAAATAAAATAAAATAAAATAGAAAAAGGAAATTAAAGTCATAGTGTTCCTAGGGGAAAAGACAACTGTAAGGGTGAACTGTGGGAAGAACAAGTCTGAGGTATTTTTGGAAACTCTGTTGTTTAAGGAACATAAATCCAAATGAATTTCATCTCCAATGTTATTTTATAAAAAAATAGAGTTAAATTTATTTGATTTTGAAGGGGCTATGAACGCATTCTGTGATTTAACTTTATTTCCATTTCAAGAAATACTGGGCCATTATCAGAATTAATTATTTTGCTACCTGTGTAGCAACTTGGTTACTAGATTGAAGAACTGCAAACTCCATCCCTCCACAGCAGACCTTCAGGTGTCAGCAGACCTTCCCGAGGCTCAGCCTATCTCACACTTCACTCGTTGTTTCCGTCCCTCTCCAATTTCTTCCCACAGTTTTATAATGAAAGAAAAACCCTGCCATGAGGACAGACGAGAGACACAGAGACACAGAATGCTGGACAGACAGACAGACAGACACACACACACACACACACACACACACACACACACACACACACCAATACCTGTCAAATGGGTTTTCAAGCCTGAAACAGGAGAATCAAAGACAGTAAACAGAATTTTTAAAAACATTTTCATTGAAGTTATGTGTGTTTCATACATATTTCTCAGTTCAATCTAGACTTATCTTTTCTGGGACTGTGTTGCTTCACTTAGCATAATATCTTTTAGTTCCATCCATTTACCTGCAAAGATCATGTGCCATTTTTCTTTACCACTGCATAGATTTGTTTGAAAATGCATTAAATCTCCTCTTTTTAAATTTTTTTAATTTTTTAAATTTACTTTTGTATGTGTATGAATGTACTGTCTGCATGTAGGTTTGTGCACCCGTGTCGTGCAATGCCGCGAAGGTCAGAAGAGGGTGTTAGATTCCCCTGGAACTGGAGTTCTCCTGGAATTGGAGTTACAGATGGTTCTTAGCTGCCATATTGGTGCTGGGGATCGAATCCGGGTCCTCTGCAAGAGTAGTCAGCGCTCTTAACCATTAGGCAATCTCTCCAGCCCCAAATCTCCTCTTTAATTTCTCAGGTCTTACTTTGAATTCTTCTCAGTGCTTGTCCCACTCAAGGGCTCTGACTAAAATTATGTTCATCTGCAATGCTCCTTCTTTTCTGCATTCTATGCTGAACATTAAGTGGATTTTGTCCGTTGGAGTTATGAGCTGAGAGTCAGTTTTAATCTACTTCTCCCTGAACATTGGTATAGTTGGGTGTTGTTTCCTCCATGACTCATGAAAAATTGCTGCTGTCTTACTGGGGATTCTGCAACAGGGTGAAACACATGTTCCCAGACCAGTTTCATGAGAGCACTCTCATCTGGGTTGCCAACATCTTGAAGTTCCCTCTTTAATGTCCCTCTCTAAAGTCATAGTGGAGGATAATATCAGATGGACACCCTGTCAATATCCAGAAGGTAGAAGGTGCTGAGAACATTTGCTGCTTGAGGTAAGCTTGCCAAGAATTTTATGGACTTGCTTTTAATCATATTACATATAGGAATCTAAAATCCACCACATTTTTAATGGAGTTGAACAGCATGATCAAAGGGTTATTTAAGGGGATGGATTTCTGGCTAAAGTGTAATTTCTAAGGAGACACACTGGGAACACATGGAAGTTAGAAGTTCATCATGCTTGACTTGAACACTTTTACATAATCCCCAGAGTGAGTCCTCTCACGTAGGCTCAATATTAAAGCTCCAACAAGGAACAGCCGATGTCAATTTTAAACCTAATTCTACATAGAGAATATGCTAGAACAAGGGACCTCCATTCCACCAGTTACTGCTTTGGCTGTAAAAGATGAGTCTTCCATCTGACAGAACTCATTGCCTGCCCCCTTTTTCTTTCAAAATCATTTTCCCTCAGTGTTTTTCATGCTATCATATTGATTGCATTTGGTTAATTAACACACAGACATCAATGAGAGATATGTGATTTCCTCAGAAGGAAGGCATCCCAGGGGTATGGGTAAATATTCTGTCTCCTTGAGACCAGGTATTTAGAATTTTTTTTTGTATTCCTCAATTTTTCTTCCTCAATTTTTCTTCTGCTAATACTACCTCAATCTCTATAACTCATGCTTTGCTCCTGAACTGAAATGTAGAATAATTTCTACGGAGTTATAACCCATGAAGGAAGATATATATTCATGATCTATAGCACCTTAATATTGCACAGATATAAGATGCATATAAAATTTACTAATTTCAAACAGAGCTCCCTGGTGGAAGAGGAATAGTTGGGCAACATTTACAACATTTACTCAGCAAGATACCCAAGTATGAGGCTCATTAATTGATGACGGTTGCAGTAAATGTCCTGTGTCAAAGCCAACCTCCCATCTTTATGACCTAGAAAAAGTTTCAACGGCCTAAGAACTTTCTCCTCTAGTCTTTGAATAAATAAAAGATCAGTAGAGACAGAGATAAATAGGGTGTAGAGGGAGCTCTTCCCCCTAAATGCTAGACAACCAGGAAGTAAACCATACAAATTACACATCACATGGACACTGTCTTGAGCATTTGCAGCTGCGAAGCAGATCTCAACAGTTTTCAGCTCCTCCAAAATCCATATCCTGGGGAAGAGCAGGTTGATGATAACATTATTTTTATTCCTACCTTAGCTGTCCTATGACCTAGGCTGAACATGATCCAAAACTCCTTGTCCAGCACATGTATATCGCAGCTGTGCATGAAGAAGGGCCAATGCTTCCCACGCCCCATCTCTGGCCCCTGTCCTCGAACAGATTTCCTCTTCCCTCATTCTTACATCCTTAGGCCCATACCTCTTGAAGTCCCCTGAGCCATCTCTATGACAGCAGAACCACATCTTCTCACATGGAAAGTTCCAGCAACTTTTGTCTGGTAGAAGAGAATTGCTTACAGCAGTGATTTGCTGTTTTGCTAGCTGTGAGTATATACAATGACAGAATTATTTTGGATTGTGTTTTTAGTATATGTGGGGAACTCTTTTACACATGTTCCCAAAGACAGGCTCTGGTTTTTGCCAAACTTGGATCAGCATGGCCCTGGATCAGTACACACCATGGTTTCACATAACAGCCATTTCTGACTTTAACTTGCAAGCAATATTTTTTCACCAGGTGTTTTCTTCCTCTTTTCTGAGTCTTGAGGCCTGCAAAGCCTACAAAACAGTTGAGTAGAGTTTAGATTTTTCTGATTTTTCTCCCAAGAATAAAGCTTTCCAAAAAATCAGAAAAAAAGGTTCTGTACTTTTAAAAAAATCAATACTTTTATTTATTCTTTGAGAATTTCATACAATGTATTCTGATCATATTCAGATCCCCTCCCACACTTCCTTTCAGATTCACCCCCACCTCCTTACACCCCGACCTCACTTCATGGATTCTCTATTTTTAAGGACTATGAACTCTAATCTGTATTTCCCAAACACTCTTTGGTGTGGGTCCATCCCACGGAGTCTGGTCCACCAACCTGTCATCACACCCTTAAAGAGCCCTGACTCTCCCTCTCCCAGGAGCTATCAATTGTCAATAGTTCCTTAGCCAAGGCTTAGTCTTCTTGACCATGTGTAGGCTGGGATGTCTTGCTTGGATTGTGCAGATTTTGCCTTTGTTCTTACATTGATATGTCTTAGGAAACGCTGAGAATTTTCAGAAAATTGTGAATTTAACAATTCTATGGCATTAGTAAAAATGACACTGAGTCTGGCACCTTAGACCACCTGGCCATGCTAAGTGAAGTAACACAGTCCCAGAAAAAAAGGCGAATGGTTTCCATCATTTGTGGATGCTAACCCCACATCCCCAGTTGACAGGCAAACTGGGCAACTTTATTATTATATTACATTGTATCTGAAAGCAACTGTGCTATTATAATGTGAATCTCTTAATGGGCTGTATTCATATTCTGAAAAAAAAAAGAATGTAAAGTTATACTTCTTTTTACCTGCATGCAACTTTACTGTTAAAACGTGAATCTCTAAATGTGTTTTGGCATTAACCTATGGTTTTTCAGATTTTGTAATTTTGATTTATGTGTGGAGTGTATACATGCACATTTTAGAATAATGTAAAATCAAAGGAACAAAAAAAGGAGAAAAACCTATTCAAAGAACTGACCAAAACAGTAATCTTGTGCATCAAAAAAGTTATAAAAGACTGAGAAAAAGATACAAGACAGGACTTAACATATATGACAGTATCCATGAGCTCTGGTGGGGGTGGGCATGAGGTGTGGGCATGGATGGAGGAATGAGTCTAAATTTGATTAAGAAATGTTGTATGAAATGTGCTCAATAAAAATTTAAAAAAAATGACAGTGAGTCAAAGTTATCCTTGAGCCTGCCTTCTGTGCACTACAAACTCATCTCTTACAAAGTTGTCCTTGAATCTCCCTTCTGTGCATCTACAAATTCATCTCTTACAAAGTCTGATCTTTTTCTTGGGGGGGTGGGTATTTTTGAGACAGGGTCTCCCTTTAGCCCTAGCTGGCCTGGAGTTTGCTCTGTAGACCAGGCTGGCCTTGAACTCACAGAGATCTGCCTGCCTCTGCCTCCTGAGTGCTGGGATTAAAGGCATGTGCTGCCACTCCTGGCATTAAAGTCTGACCTTTTTAATGGCATGGTCACCATGGTCCCAGCTCTACTTATTAGGTGGCAAGTAAATAGGTAACAAGCCAACTCTCTTCCTCTCTTTCTCTAGTACCTTTTATATATGTAAAAGGTGTGATAGGGAGGATTATTGAGATCCTAAATAGAGAAAAGAAAGTAGAAAACAAAATGTAATATCTGTCTACTGGCATGTTTTTTTAAAGCTAAGTTATAGTATGGCGTATTACAAATCAGAGTAATTATTATTATTATTTGAAGATTGAAGTACTGGATAAAATCATGATATCAGGTAACCTTCTGTCACTGAACTCTTCTGGCATTATAAACTCACCTCGTATTGCAATCCTTACTATTTTTTGGCATCTGGGGCATGAGGAGGCCACAGACAGAAAAGCAGCAGAGAGCAGTGGGCTGGGGAATAAGGAGGTTGAGATCTTGGAATACAACAGGACCAATACTGTCTAATATAATTTTTATTAACAAAAGAGGATTTATTAGATTGGTTTACATACTATAAGCTACATAGTTGAAGCATGGCTATCTGACATACTCACCAGCAAGCAGTGAAGGCAAGCAAGCAAATGAAATAATAAGTGTTTTAAACTGCAAACAAAATTGCACTATAACAAGCTATGCATTATCTTTCATAGTGAAAAAAAATACAGCAGAGAATGTGTAGGCTCTGTCTTTTGTAGCTCTTTAGTGCCCCGGCTGCCTGATAGTACAAACTTGAGAATGCTGGGACAGAAAGTTCTTCCCACTTCAGTGCCCTCTTCCTTCTAACCCTGACTGAATCTCTGAAAAAGAAAGTGTGAAAACATACCCTTTGGTTATTTTACGCATTACAAAAAATATTGACTAAGCTGTTCGGGAGTCATTCTAAAGTTTTTCAAACCCTCTCGGAAATTTCCACACACACACACACACACACACACACACACACACACACAAAACAGTCTAGTGACATTAGCTAATGAAAAATAAAGATTTGGGAATATGTCTGTTCTTACCAGAAGTGTTTTAAAATCTAACTCATGTCCATTTAAAACCCTCAGGCTTTAGTAAGATATTGCAAAACTTAAGCTATTGTGCTTGTTTGTTTGACTCTCTCAGTAGACAGAAAATTGGCTATTCTAAAAGCTGAAATAATTTTGATAAGAAGTCATTTTCCTTCCTACAATATTTAAGTAAGCTGAAATACAAGATCTCTTTGGAAGACATCACTCCCTTTAACCCAGGTCTTATTGCATATAACACATACCAAATATATGGGTAACCATTCCCATCCTACTGTGCCTATGTGTGTTTGTTATTTGCTTAGTATGGAAGAGAGAAGGTGGGGCATCTTAACTATAACTGTGAATAAGCAAGTATCAGATCCAACTTCTATCAGAAGTAGGGAGTTGCGATTAAAATTTAAAAATCCTTCTGGGAACAGTGCAGATAACAAATCAGTAAGTTAAGAGTCTAGGGAGGACTACTCCATTGAAAGTTCTTGAAAAGGCCATGTGAGTGACCAAAAGGAACAAACAAGGGAAGGTCGAGTGAGGAGAAGAGGAAACAGACCTGAGTCCTATGAGACAAACTCAACAGAAGTTGGTTAGGATTAAAAGAGAAAAAAAAAAAAAAAAAAAGAATGTGGTCTAGATACCCAGTTCAGAGCACTCTCCATCCTTTAGAAGAGTACAACACACACACACACACACACACACACACACACACACACACACACACGCACACGCATACGCCAAGTTTGGAGGAAAAGTTTATGAACTGAGTTTGGGAGAAGCTGTCGATCACACCTCTCACAGCTCCCTCCTCTTAGTAAGTTCCCACTCTGAGTTTTCACTGTGGTCATTCCTACAAAAATCGCCCTGATTCCTTTTCCACTTTTCTTATCACTTCACAGAACAACATGTCAAACAGCCTTAAAAATGTATCCTCACTGCAGAAAAAGTAACTACAAAAGAAATCCATAACTAAGCTGACTGGTCTCAGTCAAAATTATGACCACAAACTCAAGCCAGTCAGCAGTACTGCCTAGAGTTCTCATTTTCATTTCTCTTGTCAGTTCACCTGTCACACCAGTTTCAACCATTTTTCTTTTTCCAAATCCCCAGTTCTCATTCTATCTCACAAAAATGTATCCAGGATTTTACACACTTTGATAGAAGGAGCCAAAGGCCTATGTCCTCAAGTTTCTGCCATAAAACACTTTCATCTGCATTTCCACCATATATATTTGGCCTTGACCCCTGCAGTTGTGCACAGAGGTCATATTCCTTCTTTAATGTGGAAAGTCTTTGCTCTATTGGCAATCTTACTTTTTCCTTTATTTTTAATTCTTTCATTTTGGGGATGCAAACATGATTCAATAGCTGTCATCTTAAAAAGAAGCCTCTCTCCCTTGATACTATTTTCCCTCCAGCCTCCACCCATTTTTGGGGTCTACCTTTAACAAAACTTCTTGAAAGAAATGACACTATTTTCTTCTCTTTCCATGTCACTTTTTTTTTTTTTTGCCTTTCCAGTATTTTTTGATGACTCTTTTCCTCTTGGGTCCACAGACAAGTTCTCTTTATTCTGTATTGTATAATAAAATAAAATCTTTTTATCTATTATTTTTTCTGGCATTGCTCTATCTGAGCCTCCTCTTTGAGTTTCAGACTTTGTACCAAAGTATCTGTTTGATATTTTAAATGGTCTATATTAGCTATTTTTCCTGTTGCTGTGATAAAATGCACTGACAATAATGAATGAAGGAAGGAAGGTTTTATTTTGGCTGACACTTGAAGGCACAGGCCTTCATGGCAAGAAAATGCTGGCAGCAGGAGCTTGAAGCAACTGGCTAGACTCTGTCTACTGTCAGGAAGAAGAGGATATTAACTGCTAGAGCTTAGCTGTCTTTCTCTTTTAATATAGTCCTGTAGCCAAGCACAGGAAAAGGTTCCACTCACTTTTAGGACAGGCATTCCTACCTCAATTGACCTCATCAAGACAACCTTCACTGACATGCTCAGAGGCATAGCTCCCAGGCATTGTTGATAATAGCTATTACCCATCACAAGGTCCAAAGAAGAACTCTTGATGTTCTCCTTGTATCTGGCTTCTGTAGTATCTCCATCATTGTAAAAACCTCATGCCATGTACTCAGAAGCTCATATAATCTTGCCATCCTTGACCCCGCTTTTTAAAACACTTTATACTAAAATTCACCAGTAACTTCTATTTAATCTACTTTTAGATAATATCTTGAGTTAAAAACCATTAGTCATGTAGCTAATAATAGAATTATTAATGGTTGGAAAGCAGAATATATGAGGTGATTCAACAATGGGGAAAGTTCAAAGAAATATCTAAACATTGAGATAAGAAATTGAGAGTAATGATTATGTACGAGCTTTATTTTCTCCATTCTCGTCACCCCATAGTATTTTAGTGGTTCGTGGTGGAAAGAAATTGCAAATTGCATTTGTAATTGTAGAATTACCATTCAGTGCTGAGACCATGAATTTATTAGTTATATTTTGCATACTGAGTCATTTCTCTAATTTTTGGTCTATTATGTTTTAATTTGGAAGAGAATTTGTGTGACTAAAATATACCAACAAATAAGTAGTAGAAAATTCATGGTAGTGCCCTGGAATTTGAAAAGGGAAATAATATATAAATGTAATGATCACAAGGGGATAACGACATTTGGACAAATAGTTTCCAAAGAAGCCAAGATATCTGTTCTGGGAAGACAGGTACAGAATAAGAACACAAAGTACAAATTAGCAACTCCCATCACTGGAGCCCCTATCAGCCCACAGGCCGATTCAGTGAGAGTTCCTGTGCTTTCAGGGTAGTGGTGTGTCTAAAGAAAGGAGAGACAATTCCTAGTGATTACAAAAGGACACTGGCTCATGTAAAAACTGCTATTCGATGTGTCATTTTCTGATGGAGGAAAGACTACAGTTCAAATCAGTATGTGTCACCTCGGCACTACGATCTCCTGTGCTTTGCTAGCTCTGAGATGCTAGAAGAAACAATCTTGTTTCTCAGCATTACTTTCTAGCTCTCTCTCTTTCTCTCTTCCTCATTTTCTAACCCCCTTTTACTTCTTCAGTCTCTGCATTATTCTTCATTTTCCACTCTTTACATCTATTCTTTTTTTTAATTGATGCTTTGTGTATTTCATACATCATTTTCCAATTCAGTTCAGGCATATTTCCTCTTCCCTTCCCCCCACCCCACCCCACCCCATCCCAGATCATGCATTCTGCCATAACTGTCCTGCATCTTTCTCTCAGTTCTTTTTTCATTTTTTAACAATAAGTGATAATTTATGAGTACAAACATCCTTCATGTAAAACCAATTTCCAAGCAGTTGTGCCCAAACCCACACAGCCCAGGTCCCTACCATCCAGCTGGGGGGGGGGTGGGAGCTGTAGATTCAGTCAGTTGATCAAATGAGTGCCAACGATAATTGCATATAGTTTCACCATTCACCCCATCGCAGCCCTTACATTCTACCATGCCCCCCTCTTCTGCAGATAGTTCCTTGACGGCTTAGAAAGGGGCACAGGTGGATGAGAAGCAAAACAGTCTACTTTCTCTGAGCTATGTTTGTCTTGACTCTGGTCAATTCTGGCTGTTTCCTTTCATGGGCTGACAATTTGTCCAGGAATAACCTGTCGATCCACTAATGAAGCCAAGCATTAGATATATAGGTATTTAAACATGTACTTAGTGTTATGGTAGGTTACTTTGGTATAGACACAGATGTTTGCATGGTATGTTAATCCATGAATTAACTTTATCTGTTAGATATGACAGGGTCTTACGTGGCTTATAACATCTCCTAACTATTAGAGGATGTAAGCTTGGCATCAGGCGTGGGTTATTCCTCCAAGAGAGAGCCAATAACATTAGCTTTGGGATATACGGATATGGCTGCCTCTGCTGCACATATTTCCAGCAGGTGGTGTAGCTGGTGCCCGAATGGAGGAGTCTGCTTGACTCAAGGAGACCCATATTTGATTATTGTTTGGTGGCCTTTGTAACACTCTCTGACATTCCCAGAAACCAATCTGTACTACTTGCAAGTTGAGTCTCATACATCTTTCCCATGTTAACGCAGTGTCTTCACAGGCCGAGGCCTCTATCATTCTTGCAGGCATCCCAGTTTAGAGGCAAGACACCTTTACTTTCTGTGGGACTGGATCCCCTTGGCCAACATCTCCTTGAAGATAATCACTCTGCTGATGTCAGAGCTCCTGTATTAATATATTTTGCTTATAGTGATAGCTTAAGGAGACTCTTAGTATGATCTTGGCTTCTGCATAGAGAATAATCCCTTTCCATGGGGTCCCTATGTCTATTAGTCATTAAAAAGGCAGTTTTACTGGTTTTTAAGAGATGTACCTACTATAACTAGATTGCTCCAATTCTGACAGCTTTGAGAACAACCTCTTTTTCTTTTTTTTAGTGTTTGTTTTCTTTGACCCACGAGTCCCTCCAGAAGGCATTCGTATGAGACATACCTATAGAATGGATCAAGTGAGAATTGTCATCAAATTCACATGCTGTTTTGGGTGACTGTACGTGATTAACTTGGGAAACGACACTTATTTTTTTTTTTTATTTTTTAAGTTAAATATTACTCATAGTGTGAAGAATGTACAGTGTACTACACACAAAAATTATATGAGAACATTTGTAGTGACAATCGCAAGTGTTAATTGTTATATCAGATTTGTGTAGTAAACAAATATGGAAACAGCAATTATATATCTTGCATTTAACTCAGATGATATTACGGGTTTTTATCAGAGCCTTAAACCAATGTTGTTTAATAAACACTTGATGGTTAATCCTGTGTGTCAACTTTACTGGACTAAGGAACAAATAAGAGAAAAGGAGAGTTCGTGATTGGACCACACCTCAACCCGATGGCCCACCCCATATGTGGGGTACCTTCTGCCAGCAGGCAGATATAACAGGGCCACAGAGAGAGGAGCTGTCCTTTTCGTCCTGTGGGCTTGCGGCTCTCTCATTGGTGAGCTTTTCTTGCTGCGTGATCAACCGTTCGGGTCGCATCTCACGCGATGACGAGGAGCCCTGGACCGATCTCGGATCCATCGGAGCCTTCATCATAGATTGGGACTACGGAGAACTCACAGCGTTGCGGACTGAGCTGTTCTCACTGGATTCTCACGCCTTCCATGTGGTGCCAGCCTACGGTTGGACTCCTTGAACTCGTGTCAGTGAGTCAAATCAATATAGTTGTGTATACTTATATATTCGTCCTGTTACTTCTGTTTCTTAGAGAACCCTGACTAATACACGCATTTTTCCTAGCACATGGATTCTAAGACCCACAATGTTGAAAGGATGAATTTTCTTTAGTGGGCTTGGTAGCACTCTGAGAGCCAGCACTTTACCATGTCATCTGGCACAACAACTATCTCCTTTTGAAAACAGCTCTTAGCCTACTATTGAGGCCTTAGTGGACACGAATGTTTTGACAATGGCCACCAAGTCACCATGCCGACCTGAGCTGCCCATCATGAGCCTGGGTGTTACTGACCCCAACCCGACCATAAAGTAGGACGTGCACACAACAAGTCATTGTCAAATGGAAGTGGTACATCATGACAGGTCCCGGGCAGGACCCTGAGGGCACCAACGCAAGTTACATGAAGAAGTATGCCCAAATGCCTATGGTTCCCAAATCCTGTTACAATGTCCCTGTGCCTTAAGCATGCACCTATGTTTCATGGGGTTTGCCCTATGACAGTTACTGAGGAAGAGAAAATTAGGCGTGGTTTTTTACTGATGGGTTCTGCAGCTATGCAGGCACCATCCGAGGTGGACAGCTAGCAGAACTTAGCAACATATTTCTGAAACTAACCCAAAAGACACTAGTGCGAAGGAAAGTCTTCACGTGGGGCTAAACTTTGGGCAGGTGCACATGGTTTGCCATTTCTCCTGGAAGGAGAAATGGCGAAGGTTTCATATATATGATCATGGCGATATTCATGGGCTGTAGATGGTTTGGCTGGATGTGTCAGGGCTTGGAAGAGCAGACTGGAAAATTGAGTGAGCGAATATTTGGGGAAGAAGTATGGTGGATAGAGCTCTCTGAATGGTCAAAGGATGTAGGATGAGATACTTGTGTTTCTCTGTAAATGCTCATCAAAAGGTATCTCAGCAGAGGAATGATTTAATAATCAAAGTAGATCACGATGCATTCTGTGGATAGTCATCCTCCTTGCTCCAGCTATCCTGTTGTTGCTCAATTGGCCCATGAACAAAGCGGTCATGGTGGCAGAAGATGAGAGGTTTATCAATGGCTCAACAGCAATGGACTCTCCACTCACCAGGCTGATTTGGCTACAGCTGCTGCCAAGAAGTGCCAGGATTTGCCAACAGCAGAGACATAATTGTAGCCCCTGATATGTTGCTATTACTCCCACGTGGTGACCAGCCAGCACCTCGTGGCGGTTGACTACATTGGACCACTCCATCAGGAGGGGACAGCGTTTTGTTCTACAGGAATAGATATTATTCAGTTATGGATTTGCCTTTTCCTGCACTAATGCTTCTGCGAAACTACCATCCAGGGATTGTATGGAATGCCTTATCCACCATCATGGTATTCCTCAACAGCATTGCTTCTGACCAAGGAACTTCTTATAGCAAAGAAGTGTGACATGTGGACCATGGTCATGGTAGTCCACTGGTCTTACCACATTTTCCCCACCCACCCAGAAGCAGCTGGCCTTGATTAGAATGATGAGATGGCCTCTGTTAGACACAGTTACACGCCCAATTGGTAGCACATACCCTGGAGGGCTGGGAAAAGTTCTCCAGCAGGCAGTATATGCCTTGAATCAGCATCCACTATAATGGTATGTTTCTCCTATAGCCAGAATTCATGGGTCCAGGAATCAAGGGTGGGAAGTGGGAATGATTCCCTCACTCATCACCCCCTAGCGACCCAGTAGAGAAAATTTTTTGCCTTCCTGTGCCCTAGACCTTGCGTTTGCTGGTCTAGAAGTTTTGGCCCAATGGGGGGAGTGCTTTTGCCAGGAAACATACAGCAAACGTTCCATTGAGATGGAAGACTAAGACTTCCCTTCGGCCACTTGGGCTTCTACGCCTTTATAGCCAACAGGCTAAGGAAGGAAAACAGTAGTAGGAGAGTGATTGATCCAGACTATCGGGGGGAAATTGGACTTCTTTCTCCACAATGGGGGCAAGGAAGATTAATGTCTGGAAGGCAGGAGATGCTGTAAGCGCGCCTTCTGGTGCTAATCATTCCTATGATTAAGTCATGGAGAAACTCCAACAACCCAAACCAGAGGAGCATAAATGGCCCAGACCCTTCAGGGATGAAGTATGGGTCACTCCTCCAGGAAAGAGCCAAGACCTGCAGAGGTGCTTGCTGATGGTGAAGGAAATACAGAAATGTGTGAGTCAGAAGAAGCTGTCAGATCATATCAGGCTGAGACGCCATGGGACCTTGTTGCTAGAAATGGGTTATATAGATATTAACTTTTGTCCTATTTGGCCTAGGAAATGTGCTTGTTCATATATATTCATTATTATGAGACAATATATTATATATCTTTATTAAGCGGATTACCTTTTTTGTGGTTTTCACATTTTTTTGTGCAATGATGATGTTCCAACGTGAGATAAGTTAAGTGTGTCATATTTCGGTTATTCATTACTGAAGGACTAAGGTAATCCTCAAGGACTTACCACCTACTTTCAGATATAATGTTAGGGGGGGTGCTCTTGCCATGAGCACTTACAACATGTTATGGTGGTAATTTAAACCTTGCCTTGTTGCAATTGACTTTAAGATAAACATACAGGAGAGGCTATTTATTGTGGTGTCAGGTTGACAAGGGGTGGACTTGTGATGGTTATCCTGGTGTCAACTTGACTGGACTAGAATCAAATAGAGAAAAAGGACTGTTTGGATTGGACCCACCTCAAGCTGGATGGCCCACCCCTAAATGTGGTGTTACGTTCTGCTGGCAGGCAGTATTTAGGCCAAAGAAGGCTTGTTTCTTTTGTTTTTTCTGCGGCTTGCCTCTCTCATCTGTGAGTTTTTCTTGCTGTCTGTATCACCTGTCAGGATCCCGCATGTACTGAGACCAGCAGCAACCTAGGAATCCTTCGGGACGGAGCCTACAGCACTAGATTGGACTAATTGAGACATCCAGCCTTGCGGACTGACGCAGTTCCCTGGATTCTCTCAGCCTTTCCAGTGTGGATGCAGCTACTGTTGGACACCTGTGAACTCTGTCACCGTAGCAAATCAATAAATTGTATATAGCTATAATATTCTCCTGTTATTTCTGTTTCTGTTAGAGAACCTGACTAATACATACACATATTTACTTTACTAGTCCTATAAACACCACTTAACCTTTAGACAGTATCTGGGGAAAAACTGGATACTTGTTGAACTCGTTTCATTAATATGCATTAATTGAATAAACATCTGTGTCTCTCCCCCCCTCCAACCTCTCCCAATTCACCATTTCAGTCAGTTTTCTGATGCAGTCTTTCTGTTGTTGTAGAATTTTAATTTTTAATTTTTTTTTAATTTTTTATTTTTATTTCCGTACGTTGTATGAATGTATTGTGTGCATGCAAGTCTATGCACCCGTGTCTGCAATGCCCGCGGAGGTCAGAAGAGGGCGGTCGGATACTCCCTGGAGACTGGAGTTCTCCCTGGAATTTGGAGTTTCAGATGGCTCTTGGCCGCCATGTGGGTGGCTGGGGTTGAACCCAAGGTTCCTCTGCAAGAGGCGGTCGGCGCTCTTAACACCACTAGGCCATAGCTCCAGCCCCCTGTTTGTTATTTTTTAATATAGGCATCCCTCTCCACAAGAAATATTTAGTACTGGGTATTGGCACTAGCATTAACATATGAGGGGAAGCACCCATTTGTCATGTGTTTGTCCTGGGACTGTGTTACTTCACTTAACATAATGTCTTCTTCTAGCTCCATCCATTTATCTGCAAAATCATGATGTCCCTCTTTTTTTATTGATGCTTTGTGTATTTCACATCATTTTCCAATTCAGTTCAGGCATATTTTCCCTTTTCCCTTCCCCACCCCACCCCATTCCAGACATGCATTGCTGCATAACTGGTCCTGCATTCTTTCTCTCAGTTTTCAGTTTTTTTTTTCATTTTTTAGCAATAAGTGATAATTTATGAGGTACAAGCATCCTTCGTAAAAACCAATTTTGCAGGCAGTTGTGCCCAAACCCACACAGCCCATGGATCCCGCGTCATCCAGCGGGGGGATGTGTCTGGTATATTCAATCATGTTTGATCAATGAGTGTCCAGACTATAATTGCTTGTAGTTTAATTTCACCATTCTCACCCCAATCGCAGCGGCCCCTTACATTCACATGCCCCTCTTCTGTAGTGTTCCTAGGCTTAGAAAAGGGCACAGTGGATGAGAAGCAAAACAGTCACTTTCTACTGGAGCTGTTGTTTGGACCTGATCAATTCTGGACTGTTTTCTTTTCATGGGCACATGACAGTTTGTGTCCAGGACTAACATGTCGATCCTGCTAATAAGCACAAGAATTAGGATATATAGGATATTATACAGTACTAATAGTTATGGTAGGTTACTTTGGTATAGACACAGATGTTTCAATGGTATGTTAATCCATGAATTACATTTTTTTCTGTTAAATATGACAGGGTTTTACTGTGGCTTATAACATCTCCTAACCATTAGAGGATGTAAGCTTGTGGCATCAGGCGTGGGTTATTCCTCCAAGGAGAGAGCCAATAGCCAATTAGACTTGGGATATACAGGCATATGGCTGCCTCTGCTGCACAGTATTTCCAGGCAGGTGAGGTGTAGCTGGTGCTGATGGAGGAGTCTTGCTTGACTCAAGGAGACCTATATTTGCTTCATTGGTTTAGTGGCCTTTGGTAACACTCTCTGGTATTCCAGAGGCCATCTGTACACTTGCTTGTGTGGTCTCAATACATCTTTCCCATGTTAATATCAGGTCTTCATCAGCAGGGCCTTATCACCTCTCTTCTTGCAGGTATCCCAGTTTAGAGGCAATGAGCCTTTACCTTTTGTGGGGACTTGGATCCCCTGGCCAACATCTCCTTGGAAGAATAATCCATTGCTGATGTCAGAGCTCCTGTATTAATATATTTTGCTTAAGTGCATAGCTTAAGGAGACTTTAGTATTACATTTGGTTCTGAATAGACAATAATCCTTTTCACAGTTCCTATGTCTATTAGTCAATTAAAGAAGGCTGTTTTACCGGTTTTATAAGAGATTACCTCTATAATAGTTCTTTCCTATTTACAGTTGGAGAATGACCTCATCATCATCATATTTCTCCTTGTTCTATGGTGAGGAGGTAAAAAAGTCTCTCGTATTAAAACCTTTGTGGCACCTAGAAGGTAAGTTTCTTTAGGACTCATTATAAATAGTTGTTACAAGTAGGTTCCACAGAAGGGTTTGATGTTTGTAGCAATCTGAGGCTTTTCTTCTTTTCAATGTTCAGACGTGTCAACCTTTCTGTTGTCACTTTCTGGTATATCCTACTCAATGCAAAGCTGTATCTTTCCTTTCTCAGCTGTTAAGTTGGTGACATTTTGACATATTGGAACATAAAAATCTTTTCCCGTAGTTAGTTTAAAGATTTTAATTGCAAGGTTTTGAGGAAAAGGTTTCATATCTATCTGTATCCCCCCCCCCATTTTTTTTAGGTTTTTGTTTTTTGACCCATGAGTGTCCAGAAGACAGTTGTATTATACATACCTATAGGGTGGAATCAAGGCACAGATTTCATCAAATTCACCCATGCTGTTTTGGGTGACTGTATGTGATTAACTTGGGAAGCAAACTTAATTTTTATGTTAAATCATCTTATAGGTGAAAGAGACTGCTACAAGGTGATACTGTACAACACAAAAATTATAGAGAACATTTGTGCCAATCCCAAAGTTATTGTTATACAGATTTTATGTAAAGCAAATGTGGACAACAGCGATTTATATCTCTATTTAACTCAGATGCATTACAGTTTTTATCAGAGCCTGTAAACCAATGTTGTTTAATATACAAATATTTACTTTTACTAAGTCCTAAAACACCATGTAGACAGTGTCTCTGGAGGTGATAGAAGAGAAACTTGGCAGCAGACTACAAGACATAGGTGTAGGAAAAGACTTCATAAATCAGACAGCAGCTGCACAAGAAATAAGATCGACAATTGACAAATGGGACCTCATTAAATTCAAAAGTTTCTGTACATCAAAAGAAACAATAAAGGAAGTGACGAGAAAACCCACAGAGTGGGAGGAAACCTTCACTGCAGATACATCTGACAAAGCATTAATTTCCAGAGTATGCAAGCTACTCATAAAACAAAGAAGAAAGAAAACAAATGAATCACTCAAAAGACGGAGCAAAGATCTGAATAGAGATTTCACAGAGGAGGAATTAGAGATGGCCAAGAAACATCTTAAGAAGTGTTCAACATCGCTAATAATTAAGGAAATGCAAATTAAAACCACTCTGAGATTTCATATTACTCCAATAAGACTGACTAGGATCAGGAATACGAATGATACCAAGTGCTGGAGAGGTTGTGGGGAAAGGGGAACACTCATCCACTGCTGGTGGGAATGTAAACTTGTACAGCCACAATGGAAAGCATTGTGGAGAACCCTTAGAAGACTCAAAATGAGCCTTCCATTTGACCCAGTCATACCACTCCTGGGTATATACCCACAAGACACAACTTACTGCAAAGATACATGCACAGCTATGTTTATTGCAGCTCTGTTCACAATAGCAAAAAGCTGGAACCAGCCCAGGTGCCCCTCAACTGACGAGTGGATAGAGAAAATGTGGTACATGTATACAATGGAGTTCTATGCAGCAGTAAAGAGGGACAACATCATGAACTTTGCAGGTAAATGGATGGAGCTGGAAGACATTATGTTAAGTGAAGTAACACAGTCCCAGAAAAACAAACGACAAATGGTGTCCCTCATATGTGGATGCTAGTACCAACAACCCAGATATAAATATTTCTCATGGAGAGGGATTAAAAGAACAACCGAAAGACTGGCATCAGAAAACTGACTGAAATGGTGAATTGGGAAGGGTGGGAGGGGCGGGAGAGGGACACAGGTGTATATTTTCATATAATGCATATTTAATTGATGTGAGTTCAACAAGTACATATTTTTCCCAGACACTGTCTACAGGATGATTCCCTCTTTACCAGTGCAGAGAACTCCATTGTGTCATGTACCACATTTTCTCTATCCACTCGTCAGTTGAGGGGCACCTGGGCTGGTTCCAGCTTTTTGCTATTGTGAACAGAGCTGCAATAAACATAGCTGTGCATGTATCTTTGCAGTAAGTTGTGTCTTGTGGGTATATACCCAGGAGTGGTATGACTGGGTCAAATGGAAGGCTCATTTTGAGTCTTTTAAGGGTTCTCCACACTGTTTTCCATAGTGGCTGTACTAGTTTACATTCCCACCAGCAATGGATGAGTGTTCCCCTTTCCCCGCAACCTCTCCAGCATTTGGTAACATTCGTGTTCCTGATCCTAGCCAGTCTTATTGGAGTAAGGTGATATCTCAAAGTGGTTTTAATTTGCATTTCCTTAATTATCAGAGATGTTGAACAGTTCTTAAGATGTTTCTCAGCCATCTCTAATTCCTCCTCTGTGAAGTCTCTATTCAGATCTTTGCTCCATCTTTTGAGTGATTCATTTGTTTTCTTTCTTCTTTGTTTTTTGAGTAGCGTGTATACTCTGGAAATTAATGCTTTGTCAGATGTATCTGCAGTGAAGGTTTCCTCCCACTCTGTGGGTTTTCTCTTCACTTCCTTTATTGTTTCTTTTGATGTACAGAAGCTTTTGAGTTTAATGAGGTCCCATTTGTCAATTGTCGATCTTGTTTCTTGTGCAGCTGCTGTCTGATTTAGGAAGTCTTTTCCTACACCTATGTCTTGTAGTCTGCTGCCCAGTTTCTCTTCTATCACCTCCAGAGTTTGGGGATTCACGTTGAGGTCTTTGACTCATCCAGAATTGACTTTTTTACAGGGTGAGTGGTAGGGGTTTAATTTCATTCTTCTACAAGTGGTGATCCAGTTTTGCCAACACCACGTACTGAAGATGCTGTCTTTCCTCCATTGTGTCTTCTTGGCCTCCTTGTCAAATATGAGGTGGCTGAAATTGTATGTGCTCAGGTTTGGATCTTAAGTTTTATTCCATTGGTCGACTGGTCTGTTTTTGTGCCAGTACCAGGCTGTTTTTATGACTATAGCCCTGTAGTATAGTTTGATGTCTGGTAGAGTGATCCCCCCTGTATTGCTCTTTTCACTCAGGGTTGCTTTAGCTATTCAGGGTCTTTTGTTTTTCCAAATGAAATTGAGGATTTTTTTTTCCAAGCCTGTGAAGAAACTCTTGGGGATTTTGATTGGGATTGCATTAAATCTGTACAGTTGTTTGGGTAGGATGGACATTTTTACTATATTTAATTTCCCAATCCATGAGCATGGGAGGTTCATCCATCTTTACATCTATTCTTATAAATAACTACCAACCCTAATTTATATTTAAATATTTACTTTAAAGTTACCAATCTCAATGTATTGATTACCCTCTATTTCAACCATTTTTATCGTCAAATCCATAATGTACATTCAAATATATACATATTTGAATATATATGTATATATTCAAAAATAACCTTATCCATGTTGTCTAGGACAGGCTAATCTTCAGGAACATTCAAAGTGAAGTAAGTCACCTGCTGATTTTTGAGCCTATTTACTAAAGGTCTTAGAGTGAGAAAAAGAAGGAAATAAGGGAATTTTTTTGAAAATCAAATAAATTGACTTTTAAAGAATTTATTTCAACCTGCCAAAATCTAAGAAAAATGGGAGAACATTTTATAGAAAGCAACAAATTATGTTATTTCTTCTGGTGTTGCTTTTGATAGTCACATTATTTCCCAGCAATTCTCCAGGTATTCATGGTGCTGGAAGGTACAATAGTTTAGGTCCCTGGCTGTGATGTATAGGACCAGGAACTAATATCCATTGATGAGAAAAATACACATGAGGCTTCATGTGGTACTCTATTCTTTTATTTCAGGAAGAAAGAAAATTATCATGTTACTTAGTTATTACTAATGAAATTTTATTGAATTGTCATTTATATGCAGAGAATACAAAGTGACCAAAGGCCAAAGGCACCATAACAACTGACGAAATACTGGTGACTTGATAAAATCCATCGATATTTCATATCAGTCAAGTAGTTGAGAGGAAGTCAAGTAGATGAGACAACATTTCTAGGATGTATTGGATCACCACAGCTTTGGGTGAATTGTAAAAATCCCTTGGGAACTTCTAGTACTATATCAGTGGTTAAGAACTCCTCCTTCTGCCTTCCTGCCCTACTGACTGGCATTGTAAGTGACAGTAGACCTCTCTGCTCCTTCTGCCATGAGGCTCAGAGTCCCAGGCAGGCTACTTAATCCACTGGATGACTGAAAGAATAAGACGGAGGAGAAAGCTTCCAGTAAGCTACCCCATAGTGAGTATGTAATGAAAGTGAGCATTATACCTTTTGTTGACCTGAGTGATGTTGTAGAGTCATTCATTTCTTAATCTTAGCAGCACAAGTTAAATAAAGCACAGCATTTCAAGAGATGAACATTTTCTCCTTCTGAAAATAAGAGAGAGACTAGTTTGCAATTGTGTCTTTCTATTTACAAGACAGACGATCATTGCCATAGTTTAGATATGACATGTCACTCCAAGGTCCGATGATGAACAGTTATTCACAGGTATGATTACTGTTGAGAAGTAAATGCTACCTTAAGAGAGTGGAGATGATTGGGGGGACATTGTTCAATGCGTGGGGTGCCCTTAAAGGAGGGAGTGGGATCTAGGCCCTTCTTTTTCTTTGGTTCTTATCTGACAAGAAATGAGCAGACTGTTTTACCACATGCACCCATTCCAGGGTACTGTGGCAATGTAACTCTGCCCAGGAACCATGGATGGAAACCTCCAAAACTGTAAAACAAAACAAACTCTTCTTCTTTAAGTTGTTTATTGTAGGTATGTTGTAACAGTGAAAGAGAGCTTGGCTACACGCACAAACATACACAGGCACATACACAAAGACATGAAAATGGAGGGTGCTAGTGGGTAACAGGAGAGAGTAAAAGAGTGGGAGAAGGATATGAGATGGTATCAGAAAGGTGAATATGTTCACATTGCATTGTATACATGTTTGAAACTGTCAAAAATTAAAGAGGGGGGCTGGAGAGATGGATCAGTGGTTAAGAGCACTGACTGCTCTAGCAGAGGTCCTGGGTTCTATTCCCAGAACCCACATAGTGGCTAAGAACCGTTTTTAAACTTAAATGGGGCATGGTGGCACAGGCCTTTTATCCTAGCACTCCGGAGGCAGAGACAGGTAGATCTTTGTGAGTTCAAGGCCATCCTGGTCTACAGAGCAAGTTCCAGGACAGCTGGGGCTACAGTGTGACCCTGTCTTAAAAAATACCCCCCCCCAAAATTAAGGAGGAATAAAAACAGAAAAGAAAGCTAGCAAATCCATGATACAACTTGATACAACTTGACTATAAGGGAAATGACTATAATCCTTGATACAACTTGACTATAAGGGAAAACTTTCTTGATCTTTTAAGATCACTAATTCCTCTTTGGCAATATACAATTAAAAAAATCTGTATTCTAATCTAAATACAAGTAATTAATAGTTGTGGTATTATCTTTTGGAAGTTTTAGATATATGTAAGAATCCAAAATTAGATATTTTTGTTAACAATAGAGTTCACAAAGGGATCTCATTTATTTTCATGAACAAAGAGCTGAACAAGAGCAATTTAATTCACCTTTTAGCCAAGAATAGTGATTAAAAACTAAAAAAGGAAGATAAAATAAAATCATCAGTATGCTCAAAAGGAGAGATTGTTACTCTGCTTGTATCAGGTTGGGAATGCTTGGAGGATAAATTTATACCACGAAATGCTATTTTTCAAAGAAAATAGCTTTCAGTACCCAATCGTGGGCTTTACAGTAAGGTTTTAATGAACTGGAACAATTAAAAAAATAGCTACTCCATTGTGTTCCCACATAGATCCCTTTTCAGAGAAGTTATTTGTACTTACCCCATGCCATTGCCTTACACAGACTGACAGCCTGGATGCAAAATCTTCTGTGCAGTTTCTGAGGGAATAACACCAAACAGCTAAGTAGTCATTTAATATTTAGTGTAATGTCAAGCTATATCAGCACTGATTGTTAGGCATTTTACTGAAGTGCAGGGAAATTTGCTGCAGCAATGAAGAGATCAGCATGGAAGGGAATTTCCTGCTGCAGCAATCGCAGCCTGGGCTCGCCACAGTGCCATTTCTCTGATTTCTCATTGTTTTTATGAAGCTCAAGCTGCTTTTCAAGGAAATCAAACAAATATAGACCATAGATCTAGCAAGGAGAAATAGTACAGAGTGGCCATTTTACTTTTGCAGGAAGAAACATCAAATGTGCGGGTTTCTTTTGTTTGCTTTGTTTTGGTTTTGCCTCCTAAGAAACCCAATCATCCGTCCAGCATCTCTACAGCTGCACGCTGCTTCTTGTGCATCTGCAGGACCATTGTGTCAGTACCTCCCATGCCCATGTTGCTGCAGTTTCGGAAGCTGCATCATTGTACTCAACTGGCATCTGCCTCCCTCTTCATCCACCCATTCACCTTAGTTCTGTCCCTAGAGTTATATTAAATAAGTTCAATCTCCCTTCCACATGAAAAGACAGACACAATATACTCAAAACTTGGTTTCACCTTGCTCAGGGCAGGTACTCCCTGTTCCGCAACAGGCCTTTTCTTTCTAAACAAACAAGTCTACACTGTTTACCACTCCTCATTTGCCTGGGCTACAAATCTAACCACATACTGATACTCTATTTAGAACCAAGCTTCTTAAAATGTGGGCCATGACCCCATATATGGTCACACATAAAATGGCAATAGCAAAATTTAGAATTAAATGGATAACGAATCCTAGGTATTTCAGGCATTCCTCATCCATGTTGCATTGTGTGGCTCCACTGTAGCCTGGGGTCAGCGTCTGCAACAGATGCACTTTGCTCCGTGCATGCCACTGCACCATGTAATGAATTGCTAATTCCAGAACTTGGGCTCAGAATAGAAATTATTGTATGTTTTGAAATACAATATTTTTATTGCACACAAAGTTTTGTACTCATAAACTATAATTATTTATTTACAAAACAGAGATTTTAATACAGTTGCACCATCCCTCTTCACCATTGGAATACCAATATGTTTGAATTGGAACGTATTAGAAATTTACATTTTAAAACTTCCTATTGGAGTTTCTGGCTTGGGTTTCCTAAGAAGCAAGTCAATAAATTTTGATTTGGGATTGGGACAAAATTTCCAATAATTTCTGAAATAGCCATAGACATACTGCTACCATTTTGTACTATATATTTATGTGAAGTGGTGTCATTCTCAGCATTGATGGTTATGGAAATTGATCAGCTTTATAAAAGGATGAAGGTACTCCACATCTGTAGGGTCACAGTTTCAGCCAAGATTTAATTCCATGTGTAGAAATAAATAAGCATATCCTATTAATTAACATGCAATTTTTTCTCTTTAACAAATGCTAAAATATCTGCATATGAAAGGATTGCTTTAAAAGAAATGTACAGTCTATTAGTCAGAAAGATTTGATTTATATACACATACCTTTATAACCAAGTTCAAATAAACATTTCTCAGGCATGAAATGATTGTGAGTGGGAAAGTTTAAGAAGACCTGTTCTTGATAAGCATGGTGGCACATACCTTTAAGCCCAGCACTCCAGAGGCAGAGACAGGTGGATCTCTGTGAGTTCAAGGCCAGCCTGGTCTACATAGTGAATCCCAGGCCAGCTAAGGCTACAGGGAGACCTGTCTCAAAAAGACAAATAAAGTTGTGAACTTTAATATGTTCTAGAACATATTAAAGTTCACAACTATTTCTCTTAAAATAAGATTCTATTGGTTCATGCGAAGACCTATTATCACAAAAATACAAAGGGAAGCAGGGATACAGCCTCTGTTGTTACTTTGGGATATTTGAGCAACCACATCACCCCACTGATCCATTAGTGCTGTTGCCAAGAATACTTCTGAACTCTAATTCATACATGTGACTACTAACCATCATGTACTTGAGCAGAGTACTCTAGGAATATTTAGAACCTCAGTTCAACTCTTCCTTTAACAAGGCTTGTGATTAAAAAAAAATAAAAGGAGACCCAATAGGTAGTGATAATTTTTGCCATCCTGGCATTATTAGAAGATAAGTTTTAGTTGTATTATCTTTCATGAGAACCTGATATCCCTTACAGGTTTGTGGAGGGAAAGTTTTGAGAACCACAGCAGTGCTGCTCTGTCATGGTCAAATCCCTTGCATAGAATGTAGACAAGGTACTTTAGACTTTTGCCCACTCACTTCCCTTCTATGAAAGAAGTCTTGTAAAGGACTATGAAGTCATCTTCACAGATCCCTGGCTAAGCTTAGGAGCTGCAGGCAGAGGCAGTGGCACAAAACATACCCCCTTCACTATGAAAGATGAGATTGTATTCTAAAAATATTCCTCACCATCTTATTTCTTACAGAAATATGTAGATTCTGACTGTGATATTGTAAACATGACAGTCCCCTTAATGTGAGCTGAATTAATTGATTTATTAGGAACAAAATAGCTATGTGGGCTGGACTAAATTGGCTTATTAAGGATTCAACTGCACTAATTGCTTGCACAGTGGGCAAAGAAACAAAGAGAGGAGGGAAGAAAGAAGGAAAGGCAAGTGTCTATCACAGAGATTCGGGCACACCAGCCTCCTGGGAGGGAGAATGTCTCCATCTCAGAGTGGCTTGCATGAAGATTCCAGAATCCTGCCAAGAAGCAAGAATTCAAATTCCATGTTAGCCTGGATGAAAATCCCCAAGAAAAATCTCCATGCATTAAAACTAGAATCCCTTGTCCTGCCATGCCTGCTCAGATAAATAAGCTCAAGCACTGGAAAGAAATAAGCCTAACATTTTCTCTAGGAAACTGAGTTTTCTGAACTATAACTTGGTTCTGAGCTGGGGAAAAGCAAGGAAAGTACGGAGCATAGGAGAGGCCAGGGTCATCCCTATTCCTCCTCTTCATGAACAGTCGTGGCTACATCCCAATAATGGAAGATGGCTTTCATGAGAATCTGAGGTTTGTAATTGTTTGCTCTTCTCTGAACACCCAGGAGACAGCAGCTGGATGGGAGAAACAGAGTCCTTGAAAGCCTGCCTTGAAGAAGAGAGATTAAAGCCTCCATTTCAAGTCTTTATTTGGGGGTTTCAGGGCCCAAAGATCTGTAATAGGAGAATGAGAATGAGAAGGGCTCTGTGAGAAAATAAACACAGTGTCCATGGACTGGGCAGGGGCTTCATCTGTCAGAACACATATTAATAAAACCTAAGGAAGGACTTGTCAGCAAAAAGGATTAAGGTGGGAAACAATCAAAAGGAAGGCAGGATGAGCAAGGGGAAGTTCCAATGAGCCCCAGTTACAAGGGAAACAAGAGGAAATCATAGCATATTTATTTAATCCAAGTTTTACATACATAGAAGCCTCCAGAATGAAGACCCAAAGGGTGGGTCTTCATATTTAATGCTTAGATTTGATGTCTGGGTTTGATATCTATATAGATGTAAACATAGCATAGAAATATGAAGAGATAGAAGATGAAAGCTGGCCAGTGTGTCTATTCAGGCTCTTCCTGTCTCTTCTTTAACAACATTTCTTCCTCTAAGGTAAAGGAAAAGATAACTCTGGAATTAAGGTCTTTATTTCTTTCTGGTCAATGATACATGGGAAAGTAGAGGAAGGATAGGGTACTATTTTCAGGCTGTTTGGCCAGGGAGGGGAAGGGATTCAGGCTTATGTCATCCACCGCAGGGAAGAGGAGCTCTAGCACCTAGGCCTTGCCTCTGGAGAAGAACAAGGGAGAGACATAAGGAGGCAGGATAAGATCAGAGACAAATATGGCTTCCAGGGTATTCTGAAGTGCCCACTTTAGACAATTGTTTTCTGAGCCCCAACATGACTGGGAAGGGTATAACAGAAAGTTCAGGTCCCAGTTCTCAGGCATGCCAAGGACAGCCTGGTCATGGTTAAAAGCATTGCATTTGGAGCCAGGGAGAAGAGGTTTGAGTTTCTATTCTTCAATTTTCTCACAAAGTATTCTCAAGTAGTGCTACAGTACTGAGCTTCACTGCCCCTCAAAGGCCAATGTATTAAAGGCCTAGTTCTTGGTTTTGTGTCATTAGGAGATAGTAGAACATTGAAGAAGCTGGGCCTCGAGGGACATCGCATGTCTTTTTGAGCGTGCCCTCTCTTTACTCTTGTACTTTCTCTCTTTCATGTTCTGGCCATAAAGTAAAGGCTTTGGTCTGCCACCTACTTCTGTTATGACATGCTGCCTCACCACAGGCCCTAAGTACTAGATGTTAGAGAGTGGGGAAAAGAGCAGAGTTGGGAAATAGACGAGTGGTGGGCCTGTGCCAGAACAAGACTGCTTATTTATCGTAGCCAGTGAATGCAGCCTTCCTGCAGGGTGAAAATGACTGTACCAAGAAGGAGACAGAGATTTGGAGACCACATAGGGGCTAGGGTATGAGGAAACAGATGATGCTGCAAGGGGGTACACACAGGTCTCCCTTTTCTGTAGCTGCTTGCTCAAGCAGGACAGGCTATTTTGGGCAACAGGCTGTCTCAACCAACAGTTCCCCTTGAGTCCCAGAAGGGGTTGATCCAGGTGTGACTGACCAATAAGGTCAGCAGCAGTCTCCGAGGGTGATAAGGACATCAGAAGTTTCAGAAGCAGCCAGGGCATTCTTTTACTAAGTGATAAGGCCGACTGGTCATGAACTGAAACCTTCAAAACTGTGAGTCAAAGTAAACATTATTCTTTAAAAGCTGGTTACCCCAGGTATTTGCTACTGTAATAGAAAGCTGGCAGGAAATTAATTTAATTCTCCTGAGCCTCAATTTCCTTATGTGATTGTAGCATGCCTACCTCCACAGAACTTTCTAAGCTGCACATGAGAGAATGCATGGAGGTGGTTTTTATAGTGCCTGTTGCCTCAGAGATTGTCGGGCAAAAAAGCCTGCATAATAGACTCGCAGATTTCTTCCAGATCCAAATTTCTATCAGTCTCCATCCCTATAGCTAATTAGAATCATAGATTGTTAGAATTAGAATGGATCTGTCATTGATTTCAACCTTATGAGAAAATAATAAGATCTGGAGCAAAGATGAAATGGCTTTCCCATAGTTCCTAAAAGAGTACTGTGCTTTGGCCTGTCTTCAATTCTTACTGGTAAAGTGCCTCTACCCTGAGGCTTCCACCACTTTTGGCACTCCTCAAAGACATGAGACACAGCTTTTTAACCTTCCAATATGGACTGAAGACTCATGTCTCTCTGAGAATCCTCCAAACCTTCGATGCCAGATAGGGACTACTGAGACACACAGATTGTGGACTAAACAGCTAAAGGGATTTCAGCCTCGTCAGAATATAGACTGCCATTGTTGGACTACTTAGGCTATATCTTGGAGGCCAGTACAAGGGTATTAAGATAGGACTAGTGATTACTGGACTTCATTTGGGGGACCATGGGAGGGAAAGAACCCAATGTGGAGCAAAAGTGCATGATCAATGGTTATTTGGGGTTGCCAAGGAGGAACCTTTGAGTACGTCCTTAAGGAAAACATGGCATCTATTAGAGGAAAAAGTCCTCTAATTCAAGTGATATGTGTATGTATGTGTGTATGTATATATTTATGTATATATAACTATGTTTATATAGGTATATATACTGTAGCAATACAAATTGGAGAGAACAATAAAAGAACTGAAAGAAAAAATATCACTGGTAAGACTCAGAAAAAGATGTAGGACATATAGAGCAGAGTGCAGGGACTTGGGTGGGGTGGGGGACATGGAAGGGGAAGCGACTATGGATTCGATTGAGAAATGATGTATGACTTACACAAAAAGTTTAATAACAATAAAAAAAACTGGAAAAAAAGAAAAAAATCTGAGCAAAAGGAGGTGAAACTTAAATTTCAATGACTTGGCATTATATTAAGAAAAATACTTTGCATTTACCATGTACCTCAGCTTTCATCTACAGAGCCCTGTGATATCCATCAATTAAGGTGCAAATCACTACTTTGCATGGATGAGTATTAATTCTCATTATTTATTTAATAGTTATGAAGCATTCACAAGTGAAATTCAAATCATAAAAAATAACCTTTGCTGAAGGGAAGTTTGCTTATATAGTCTGTTAACTTGGCCTTCTTCCCCACCTGCCAATACTCATCTATGATAAAGAACCTGGTATCAGTGGAGTGTGGTCTGTGTTGGTATTGATCATCTGTGTCTTCATTACTAGGCCAGGACATTAGAAGGGTAGAAATTCTCTCTAGTTGTGATTGTAGCTGTGAGTCTGTTGATCCTTAATGGTTGTGCCTGATTGTAGCTGTGCAAATGGACTCAGTGTTGTTCATTAGTACAACAGGGCATCATCTATAAGACTTTCACATTCATTTAGGAAACTGGACCTTCCATTATGCTAGTACAATATTTAAAAAGAAACTCAGTGTACATAAGAAACTCAGTATATATTATTCGGCTGATAGTGGCTGATGGTCCCTCTGCTTTAGTATTTTGAGGCATTTAATCATTGCAAGAATTTCAGACAATCTCAGGCAGATAAATTAACTGAGGAAGACCCAGGGGTGTTGTGAAAACTATGTCTCCATCATCATAAAAACAGCCGCATTCATGGTTTTCATGTTGTGGCTTATAAATTAAAGGGCGAATTATTCCCTTGAGGTTTTTTTAAGCATGATGATCACGTGGCATATCAAAATATCCCAGGAGACTATGCATACATCAAATGATGATTTCAAAAGAATATTCTTCCTGCATTCATTCATTCATAGGGAAGACAAGTATGTCAAAGACATCCTTCCCAGATATGCTCCTTCATCCTCTGAAGGGGGAAAATAGATTATGAGAAGAAATGACACTTTTCCTCTCTAGTAAAAGAGCCTTTCTGTAGCCTAAGCAAAGCATAAAAGAAGGTAGTCATTATGTAAGAGCTCTCAGCCAGGTGAGTTAAAATGAAGGCCTTGACCCGATGTTGCTACCATAGGAATCCAACTAGGATGTGAGACTACTGTTTCTCACTCAGGAGCTCCGGGGGTCTGCACTACTGCAAGAAAACTTATAACAGAAAATGAAGGTTGGGTTTGACTCAGGGGTTTTAGAGGGTTAGAAATAAGCCGGTGTTTATGGTGCCACCAAAGAGCTTAATAGCTACAGTGCTTGAACGTCTGTGTTTGTTCAAAAAATACCAGGGAACAACATTTTTTTAAAGCTTTGCTTCTCCAGTAACTGGTGGTTGGTTTCAAATCCTTCATGAATGTATTATGGAAAATTGGGACAGAGGTTTCTTCTCGTTAGCCAAGTGCATGCCCGCTGAGACTTTATGTTAGAAAATAAGGTTTTCTGTAAAGGAAATGAACAATAGAAACCTAAACCATCAAGCACAAAATCATGTACCAGAAATGTATGCCTCTACTTAGTTTGGGGCCAAATATTTCTCTACCTTCTACCTTTATTTTATGTACTCTATAGAGCCAAACAATATTAGTTTCAAAGATGTAATACTTTAATGAGCTCAGCTTTAAAGCATTTGTGTTTCTGTGGTCCTGCAATTAATTCATTTCATAAATACCTTTATTAGGTATTCATGTGAGTTTATATTTTCTGTTCTCTTTTTTATGACTCGCAAGAATACAATCTTAGAAAGTGAACACTTTGAAATAAATATTCTATGGGCCTGCCTGTGTCAACCACAAAAAAGTGCTTTATTATAAAAACTGTGTTGATAATACCTAAAACCCTAGTGCGCTTTCCAGCTCCTTAAAATTTCTCAGTACTCAGCTCATAAATCAGCATTTTGGTCTTAGAAGTGAAGTACTAGATGTTTAGTAAAACCAGCATTAGAGTTGAGGTGTAGCTCAGTGGTAGAGTGCTTGCTTAGCATGGACCTCAGCATCACAAAACTAAAAATAAATAACTAAATAAAGATAAAAGCACCCAAGCATGCATTACTAAAGCCAAGCAAAGTTTGTCTCACCACCATTCAGAGCCTTATTGAAAGAAGCATCGAGTCATGCTGTAGAACTCTACAGAAAAATCCACTGCTGTCACTTCCCTAGACTGATGTAATTTCTTATTATATCTGAATACTTATCCTTAAATTTACAGACAAGTGTTGTTTTCAACACTCATCAAAGAAGCTTCTTTTTCACAATAGGTAAGTCTACTGCAAATAGTCAAATGCAGAGAATAAGTGACTGTGAGGCACCCAGCACTAAGTGGCACAGGTATAATGCAACCTCTGTACCTAAGGCTCAGGAAATATCTCAGAGAAGGGGACAGAAAGAATGTAAGAGCCCATGGGGCAAGACACACGCATTCTAGACATGACAGACAGAGAAGCTGCCCCAGTTGAAATCTCCAAGTATGGTAGTCTAACAAGTTCTGGATAACAACAAAACCAGTTGATATGTCAAGGTGGACAGGGGGAGTTTCACAAAGTCCCAGCTCAAGAAGAAAAGCTACAGGCAATCAACAGAGGCTGTGGGAGAGGGAGTCAGTTTTCCCAGGAACTAGCTCCCTCCCTGAGAGATTATCTAATTCCAAGTGGGGAGTGCTAAACACAGGAACTCAGAAAAAAATCAAATATACATATACTCAAATATATATAATCATATATATATACATATATGTAATCAAAAAGAGAAGAACCTGAGGAGTCAACAGACATGGGAGGAATTGGTGGAAGACTGTATAAGGATAGAATTCTCAAAAATAAAAGTATAAATATTTTAAAAGAAGGTGCATGAATTTGAAGATTTCAGTGAATGGCTTTAAGATCACATAATCACTGAGTCTTGAATTCCTACTCCACTCCGTATGATGTGTGTTCCAAGATCTACCTCATAAGGTTTTGTTGAGCATTGAATGAAGTACTGGTAGAGGTCCAAGCTTACTGCCAACCTCCAGTATGCCTTTCATAAGGACTAGCTGATTTCAGCATTTTATTTTATTTTATTTTATATTTATTTTATTTTATTTTATTTTTTTTTGAGAGAGGGTCTCCCTTTAGTTCCAGTTGCACTGGAGCTCACTCTGTAGACCAGGCGACCAGGCTGGCCTTGAACTCACAGAGACCTGCCTAGCTCTGCCTCCCGAGTGCTGGGATTAAAGATGTGTGCCACCACACCTGGCTCCAGCATTTTTAAAGCTCTACTCTAAGCATCTATCAGAAACCTATACTCTTCTGTCCATATAAACTCTTTATTACTGCAATATTACAGAGATTGACATATTGAAATATTAACTATTTTATGACCTTAAAAAGCTTCTGATTTCTGAATGTCAAAAAACCTAGTCAAGTATTTAACTGCCTTGTATTTGTTTCACAAACTGAAGAGCACACAGCTTCTGTATCATGAGCCTTGTATATTCCAGCCAAATATTTTGGAAAATTTGTATTGCAATGGACAGTCTTCTATTTTTTTTTTTTTTTGCCCGATGATGTTTGATTTTGCTGATCCTTGGAAATTTTATACAGTATTAGCCATAAGTGTTAGTTCATGGCATGTCCATCTTTCTATAGGAAAAACAAACTTACAACTGTTATGTGTTCTGTTCCCAATAAGTTTATATAAAATTCTCCATACACAGGAAGTTTTATGAGAACAAAAATATGAGTAAATTATCACAGTTGACCCCTGACCTTAATGAATGATTAAGACCCAAGAGAAACACATTTGATAGAAGATTTCAACTGTTCAAGGGAAAAGAACTTTCTTACACGTTTTTTTAAGTTTTAAAAATATCTTAACCTGGGGCTGGAGAGATAGCCTAGCGGTTAAGAGCACCGACGCTCTTGCAGAGGACCCGGGTTCGATCCCCAGCACCCACATGGCGGCTAAGAACCGTCTGTAACTCCAATTCCAGGAGAACTCCAGTTCCAGGGGAATCCGAGACCCTCTCCTGACCTCCGCGCGCGGCATTGCACGACCGGGTGCACAGACCTGCATGCAGACAATACATTCATACACATACGAAAAAAAAAAAAAATATCTTAACCTGATGTTAACTCTACATTTCATCAAAACTCTTGCCTTCAAGAAAATAGGTGAATTAGTCATTTAAAAGAGAACTCAAAGACTTGTCCCTCTTTCCTCTAGAATGAGAACTCTACTCTAGTAGGGTCTTTGCTTTATTGGGTAAGGGATCCATGCCCCTAAAGCAGCAGTTCCTAGCACCAAAAAGATGCTCAAAAATTATCCAATTAAAGAATGACTAGATAATCCTTTAAGTCAGATGACAACTCTGTGTTGTATATATTTTTCCCATAGACTGGACGATCTCATTGATCAACTTGATTACATACAAGCCCCCCTGTGGATGGTGGGCCCCAGAGCTGTGTGGTTTGGGGCACCAGCCTGCTTTCAATTGGTGATTTTACAGGAAGGACTTGCTGTACTCACAACTATAATCGCCCCTATTGTTACCATCGCAAAATGACACCCAAAACAAAACCAATAACATAGCAGAGAACGAGATGCAAGCAAGAACTTCGGCAAATGCCGTGATTGCACGATCTGCGATGGGTAGGGGTGGGGTGGGTGGGGGGAAGGAAGGGGATATATGCCTGAACTGAATTGGAAAATGATGTATGAAATACACAAAGCATCAATAAAAATAAAAAATAAATAAATAAATAAAAGATGAAAACACTCTTTTGTACTATTTATTCCTATGTTCTTTGGACTTTAAAATTTACATATTAAAATTAACCAAGTAACCTAGAATTGCCTCCTTGGATTAAATAAGCTACTTTCTGCCCTCTAGGAAATTTAGGGAACTCACTGATCAGCCTGGCACTTATTCAGCTTCTGCAAATGTCTTTGTTGGTTTACTGTGGCCTTAAACTCATAATTCTCCCACCTCAGCCTCCTGAATGATAGGTTCAGTTTTACAAGACTGTGCTCAGCCAAATAACAATTTTAATTGTTCCTTTTCATAGGAAACAGACTCCTGATCTATTTACAGAGAACATACAAAATTTTTAAATGCCCAAAGTAAAAAACCAAACTGATAGACTTCAAAAATTAACAGATAATGGAAGTTCTAAAGGATGTCCTATGATTAGTCCTCTGATTGAATGCCACCAACTGATAGTCAGTGGTTGTAGAAATGCTGGTACCTACTAAGCATGTGCTAGATACAGTGAATCTATGTAATCTTACAAAGTTTTCTAAACATTCAGCAACCTGCAGTTGTTGTGGTGTCTACTCCCTCACTGTGCTGGATAGCTTTAGTGTCAACTTGACACACCTGGGTTGAGGGAGACTCAATTGGGGAATTGGCTTCATTGGATTGGCCTGTGGCCACATCTGTGGAGTATTGTCTTGATGGTCGAGCAGTGTGGGAGGGCCCAGCCCACAAGAGTGGTGCCACCTTGGGCAGGTTGTTGTGTACTATATAAGATGGAGGGCTGGGCATGAGCCAAGGAAGCAAGCCAGTGAACAGCATTCCTCCATGGCCTGTGCTTCAGCTCCTGCCTCGAGGTTCCTGCCCTGAGTTTCTGCTTTGGGCTCCCTGAGTGATGATGAACTGTGACCCAGGAGATGTGAGCTGAATAAACCCTTTCCTCCCCAAGTTGGTGTCGATCAGAGTGTTTTGTCACAGCAATGGAAGACAAACTAGAACAGAAATTGGTACCAGAAGAGTTGGGGTATTGCTATGACAGACCTGACCTTGGTGTTTTGGGGAAGGATTGTGGAGGCATTTGGAACTTTGGGCTGGGAAGATCATTGAATGCCTAAAGATCATGGTTGTGGAACTTGGAACAGTTTTGCTGAAAGAGTTGTAGAAGATGGAGGCCTGGCTTGTGAAGTTTCTAGTTTCAAAGGGGAGCAGAGATAATCAGGACTGTGTAATCTGTGGGTTCTGGTCAGCTGGGGCTGAAAAATCAGCTGTAACAAGAGACCAGCATCACTGTGGTGAAATCTTCTGGGAAGAATTTCTTCAGAGTCAGCACACAGAAGCTGTGATACAGAAGGGGCTTGAGCCTCCATCTTGAGCCAGAAACAGGACTTGGTAACATGTAAGAGTCTCCTATATGGTTCTAGTGTTGAAATTTGAGGGGGTCACAGAGAGCAGCCGAGGCTTGGCACTGGAGAGGTCAGGAAAGACCATTGGTGGAAGTGTACCTCGGTTGCAGTGAAGACCCCAGTATTGCAGGGGTCATGGAGAGAAGCTGAGGCTTTGCACCAGGAGAGGTCAGAAGAGACCATTGGTGAAGGTGCTGCCTCAGTTTCAATGGTGACCCCAGCTTTTTGGAGATGCCAGGATCATGAGATGACCACCAAGAGCAGCAGCAGGTGTGAAACAGAGTTGACCTGGGCCTGCGAGATGAGCTGTGTGTGCCACAGACAGCAGAGTCAGAGAAGGGGAGCTGCCGAAACCTTTTGGGAGCCCAGAACATTGTGAGTGAATCCCAGGTGTCCAGCCTTGAGCTACTTTGCTGCACTTAGGTTTTGTTTGAGCGTACCTGATTCTTCCCTTTGAAATAAGACAGTACTTGTTCTGGATTTTACAGCAGCCCACAGTTAAGACACTTTTAACAGACTGTGAACTTTTAAGTATTTGGACATTTTAAGGACTGTGGGGCTCTTAAGATTATACTGTCTTAGGTTGTGATTAATGTTAACATCATACTTTGGGGATAAGAACTGGAAAGGTGGTGGTTTAATAGTGATGTGTTTTGTGTGTCAAGTTGACAAGGGGTCAATTGTGCTGGATATCTTTAGTGTCAACTTGACACACCTGGGTTGAGGGAGCCTTAATTGGGGAATTGGCTTCATTGGATTGGCCTGTAGCCACATCTGTGGAGTATTGTCTTGATGGTCGAGCAATGTGGGAGGGCCCAGCCCACAAGAGTGGTGCCACCCTGGGCAGGTTGTTGTGTACTTTATAAGAAGGTGGGCTGGGCATGAGCCAAGGAAGCAAGCCAGTGAACAGCATTCCTCCATGGCCTGTGCTTCAGCTCCTGCCTCCAGGTTCCTGCCTTGAGTTCCTGCTTTGGGCTCCCTGAGTGATGATGAACTGTGACCCAGAAGATGTAAGCTGAATAAGCCCTTTCCTCCCCAAGATGGTGTCAGTCAGAGTGTTTTGTCACAGCAATGGAAGACAAACTAGAATACTCACTGTTATGCATATTCAATAGGTTTACATGTGCATATTTATAGTATGTATATATACTTTTTTCCAGACATTTGTCTAAGGATAAAGAAGAGCTGATGTTTCATTCTTTTTCAAAAATACATTACAAAAACTCAAAATTCAAATGCCTGAGACCTTAAAATTTAGTGGCATAATAGCATAAATATAGACCTTAATATCTTAATATCACCTTTAATAGCATAAATATCAACCTTAATCCATGAATTACGTTTTTTCTGTAAAATATGGCAGGGTCTTACTGTGGCTTATATCATCTCCTAACCACTTGGTCCAAAATGACATCTCGAGAGAAAGTAGACTGTTTTGCCTCTTGTCCACCTATGCCCCTTTTCTAGGCCTAGGGAAAAATCTGCGGAAGAGGAGGCATGGTAGAATGTAAGGGCTGTGATTGGGGTGAATGGTGAGACTACAGCAATATAGACTGGACACTTATTTGATCAACTTGATTGTACATACAAGCCCCCTCCCCCAGTTGGATGGTGGGAGCCTTCGGCTGTGTGGGTTTGGGTGCAACTGCTTGCAAATTGGCTTTACATGAAGGATGCTTGTACTCATAAATTATTACTTATTGTCAAAAAATGAAAAAAAATAAAGAAGAGAAAAAATATATTAAAAAAGAAACAAAAACCAACCTTAAAACAGTTCAGAAGCAATCATTACCAGTGACTTAAAAAAAAATATTTGAAATGCCAGCAAAGAGGTTGACCCATCTGAACATTAAAGAAAGAGGAACCTCAGACTGCCTGAATCACAGACACTGAGCATCTCTCTGAATAATATTTGGGTTAACTGTTTATAATGGGCCCTAATGAAGTTTACCTTCCAGATACTGAGAAACCTTCCTACCTCTCCCCTTTATAGGAAAAAGAAAAACATGATGGTAATGAAACCAATCCCTAACTGTAAACTAGAGCCAATTGTTACAGTGGTAATTTCCTATAAAACAGGCATAACTACCCTTTATTAATTGACTGATAGGCATAGGAACTGTGAAAGAATATTTCTCTATCTAGAGCCAAATTCAATAGTAAAGTCTTTATACGTTGTGTAATTAAGCAAAATATATTACTACAGGAAAGCTCTGACATCAGCAATGAATTATTCTGCCTAGGAAATGTTGGCTAGGGGATTCAAACCCGCACCCTCCCCCAAATTATAAAGGCCTTTTGCCTATAAGTGGGATATATGCAAGGAGAAAGGCAGTAAGTCCCTGTTGTCGAGGACCTGGTGTGAGCATGAAAAATGTTATGAGACGTCACTTGCTAGCGTACAACTGGCCTCTGAAATGCTAGAGAGCGTTACCAAAGGCCACTAAAGCAATACAGCAAAATATTGGTCTCCCTGAGACAAGCAAGACTCCTCCGTCAATATCAGCTACACCTCAACAGCCTGGAGATACTGTGCAACAGTGGCAGCCAAGTGTCTATATATATCCCAAATCTATTTGGCTATTAGCTCTCTCCTTGGAGGAATAACTCACAGCGGATGCCACAAGCTTATGTCCTCTAGTGGTTAGGAGATGTTATAAGCCACAATAAGAACTTGTCACCCTTTATAGAGAAACCACAGTTTGCGGATTAGCATACCATCCAAGCATCTGTGTCTATGCTCACAGCTTAGCTTGACATAATAATTGGTACTGCTTAAATGCCTGTATATCCAATAGCTTGTGCTTTGTTAGTATGACTAAAAAGGGTATCACTGGAAAAGCTGTCAACCCATGAAGGGAAACAACCTGAACAGACTGGAGTCCAAAATGACAACTCCAAAGAAATTAGACTGTTTTCTTCTCACCCATTTGTGCCCCTTTCCCAAAGCCCAGGGAACAAACTATGGAAGAGGAGGCATGGTAGATTGTAAGGGCTGCAAAGAGATAGGGGTGAATCGTGAGACTACAGGAATATAGTCTGGACTCCTAACTGATCAACATGCCTGTGCATAGAAGCTTCTCCAACTGGACTATGGGAACCTTGGTTTGTTCAAAATTTGGACATAGATACTTGCAAAATGCACGAATTACCTAATTGTATGACATACTGAGTAACATCAATATTATCTGCAAGCAGCTGTGTCATTATATTGTAGAATCCCTTAAAAATAAAAAAAAATTTAAAAAATTAAAAAATATATTTTCTTTGCCATTTTTATTTGTTATGTGTATGAGTATATTGCCTGCAAGTGTGTAAGTCTGCAGCAGTCAGAAGTGTGTATTGGATTGATTCCCCAGGTTAACTGTCCTGTGGGTGTTGGGAACTGAACCCAGGACCCAGGTCCTCTGCAAGAACAGCCAGTGATCTTAACCACTGAGCCTCTCTCCAGCACCTCACCAATGACTTTCTAAAGCCTTAATTTTAAGGGTCTTTCCTTCCCTTGGTACACGGACATTTGTATCCTTCTCACAGCATGCATGATTCCTCTCTCATCTTCTGTGCCACCACGCTGAAAAATGTTGAAATCCACACTCATTAAGCATACCACACAGCTGCTGCCATATCCCCAGCCTCTATAATTTACCCTGATTGATATATTTGTGCTCAGAATGGATAATCCATCATTTACAAAGGTTAATATAAAATGCTCACAATGGCAATTTTCTTTGTATTGGGTTTAATTCTATCTTCTCCCACTCTCTCCTAGCTTGCACTCTTCTCAGCACTAGGCTTACTTTTCCTCTGAAAAGTTCAGTTGGAAGTGTTTCCCTGTTGCTCGTCAAACACAATATGGTTGGAATAGAAACAAAGGCCATTCGGCCACAAGAATGATGGAGGCAGACACAGACAGATATCCAATGAATCAGAGCTAATAACAGCAGAATAGCATGAAATCTGTTTCTCGATGGTCTGTGATTTATAGTCACATATTTAGCAAACCCCCGGCATTATTCTCATCCTTCGATCTAAAAATCTCCATTCATCATTAATTACTTTAGCAAAATTTCAGGGTATCTCACCTGTATCAGGAGCTGTGTCATGTACTGACAACAGAGAAAAACAGTTATTGTCTGCTTTTAAGGAACTCTTAACTAATGAGACAAATATATGTATAGATAATTATAATTATATAAATGTAATGATATTTTAACCAATCATAATAAATTCTGACTGAACACATCAGGAGAGCTTGGAAATGTCATTTGAACTTGGCTTTAGAAAGAAAAGAAGGGGGTAGTTTATATTGTATGACACTCTTCCTAGGGAGACAGGAATGAACATTTACTCTCTCTAGAAAGGGAACAAAGGATAGACCAAACTAAAGACATTACTAAAATCCAAGTTGGAAAACCAACAGCTTTATCGGGGCTATTCATGGAGTATGGGTAAGATGTTAACACACAGAAGCAGAAATGACTCCAAGACACAAAAAGCCCAGCCAGCTCTCATAGCTCATGAAAGCTGGATCCTGTGGAGTTCACTGTACCACCACTTGCAGGCAACTCAACAAGCCAGAGAATGTCTCTTCCAGACAGGTTGGCTGGTCTGAGAGTGTCTCTCTGCAGTCCTTCCTGCTTCTATATGCTTGTTGAAGGAGGGACTGTGAATCTGTTCAAATTTAGGGACGTCTTAAATTACTGAGTTATTTACTTCCTGAGTTTTAATGAGCTTCCTGCAGGATGAAATGGTTGACATCCCTTTAGAAAATTCCCAGGTTTAATGACCTTCTTTTCAAGATGGGATATAATTATCTAGGACGAATTTGCCACACAAGAATTTATTACATATGAACAGTTTTGTTTCCTAATGCTGGCTCAAGTATGGACTGTGAGCTGTAGAAAAACAGAGAGAAACAAGCTGGGAAGGTAAACTGAGGCAGACCTACATTGCTAAAGAATTTTGGCTTTGCTGTAGAAATAAAAAAATTGAAACAATGACTTATTTTATCTTTTCCATAGCTTATTCAAAATATGAGAGAAATAAGGGGCTACTGAGTGGCAAAATGCCTGTAATAATTTGATTGTTTTCCTTTTTCAAAGGCTGCCATCCTTTCAATGAGTGTTCTCACACATTTCAAAGTCATTAGATGCCTTATTGTATCATACAGTGAGATGGGATTATTGAATGAGTGTGTTGGATAGCTTTAGTGTCAACTTGACACACCTGGGTTGAGGGAGCCTCAATTGGGGAATTGGCTCCATGGGACTAGCCTGTGGCAATGTCTGTGGAATATTGTCTTGTTTTTTGGGCAGTGTGGGAGGGCCCAGCCCACTATGGGTGGTGCCACCCTGGGCAGGTTGTTGTCTACCATATAAGAGGGTATGCTGGGCATGAGCCAGGGGAGCAAGCCAGTGAGCAGCATTCCTCCATAGCCTGTGCTTCAGCTCCTGCCTCCAGGTTCCTGCCCTGAGTTCCTGCCTTTGGCTTCCTGAGTGATGAACTACCACCCAGGAAATGTGAGCTGAATAAACCCTTTCCTCCCTAAGTTGGTGTTGGCCAGAGTGTTTTGTCACAGTAATGGAAGACAAACTAGAACAGAAATTGGTACCAGAGAGTGGGCTATTGTGATAGACCTAACCTTGGTGTTTTGGGGAAGAACTGTGGAAGCATTTGGAACTTTGAGCTAGAAAAATCATTGAATGCCTAAAGATCATTGCTGTGGGACTTGGAACAGTTATGCTGAAAGAGTTGTAGATGATGGAGGTCTGGCTTGTGAAGTTTCAAAGGGAAGCAGAGATCATCAGTACTGTTTAATCTGTGGGTTCTGGTCAGCTGGGGCTGAAGAATCAGCTGTAAGTAACAAGAGACCAGAACCTGAAGTGAACTTTATGGGGACAATTGACGCTGGTTAGCTGGGGCTGAAAAATCAGCTGTAAGTAACAAGAGACCAGAATTGTTGTGGTGAAATATTCTGGGAAGAATTTCTTCAGTGTCAGCACACAGAAGCTATGTTCCAGAAGACGCCCGAGCCTCCATGTCAAGCCAGAAGCAGGACTTGGTAATGTGTAAGAGTCTCCTATATGGTTCTGGTGTTGAAATTTGAGGAGGTCACAGACAGCAGCTGAAGCTTGGCACTGTGAGAGGTCAGGAAAGACCATTGGTGGAAGTGCACCTTGGTTGCAGTGAAGACCCCAGGATTGCAGGGGTCATGGAGAGAAGCTGAGGCTTTGCACCAGGAAGGGTCAGAAGAGACCATTGGTGAAGGTGCTGCCTCGGTTTCAGTGGAGACCTCAGCTTTTTGGAGATGTCAGGACCATGGGGTGACCACCAAGAGCAGCAGCAGGTGTGGAATGGATTTGGCCTGGGCCTACGAGATGAGCTGTGTGTGCCACGGACAGCAGAGTCAGAGAAGGGTAGATGCCGAAACCCTTTGGAGCCCAGAAGATGTGAGTGAATCCCAGATGTCCAGCCTTGAGCTACTTTGCTGGACTTGGGTTTAGTTTGAATGTGCCTGATTCTTCCCTTTGAAATAAGACAGTACTTGTTTTGGATTTTATAGCAGTCCACAGTTAAGAGACTTTTAACAGACTGTGAACTTTTAAGTGTTTGGACATTTTAAAGACTGTGGGGCTTTTAAGGTTGTACTGTCTTAGGTTGTGATTAATGTTAACATCATACCTTGGGAACAAGAACTGGAAAGGTGGTGGTTTAATAGTGATGTGTTTTGTGTGTCAAGTTGACAAGGGGTCAATTGTGCTGGATAGCTTTAGTGTCAACTTGACACACCTGGGTTGAGGGAGCCTCAATTGGGGAATTGGCTCCATTGGATTGGCCTGTGGCCACATCTGTGGAGTATTGTCTTGAT
>VZQC01010528.1:824349-955237 GCA_009823505.1 Rhizomys pruinosus
ATACAGTTTTTATATATATATATATATATATATATATATATATATATATATATATTCACTGGGTAAAAAATGGTCTTCCTCCCATGTTTTTATTTTCTGTTTTCATGTTTTCTGAGAATGCAGTAGGTCCCAGTCAAGGTTTCACCAGACTTCTAGTAAGATGCTAAACATTATTTATAAAATAAAATGCCCCATTTGCTGTGCTTGTTCATGTCTGGTATAATCTGTGAAAAGACTGGTTTCTTTTTAGTTGTGTTTTTATGTATGTGGGTGTGTTTGGGGGGGTGATATGTGAATGTGCTTGCAGGTGCCTGTGGGGACCAGAACGGAATGCTAGATCCCCTGGAACTGGAGTTAAAGGTAGTTGTGACACCCAATAATGTACTAGGAACTGAGTTTTTATCCTCTTCGCCCGTTACATAATCTTAAGCACTGAGACATTTCTCTGACCCTCTGAAAAGTGTTTTGGAGCTCTCCCTGGGTTTTGTTACACTACCCAGACTCTGAAGGATATTATTTTCCTCATGAAATGTTCTGGAATATCTGTTCCATTCTTCTCAACCTAAGATGGGGACATCATAGGCTACCTCTGTTCTTCTGCCTCTGACAGATGGTTGCTAATTTCTCTTACCAAGACCACAAGAGTAATCCTGAGACAAGCAAACTGCAAAGGGATACATTTGTTTGGTTAAAATACATTTCCTCGGTTATCTTTTGGGCTTCATAACATATTTTAATGTATAAATTCTGTGGAATTTTGTGCATTTCACACAATAAATCTTAACCCTCTTTAGAACCCCTCTTCCATCTGTCCCACATTTTATACCCCCACTGGATTTCATGCATTCTTTCATACATGTAAAGGTCTATTGAGTCACATTTTGTACCCAGATGTGCCTCAGTGCAAGACCGTCCACTGAGTCTAGTCAGCCTATGTAAAGTCTTTACCTTAAAGAAGATCAATTCTCCACCACCCAGCAGTAATCAGCCAAGAGTTCTTCAGTTACGGTTGGAACCTGCTGCCCATTTCCCCAGTTCTATGGTTTTTATCTTAATGCACCTGCATGAGCCTTGTGCATGCTGTCACCATTGTTGCAAATTCACAGGAACAAGTTCTCAGAGGCTTGGAGACTGTTTCCTTATGCTCATGCACCAACACATTTTACAATCTTTCTGTGCCCTCTTCCACAGCGATCCCTGAACCATGGGTGGGTGTGTTTTAATACAGGAGTCCTATCCAGGGACATGTACTCCACAGTCTCCTATTCTCTACATCTCAGGCAGGTGTGGCTTTCTGTGTACATGGCAGCCTGATGCATGAATGCTTAGTGAGAGCTGAGGGATGCATTAGTATTATCTCTACTCTAGTTCCACTACGTAGCATGAGCCTTAGGTGTAGAGGTTTCACTGTAGATGTGTCACATAGGGCTGGCCATTTCTTAGACACATATTCTCTGTGTACGGCCAGTTGTGGAACTCTGTAATTGCCTTCATCTGTTGCAGAAAGAAGCTTCTTTGAAAAGTGGTATAGTTGTCTATAAATATAGGGATCCATACTGAGCATATGGTAAAAAATTTCCTTTGTCTAGAGATATGACAGTCATTGGGGTTTTCTCTAAGATCTATGACCTCTTCAGGTACGTATATTTGGCTATGTAAGATATAAGATCCACAAATGAAGGAGAACACACATCCTTTGTTTTTCTCAGTCTGTTACTTCATTTAGTATAACTGTTTCTAGTTCTATCCATTTATGTGCAAGTTTCACAATGCTGTCTTTCTTTACTGCTAAGTAGAACTGTATTGTATATTATTTATTTATCTATTTATTAACTTTCATTTTAAATTTTTATAGTTTTAGTTTAAGAAATATGATATTTTTGCTAGAAAACCAATAATTGTACAAATCTTTAGAATTTAATCAAACTAATCTACTACGCCGAGCTGGTTTCTGCCTCTTCTTCCTCCCCCACCTTCCCCATGCTCCCCCACTCTCTTCTTCCTCTTCTTCCTCCCCTCCTCCTTTTCCTTCTCCTCCTCCTCCTCTTCCTCCTCTTCCTCTGCCTCCTTCTCCTCCTCTTCTTCCTCCTCCTCTTCTTCCTCCTCTTCCTCCTCTTCCTCTGCCTCCTTCTCCTCCTCTTCTTCCTCCTCCTCTTCTTCCTCTTCCTCGTCCTCTTCCTCCTCCTCTTCCTCCTCCTCTTCCTTCTCTCCTTCTCCCCCTCTTCCTCCTTCTCTTCTTCCTCTTCCTCGTCCTCTTCCTCCTCCTCTTCCTCCTCCTCCTCCTTCTCCCATTATTCCTCCTCCTCTTCCTTCTCCTCCTTCTCCTCCTCTTCTTCCTCCTCCTCCTCTTCCTCCTCCTCCTACTTTTCCTTCTCCTCCTTCTACCGCTCTTCCTTCTCCTCCTCCTCCTCTTCCTCTTCCTTCTCCTCCTCCTCCTCTTCCTCCTCCTCCTCCTACTTTTCCTTCTCCTCCTTCTACCCCTCTTCCTTCTCCTCCTCCTCCTCTTCCTGTTCCTTCTCCTCCTCCTCCTCCTCCTCTGCCTCCTCCTCTTCTCTGTCCTTTTTGGCTTCCTTCTATTCTTCTTTTTCTTTCTATGTATGGTTGCCTGGTTTTGGTTTTGTCTTCAGACAACATGTCACTATGTAGCTCAATTTTATTTTGAACTTCTGCTGAAATTCCTGCTTCAGGCTCCCAGCTACTGAAAATTTAGATATGTGTCATCATATCTGGATTTCTTCTTTTGAAATTATTGTTTCCTTGGCATGTGGAATTTGACTGTTTTGAGCAGAAGTTCACTGTTCAGTCAGTTCTTTGATGCAGTCCCTTCTGTTGTTGTCGTTGTTGTTGTTGTTGTTGTTTCCAATATGCATCACTCCCAACTGCTTTGGACAAAAGCTCAAGGGGCCATGCACAAGAAATACTTACAACTAGGTAATTGGCACTAGCATCCACAGATGAGGGATACCATTCATTCATCATTTGTTTTTCTGGGACTGTGTTACTTTACTCAGCATGATGTCCTCTAGCTCCAGCCATTTTCCTGCAAAGCTTGCGATGTCGTCATTCTTTACTGCTGCGTAGAACTCCATTGTGTATATGTACCACATTTTCTCTATCCACTCATCAGTTGAGGGGCATTTGGATTGGTTCCTGCTCCTTGATATTGTGAAGAGAGCTGAAATAAACATGGCCGTGCATGTATCTCTGTGGTGGGGTGAGTTGTGAGGGTACATGCCTAGGAGTGGTATGGCTGGGTCAGGTGGCAAGTTCATTCCAAGTCGTTCAAGGGTTCTCCACACTGCTTTCCATAGTGGCTGTACGAGTTTACATTCCCACCAGCAGTGGATGAGTGTTCCCCTTTTCCCACACCCTCTCCAGCACTTGGTATCATTTGTTTTCTTGATCCTAGCCAGTCTTACTGGAGTAAGATGATATCTTAAAGTGGTTTTGATTTGCATTTCCTTAATGATTAGTGATGTTGAGCAGTTCTTGAGGTGTTTCTCAGACATCTCTAATTCCTCGCTTGTGAAGTCTCTGTTCAGTTCTTTGCTCCATCTATTGAGCGGGTCATTTGTTTTCTTTTTTCTTTGTTTTTTGAGTAGTTTATATATTCTGGAAATCAATGCTTTGTCAGATGTATCTGCAGTGAAGGTTTCCTCCCACTCTGTGGGATTTCTCTTCACTTCCTTGATTGTTTCTTTTGATGTACAGAAGCTTTTGAGTTTGATGAGGTCCCATTTGTCAATTGTCGACCTTAATTCTTGTGCAGCTGCTGTCTGATTTAGGAAGTCTTTTCCTACGCCTATGTCTTGTAGTCTGCTGCCAACTTTTTCTTCTATCACCTTCAGAGTTTGGGGTTTCACGTTGAGGTCTTTAATCCATCTGGAGTTGACTTTTGTACAGGGCGAGAGGTAGGGGTTTAATTTCATTCTTCTACAAGTGGTGATCCAGTTTTGCCAATACCACTTGATGAAGATGCTGTCTTTTCTCCATTGTGGTTTCTTGGCCCCCTTGTCAAATATGAGATGGCTGAAATTGTATGTGCTCAGATTTGGATCTTCAGTTTTGTTCCATTGGTCCACAGGTCTATTTTTGTGCCAGTACCAGGCTGTGCTTTTGACTATAGCCCTGTAGTATAGTTTGAAGTCTGGTATAGAGATCCCCCCTGTGTAGCTCTTTTTACTCAGGGTTGTTTTGGCTATTCAGGGTCTTTTTTTTTTCCAAACGAATTTAAGGACTTTTTTTCCAAGCCTGTGAAAAAACTCTTGGGGATTTTGATTGGGATTCTGTTAAATCTATACAAGAGTTTCAGTAAAATGGACATTTTTACAATGTTAATTTTCCCAATCCAATGGGCATGGGAGGTTTTTCCATCTTCTGATGTCTTCTTCAATTTCTTTCTTTAAAGGTTTAAAATTTTTGTTGTAGACATCCTTTGTGCCTTTGGTTAGGTTCGTTCCTAGGCATTTTATTGTTTTTTAGGCTATTGTGAGTGGGAAGGTCTCTTTGAAGTCTTTCTCCAGTTGCTTGTTCTTGGTGTAAAGAAAGGCCATTGATTTTTTTAGGTTAATTTTGTATCTTGCTCTTAATCGTTTCTAGGAGTTTTCTAGTGGAGTTTTTAGCATCCCTTAAGTAAACAATCATATCATCAGCAAATAGGGATAGCTTGACTTCCTCTTTTCCAATTAGTACTCCTTTAATTTTCTTTTCTCGCCTTATTGCTCTAGCAAGTGTTTCAAGCACTCTATTGAAGAGGAGCGGTGAAAGGGGGCAGCCTTGCTGAGTTCCTACCATTAAAGGGAATGATTCTGTCATTTCCCCATTTAGGATGATATTGACTGTGGGTTTCCTGTATACGGCCTTGATTACATTGAGGAATGATCCCTCCAATCCAATTCCTTCTAGGACTTTAAGCATGAAGGGATGTTGGATTTTGTCAAAGGCTTTTTCAGCATCAATTGAGATGATGGTGTAGTTTTTGTTTTTCATTCCATTGATGTGTTTGATGATGTTTATTGATTTTTGTATGTTGAACCATCCCTGCATCTCTGGTATGAATCCAACCTGGTCATGATGGATGATCTTCTTTTTTTTTTTTATTATTATTATTTATTTTTGCATGTGTATGAATGTATTGTCTGCATGCAGGTCTGTGCACCCATGTCGTGCAATGCCGCGGAGGTCAGGAGAGGGTCTCGGATTCCCCTGGAACTGGAGTTCTCCTGGAATTGGAGTTACAGACGGTTCTTAGCCGCCATGTGGGTGCTGGGGATCGAGCCCTGGTCCTCTGCAAGAGCGTCGGTACTCTTAACCGCTAGGCTATCTCTCCAGCCCCGGATGATCTTCTTGATGTGGGTCTGTATGCGATTTGCCAGTATCCTGTTTAGAATTTTGGCATCTACGTTCATTAGGGAGATGGGTCTATAATTCTCCTTTTTAGTTGTAACTTTGCCTGGTTTTGATAATAGAGTGATACTGGCTTCATAGAAGGAATTTAGGAGAATTCCCTCTGATTGTATCCTTCTAAATAGTTTCAATAATAATGGTTGTAGGTCTTTTTGAAATGTTTTATAGAATTCTGCTGTGAAACCGTCTGGGCCTGGGCTTTTTTTTTAGTTGGGAGGTTTCTTATTACATGTTCAATTTCTTCATGTATTATGGGTCTGTTTAAGCTGTAGATCTCTTCATGGCTGAGCTTTGGTGATTCCCAGGATTTCAGATATTCATCCATTTCTTCTAGGTTTTCAAACTTGGTAGAGCATAGGTTTTTGAAGTATTCTCTTATGATTTTCTGGATCTTTTCCTTGTCTGTTGTGATATTGCCCTTTTCATCATGGATGGTATTGGTTTGGAGTTGCTCCTTCTTTCTTTTGGTTAACCGGGCTAAAGGTCTGTCTATTTGTTTATTCTTTCAAAGAACCAACTTTTGGATTCATTGATTTTTTTTTTATTGTTTTCTTTGTTTCTATTTCATTGATGTCTGCTCTGATTTTTGTCATTTCTTCCTGTCTGTTGCGTTTAGGATTCATCTGTTGTTGCATCTCAATTGCTTTTAGCTGTAGTGTTAAATCATTCACTTGTGCTCTTTCTGTTTTTCTAATGTAGGTACCCAGGGCTATGAACTTCTCTCTTAGGACCGCATTTAAGGTATCCCATAGGTTTTGTTGTGATGTATTGTCATTGTCATTCAGTTCCAGGAATGCTTTTATTTCTTTCTTTATCTCTTCCTTGACCCATTCATTATTCAAGAGTGTGTTGTTTCATCTCTATGTGTTCTTGTAGGTAGTAGGGCCTATCCTGGTGTTGATGTTGAGCTTTATTGCACTGTGGTCTGATAGAATGCATGAAATTGTTTCAATCATTTTGTATTTGTGGAGGTTTCTTCTGTGTCCCAGTATGTGGTCGATTTTGGAGAATATTCCATGGGGTGCTGAGTAGAAAGTATATTTTCTTGTATTAGGGTGGAATATTTGGTAGAGGTCTATGAGGTCCATTTGGTGTATCATATCATTCAGTTCAGATGTCTCTCTGTTTATTCTTTGTCCTGTTGACCCAGTGGGGTATTGAAGTCCCCTACTATGTGTGTACTGGGGTTAGTGTGTGACTCGTGGTCCTGGAGAATTGTCTTTATAAAGTTTGGTGCACCAGAGTTTGGGGCATGTATATTTATAATTGTGAAATCTTCTTGGTGAATTGTTCCTTTGATAAAAATGTAATTGCCTTTTTTGTCTCTTCTGATTTCTTTTACTTCGAAGTCTATTTTGTCTGATATTAAAATAGAAACACCTGCTTTCTTTTTGGTACCATTTGCTTGGAATATTTTTTCCAGCCTTTTACTTTAATGTTGTGCCTGTCCTTGAGGGTAAAATGTGTTTCTTGTAGACAGCATATCAATGGATTCTGTCTCCTAATCCAATCTCCCAGTCTATGTCTTTTGATTGGGGAATTTAGTCCATTAGTATTTAAGGTTATGACTGATAGGCTTGTGTTGCTTCCTTTTGCCTTATTATCCATTTTTCTGTTTGGGTTTAGGTTTCTACTTCTGCAGTTATGCTTTTATTGATTTCTCTTTCTAGGTGCCTGGGGATGGTTGCTCCTTTCTTCTGTCCTTGAATTGCTTCAAGTATTCTCTGAAGGGTTGGTTTTCCGGACATATATTCTTTCAACTTGTTTATGGCATGGAAGGTTTTTCTCTCTCCTTCAACTATAATTGACATTTTTGCTGGATATAGTAACCTGGGTTGGCATCTATTGTCCTTTAACACTGGGAATGCTTTGCTCCAGGTTCTTCTTGCTTTCATAGTTTGCAATGAGAAGTCAATTGTAATTCTGATGTTTCACCTTATAGGTCACTTGTTTTTCTCTTGTGGCTTTAAGGATTTTGTCTTTGTTTTGGGTGTCTAGCATTTTAACTATGATGTGGCGTGGAGAATTTCTTTTCTGATCTTGTCTGTTTGGAGTTCTATGTGCTTCTTGTATTTGTATTGGTTTTTCTTTTTTAGTTTGGGGAAGTTTTCATCTATTATTCTGTTGAAGATCTGATCAATACCATTCTCTTGGGATTCTTCTCCTTCCTCTATTCCTTTGATGCGGAGGTTTGATCTTTTCATAGTGTCCCACAGTTCCTGGTTGTTCCACTTTTGTGTATTTTAAAATTTTTCATAATCTTTACTTGTTTTTAGTTGTTCTGTGTTATCTTCCAGGTCTGATATTCTTTGTTCTGCTTCCTCCATTCTGCTTCTGAGGCTTTTTCCACTCCTTTCCTCTTGATTGGATGAGTGTTTGATTTCCTTTTTCATTTCCTCTTCTGATTTCTTTAGTATTTCCACTTCTTTTTGGAGCTTCTCAATCTCTTCCTGTAGCTCTTTGCTTAGGTGGTTGGTTTCCTTATCTTTTTCAGCATGGGATCTTTTTAGTGTTTCTACTTCCTTCTGGAGTTTGTCATTCTCTGTCTCTTGGTCCTTCTTGAGTTCTTCATTCTCTTTTCTTAGTTCTTTCATTTCCTCTGTATAATCTTGTAGTTCTTTAAATATGTTGCCATTTGTGTTTCTGATATCTGTGTCCTGGGCCATCCTCAGGGGGATCCCACTGTAGGAATCTTCCATAGGGTTGGTAGAGCTTGGTGCAGGATTATCCTGCCCCTTTTCCATGTTGTCTCTTCTTCGTGTTCCTGGTATATGAGCTTCTCCTTGCCTGTATTCCAATGTGAGTCCTAAATGCCTCTTCACTGTTTTGAAGGCTTGCTTTGCTTGCCTCCTTCAGATGCCTTCATAATCCCAGTTGGCGGGGGTGGGGGGGGGTGCTCTTTAGCCCACACCCCGGTACCTGCACTTCAGCTGGTCTTAGGAGATCTCCTCAAACAGTCTTAAAGCATTATTCATTTATTTCCTTCTTTCCACATGACGTCCACTCCACAACCCTTTGCTGATGGTTTTCAACAGCTCAATTACAAATGAGGAACTCATGTCTCCTTAGGGTCAGAAAGGAAACAAATCAAAAACAAAAGAAGAGACACTAACTAGACATTTCTTCACACTTGAAAAAATTGTGACTGTGTTTAGTTTTATGACATGGGTGTATAATAAATTATGTAGTTTAATGATAAAAACATAAGCAATATTTTCCTTTTTTGGTCTACTAATTCTCTCAACTAAAACAATACATATTTAAATTGCGTACAATCACAGTTGAAAATGCTTCCTGATGCAAAGATCTTGCACAGTTAAGGAGTCTTGGGATCCTTACCCAGCCTGATTTTTTTTAACTTTTTAAAAAATTTTTTATTTATTTCTGTATGTGTATGAATGTACTGTCTGCATGTAGGTCTGTGCACCCGTGTCGTGCAATGCCGCAGATGTCAGAAGAGGGTGTCAGATTCCCCTGGAACTGGAGTTTCAGACGGTTCTCAACCACCATGTGGGTGCTGGGGATAGAACCCAGGTCCTCTGTAAGAGCGGTCAGTGCTCTTAACCGCTAGGCCATCTCTCCAGCCCAACCCAGCCTGATTTTTGAAGTTAGCAGATTTGATTCAAGTTTATTCCTCATTTTTCTTTTGTTCATAATAGAACAATCCTTTAACCAGTGGTTCAGTCTTATTTCTGCAAAAGCTATACCACTTCATTTTACAATTACTTTTGAGATGTCTGTGTATACCCCAAATCATCTTATCACATATGCATAATATTCTGGGATAGAGAAAAATGATGATGGCATATTTTGCCTTGTTATTTTTTAGAAGTGAGGAGGTTTTTCTAAGATAGAATATAAATGATGGAGTGTATATATAAAAATGTCTAAATGTGTTTTTTGATGAGGCATTTCTGTAATTCCCATGGCAATTTGAGATAATCACTGTGTACAATCTTTTAAAATAATTTTCCACATTTATTTTTAATTAAACTTGAGTAGGCTGAAAAATCCCTCAGTTTACCTTCCAATGAACACTCTAACTCAGTTCTTACCACCCTTCCCCCACTACCCCTCTGGCCAAACAACAGTTGAAAAACATTCTCATTCATTTTTAAACATGGACATGTGAGCATTTTGTATAGTGGCACAATACAAGTTATAAATATTTCCTTCTAGAATTGTTCTAAGTCACATTTTAGAGATTTTCCTGGCTAACAGATAGCATTGCAATTATTTCCTTCTTTTAAAATCAAACCTTTGGATATTCTACCTAAAGAAATTACATATATTTTACCGAGACACCTCACTCTTCACTGCACTTACTAATCAAATGTTCACTATCAGTCTAACTACTATCGAATTACCTTGATATTTATTTCTATTCTGTTTGTGAGATCCAAAATGAGAGGGGTAAGACTATCTCTTCATTAGAGACAAGCTCTTCACCTGATACATTTTATGTAAATGAGATAGTTAAGGGAGCAGGTTGTAATTAATCACTCAGTCATCCTTTTTCAGGGAAGTGGAAGTAAACACTCACTTCAAAGGTGCAGTAAACAGTCCAGGGAAGATTTGAAGGTACAGCTGATAGTTAGAGAAGACAGGTTTGCAGTATAGGCGATGTCTGAGGGCCAATGACAGTGGATGCCCTTGTCTTTTCTGCAATGTACTTTCTCTTGGATTCTCTACAGTGTGCAAGAAAAAGCCAGAGCAAGAATTCTGGAGTTGCCACCCCAGCACACAGCCAGTGAGCATCAATTGCTTTGTCTACGCCTATGTAAAACAAAAGGTAACATTTCAGCCTTCACCCCATGTTCAATTAACGTATAGTAAAAGCCAAAGAAGAATTGATGTGACTGAATAAGAGCTGCCCTTTGACTCAGGGATATGAACTGAGATGCTTAATCTGATTTTCCTTTATAACAACAACATGGGCTCCACTTTGTACTTAGAGAGGCTTTTTATCCAAAGGGCTCTGGGCGCACCACTCCAAGGGAACAGCTCATAATTATTTCCTTATTATCATTGTTACCCAGAACAGATTTGAGTCATGATCAAAGAGAAAGCAGGTTTCTGATTAATCTGTATCAACTGTCATCCAAACAGATTCATGATATAAAATATTACCTGAAGTCTTAAAACAAATAACTGTAATTACCACTTAATTGTTATTTGACCTTGAATCACGTTTTTTCCCCTCATAATGTTAACTTAACCATTAGAACAAAACAGCCATCAAGTGCCAAAACCAGCAGAGAGGACAGTGCCAGGAAGAAGGAACTCAATTTAAAGCAGGTTAACTTTTATTAGCCCTAGCCACTCTGATATTGCTTCCTTCTCACAAAATGTCTGTAGCTGATTTTTAAAAGTCTTCATAGAATAGAAATATAATAGACTATCCTACAATTACCTAAGGTAAACCTTAAATTCAAACACTGAGATCCAAAGCTTTAGACAAGCAACTCAAAGACACATAGCTAATAAGTGACAGAAATATCATTAAAACCAAGTCACTACTTTCTTATCATTTATGAATATAAAAAGTAGAACTCCAAAGATTTTAAATCACCTTTTCTCTTGTAGACCGATTTGTGGAAGGACTAGATGTTAAAGGTTGGGTCACACTCAGATTGTCCCCATTGTATTCTTCAGTCAAGTCAAGAGTCTATATGAATATGCACAAACCTTATGTCTAGGTAGTTAAAAGTTATCCACTAAACTAACAAAGTGTTAATAAAATGTGTACTATACTCCAAAATTGGCAGAGATACTTTGTTATGAACAGAAGATCAGGTTTCCTAGACTTCTTGGAGGTATATGAAGAGCGCCAACCCCTGGAATACAATGCTTTTCCACCCATGCCTCCAACCTCTATCACTGTTGCCCTCAATATATACCTGTGAACAACCCAGTAGCAGGCTAGGGCTTCTGAATCCAGTCATCTCCCCTCACTCTCTTACCCACTCCCTCATTTCTGGGAAAAGACATATCAGTCACGAGGTCTGCTCTGGGGCTCACTGACACAGTTGAAAAGACTTGCTTAGCCCATGAAAGCTGACTTACAACTGCTGGGATATTTCAAGATCTCAGCTAACCAGAGAATGGAGAGGTGGGGGTGGGTAGGTGGGTGGGTTGCATGTACTTCAGGGTAGACATATCCAGTAGTCCTGAAGACTACTTACAAGGGTGGGAATATAGATAGAGGTAGGATTAGAGCTAAAAACTATAAGATGTGCAGTCTTAGATCAGGGGACTTTTTCAATGACATCAAAGGGAGGTACTAGACTCTTTATCTCCTATTTCTATGGATTTCTCTATTTACCAGGATAACCATGCATTTCAGAAACTGAATTTAGAAGATATTAACTTTTTGTCTCATTTCAATCTTCCTGTGGCCAAAGCTGGAGAAATTTTAGCAACTAATAGAAGTGGTATTGCATTATAATATAAACTATATTATATACCCATGAGCCCATGCTAATATAAATTATCTAAAAGATATATAAATACATGAAGGTAAATAAACAAATATCCAATTCAGAATAATTATAAATAATTTAGGTAGACCCATCATCCCAAGAAAGTAGAGCAGAATTCCATGTTCCATCAATGTGAGGTGTACAGTATGATAAATGGGACAGAGAAACCTGATAATAAGTGAAAATACTATTAATTATTAGGTAAGTTTCCCTCCTTTTCACAGTTCTAGAACTCCATAACTTACACATTTGAATTCCTATAATTTACAGGGAAAATTATGGTGATATTTCAGTAATGCTGAAAGATCATTGAGTGTGGCAATTTCTATTTCTTTCTTTTAAACATTTTTATTGAAGTTTTGTACAACTCATATGTCATTTCTCAGTCCAACTTAGTCTCATTCCACTTTCCATGTCCTCACCACACCCAAGTTCATACATTTTGTCATACATGTCTTGCATCTTTTTTCAGTCTTTTTACAGTTTTTCTATGCAGACTTTTATTGTTTGGGGTTGAAGTTTGCTGTTTCAGTCAATTCTTTGACCAAGTCCTTTTGTTATTGTTCTTCACACATATACCAAAATTAGGACATCTGAAAGTAAACTGTATGTTAATTCCAAAACATGTTTAGGAATTCACATTTTCCCCTTTAATTTTATATTACTCTAAAGTATTGTGATAGATTTATTTAAGCCACCCTTGCCTTCTCAATGTAATAACCACTGTTAGGGATTTTAGCAGCTTTCTCTTAATGACTGATAAACAATAAATATATAATGACATAAAAATCTAGAAGTTTGAACACTATGACCTACCATGGCTTATTAATAGCCAGATAAGACTGCCGCCCCGGAAGAAAACATATTGTTTTTCAATGTACATGAAATATTCACCAAGATATATCATATGCTAGGTCATAAAGCTGGTCTCAATAAATTCAGAGCATTAAAACTTAGAAAATATGTTCTCTCTTATGGGGCTAGAGAGATGGCCTAGAAGTTAAGAGCGCCGACTGCTCTTGCAGAGGACCTGGGCTCAATCCCCAGCACCACATGGCAGCTGAGAACAATCTGTAACTCCAATTCCAGGAGAACTCCAGTTCCAGGGGAATTAGACATCCTCTTCTGACTCCGTGGCATTGCACGACACAGATGCACAAACCCACATGCAGACAGTATATTCATACAAATAAATAAATAAATAAATAAATAAAGTAAAAATTTCAAAAAAGAAAATATATTCTCTGACAAGAATAGAATTCAATTATATATTAGCCACATTAATATTTCAAAAAAACTCAATGATTTGGACATTGCCTACTCGAAAATAAGATTTAAAATGACACATAATGAAAAAATACTTTGAGTGGAATAATAATGCAGCACAATAAAATATGTAAGACAGAGATGTTTATGTTTAATATATTTAGTTTTATGTATATCATTTTAAATGTTTATATTAGAAAAGAGAATGATGTAGAATTACTTAACTTTCTACCTGAAGAAGCTAATTAAAGAAGAAAAAAGTGAGACACCCGCTCAGAGTCAGTGATGGTCTGGTGAGGCAAGGTGGACCTGCCTTGTCCCTTGGGGGGCACACCACCCAACCTGGAAGTCCCAGCTCAGACTCCAGATGCCCGCCTGGAATCAGTGAGGTTCTGGTGAATCAAGGATGAGTTTCCCTTGACCCTTGGGGGCCTACTGGCATGCAGGCCACAAAGTAGCAACCCGACCCACACGTGCCCCTCTACCCCATCTTGGTGGCGCTCTGGTGCAATGGACCTAACAGAGGGAGCATTGGTGATTATAGTCTGTGCAGCCAACATTGAGGTGCCAAAATTCAAAGAAACAAATAAACAGACAAATCCAAATGCCAAAGACACAAAGAAAAAACAACATGGGAAAAGCTCATAATAACACAGAACTCTACCAACCCTACAGAAGATCCCTACAATGAGATAACCAAGGAAAGAAGCCAAGACACCAACTTTAGAAGAACAACTGTAGACATATTCAAAGAAGGGAAGAGAATAAAAAACTCAGGAAGGATCTAGAGGAAGATAATGACAAATGGTGGAAAGAACTAAGGGGAGAGATTGAAAAACTCCAGAAGGACCTAGAGGGAGAAAATTACAAACTCCAGAAGGAAGTCAAAACACTGAAAAGATCCCAGGCCGAAATGAAAAAAGAAAATGACCAACGAACCAAGAAGGTACAAGATGAGAATGACAGGCTCCACAGGGAAGTGGAAATACTAAAGAAATCACAGGATGAAATTAAAAAGATATCGAACATTCATCCAACCACGAAGAAAGGATGGGGGAAAAAGCCTCAGAAGCAGAATGGAAGAAGCAGAAAAAAAGAATATCAGACCTGCAGGATAATACGGAGCAATTAGAAAGCTCAAGATTACAAAAAAATTTTAAAAACACAAGAGTGGAACAACCAGGAAATGTGGGACATTATGAAAAGACCAAACCTCTGCATCATAGGGATAGAGGAGGGAGAGGAGTCCCAAGAAAACACTATTGACCAGATCTTCAACAGGATAATAGAAGATTTCCCCAAACTGAAAAAGACAATCCCACACAAATACAAGAAGCACATAGAACACCATATAGACAGGACCAGAAAAGAAACTCCCCACACCATATAAGTGTTAAAACACTAGATGCTCAAAACAAAAACAAAACACTGAAAGCCACAGGAGAAGAACAAGTTACATATCAGAATTACAGCTGATTTCTCAGTCCAAATGATGAAAGCTAGAAGAATGTGGACCAAAGTATTCCCTGTGCTAAACAACTTTTCATGCCAACCCAGACTACTATATCCAGCAAAGATGTCAATTATAGATGAAGGAGAAAGAAAAATTTTTCCCAATATAAAGATGAAAGAATACATGTCTAAGAAAGCAACATTTCAGAAGCAGTCCAAAGAACAGAAGAAGCAGCTATCCCTAAGCAATTAAAGAGAAAAGGCAACAAAATCATAACAGAGTAAATATAAACCTAGACCAAGAATGCAAACAAAAAATAAGGTAAAAGGAAGCAATACACAGCTCTCAATAATAACCTTAAATATTAATGGTCCAAACTCCCCAATCAAAAGGCATAGACTGGGAGAATGGATTAGGAAACTGAACCTTTCCATATGCTGTCTACAAGAAACCCATCTCACACTCAAGGACAGACACCACCTTAGAGTGAATGAATGGTGTGGTGGTGCACGCCTTTAATTCTAGCACTTGGGAGGCAGAGGCAGGTGGATCTTTGTGAGTTCAAGGCCAGTCTGGTCTACAGAGTGAGTTCCAGGAAAGCTGGTGCTACAGGGAGACCCTGACTCAAAAAGACAAAAAAAAAAATTCCAAGCAAATGGTACTAAGAAACAAGCTGGAGTAGCTATTCTAATATCAGACAAAATAGATCACAAAGTAAAATTAATCAGAAGAGACAAAGAGGGCCATTACATCCTTATCAAAGGAACAATGAACCATGAAGACTTCACAATCCTAAATGTCTATGCACCAAACTCTGGTGCACCTAACTTTATAAACACAACTCTGAAGGACCTCAAGACACAGATTAATCCTAACACACTAATAGTGGGAGACTTCAACACTCCACTGAGCCCCTTGCATAGATCAAAAAGACAAAAAATAAACAGAGAGACATAAGAATTGAATAATACAATACACCAAATGGACCTCACAGACATCTACAGAATATTCCACCCAAATACCACAGAATACACTTTCTACTCAGCACCTCATGGAATAATCGACCACATACTGGGGCACAAAAGGAACCTCAACAAATACAAAAGGATAGAAATTATTCCATGCATTCTATCAGACCACAGTGCAATAAAGCTCGATACCAACACCAGAATAAGTCCAACTAGCTACAAGAACAATTGGAGACTAAACAACACAATCCTGAATAATGGATGGGTTGGGGAAGAAATAAAGAGTGAAATAAAAGTATTCATGGAACTGAATGAAAAAGACAATACAACACAACAAAACCTGTGGGATAGTTTAAAAGCAGTTTTGAGAGAGAGATTTATAGCCCTAAGTGCCCACATCAAAAAAACAGAAAGGGAACAAATAAATGATCTAACACTGCAGCTAAAAACAATTGAGAGACAACAACAAATGAACCCTAAACCTAAAAGACAGGAAGAAATAACAAAAATCAGAGCAGAAATCAATGAAATAGAAACAAAGTAAACAATACATAAAATCAACGAATCCAAAAGCTGGTTCTTTGAAAAAAATAAACAAAATAGACAGACCTCTAGCCCAGTTAACCAAAACTAAGAGAGACCAACTCCAAATCAATAGTATTCGTGATGAAAGGGGAACTATCACAACAGACAAAGAAAAGATCCAGACAATCATATGGGAACACTTCAAAAATGTATACTCCACTAAATTTGAAAACCCAAGAGAAAGGGATGAATATCTGAAATCTTGGGAACAAACAAAGCTTAACCATGAATAGACTGAGAGTTTAAACGGACCCATAATAATTGAGGAAATTGAAAATGTAATTAAAAACCTCCCAACTAAAAAAAGCCTCAGTCCAGATGGTTTTACAGCAGAATTCTATAAAACATTTAAAAAGGTCCTACAACCATTGTTGCTCAAATGGTTTAGAGGGATAGAAACAGAGGGAATTCTCCCAAACTCCTTCTATGAAGCCAGCATCACTCTAGTATCAAAACCAGAAAAAGATGCAAACAAAAAAGAAAGCTATAGACCCATCTCACTAATGAATATAGATGCAAAAATTCTCAACAAAATACTTGCAAATCACATACAGACCCACATCAAAAAGATCATCCATCATGATCAAGTTGGATTCATACCAGAGATGCAGGGATGGTTCAACATACGTACATCAATAACTATCAGAAAACACATAAATGGTCTGAAAGGCAAAAACCACAGGATCATCTCCATTTATGCATAAAAAGCCTCTGACAAGACCAAGCATCCTTTCAAGTTTAAAGTCCTAGAGGGAATAAGAGTGAAAGGAACATTCCTCAACATGATCAAAGCCATATATAGCAAACCCACTGCCAACGTCATCCTAAATGGAGAAAAATTGGAATCATTTCCCTTAAAGGTGGGAACCAGGAAAGGCTTCCCCCTGTCACCACTCCTCTTCAACATAGTGCTTGAAACACTTGCTAGGGCAATAAGACAAGAGAAGAAAATTAAAGGAGTAATAATTGGAAAAGAAGTTAAGCTATCCATTTTGCAGATGCTATGACAGTTTACCTAAGGGATGTTAAAAACTCCACCAGAAAACTTCTAGAAATGATTAAGAGTTTTAATAAAGTGACAGGCTACAAAATTACCTTGGAAAAATCAGTAGCCTTTCTTTACACCAATAATAAACAAGTGGAGAAGGAATATAAGAAGATCTTCCCACTCACAGTAGCCTAAAAAATAATGAGATAGATACCTGGGAACAAACCTAATCAAAGATACCAAAGACCTCTACAACAAAAATTTTAAACCCCTGAAGAAGGAGATTGAAAAGACATCAAAAGATGGAAAGACTTCCCATGCTCATGGATTGGGAAAATTAATATAGTAAAAATGTCCATTTTACCCAAATTGATATACATATTCAACACAATCCCAATCAAAATCCCTATGAGCTTCTTCACAGACTTGGAAAAAAAATCCTTAAATTCCTATGGAAAAACAAAAGACCCTGAATAGCTAAAGCAACCCTGACTGAAAAATGCAATAGGGGGGGGGGGATTTCCCTACCAGACTTCAAACTATATTACAGGGCTATAGTCATAAAGACAGCCTGGTACAAAATCAGCCCTGTTGACCAATGGAACAAAATTGAAGATCCAAACTTGAGCTCATACAATTTCAGCCACCTCATATTTGACAAAGGGGCAAAAAATCTCAGTGGAGGAAAGATAGCATCTTCAGCAAACGGTGCTGGCAAAATTGGATCATCATCTGTAGAAGAACAAAATTAAATCCCTACCTCTCACCCTGTAGAAAAATCAACTCCAAGTGGATCAAAGATCTCAGCGTGAAGCCCAAAACTCTGAAGGTGATAGAAGAAAATGTTGTCAACAACCTACAAGACATAGGCCTAGGAAAAGACTTTCTAAATCAGACAGCTGTTGCACAGGAAGTAAGGTCAACAGTCTACAAATGGGACCTCATAAAACTCAAAAGCTTCTGTACAGCGAAAGAAACAATCAAGGAGGTGAAGAGACCCACAGAGTGGGAGGAAATCTTTACCAGTGATACAGTTGACAGAGCATTAACATCAAGAATATATAAACTACTCAGAAAACAAAGTAAGAATGCAAATGACCTACTCAAAATATGGAGTAAATAGTTGAACAGAATTTTTACCAGTGAGGAATTAAAGACGGCTGCAGAACATCTTAAAAAGTGTTCAACATCATTAATAATTAAGGAAAAGCAAATTAAAACCACTCTAAACTATCATCTCACTCCAATACAGCTAGCTAAGATCAAGAAAACAAAAGACAACAGATGCTGGAGAGGTTGTGGGGAAAGGGGAACACTCATCCACTGCTGGTGGGAATGTAAACTTGTACAAACGCTATGGAAAGCAGTGTGGAGAACACTTAAAAGACTCGGAATGAGCCTGCCACCTGACCCAGTCATACCACTCCTGGGTATATACCCCAAAGGTTCATCCTGCCGCAAAGATACATGCACATCCATGTTTACTGCAGCTCTCTTCACAATCTCCAAGAGCTTGAACCTACCCAAATTCCCCTCAACAAATGAGTGGATGACAAAAATGTAATACATCGACACAGTGGAATACTATTCAGCGGTAAAGAAAGATGGCATTATGAACTCTGCAGGTAAATGGATGGAGCACAAAGCCATTATGCTGAGTGAAGTAACACAGTCCCAGAAAACAAATGGAGAATGATTTCCCTCATTTGTGGTTGCTAACACCAAATCCCCCAGATGAAAAGCATGCTGAATGACATTATTGTTATACTTCTGCTTATCTGAAAGCAACTGTGTTGTTATAATGTCAATCTCTCAATGGGCTCTAGAATCCACCTACCAATTATTTTCAGACTCTGTAATTACTGTATATGGGTGAAGAGTATGTATCCATATTTTAAAGTAATATAAAATTAGTGAAGGAAAATGTGAATTACTAAGCATAAAAAAAAAACTGAGAGAAAGATTCAGGACAGTTAAGGCAGAATGCATGATCTGGGGTGGGGTGGGGTGGGGGGGAAGGGAAAGGGGAATATGCCTGAACAGAATGTGTATGAAATATACAGGGGCTGGAGAGATGGCCTAGCGGTTAAGAGCACCGACGCTCTTGCAGAGGACCCGGGTTCGATCCCCAGCACCCACATGGCGGCTAAGAACCGTCTGTAACTCCAATTCCAGGAGAACTCCAGTTCCAGGGGAATCCGAGACCCTCTTCTGACCTCCGCGGCATTGCACGACACGGGTGCACAGACCTGCATGCAGACAATACATTCATACACATACAAAAATAAATAATAACAAAAAAAAATTAAAAAAAAAGAAATATACAAAGCATCAATAAAAAATAAATAATAAAAAGAAAAAATAATAAAGAATAGATATAAGTCTATCAGTATAACCATAAGTATAAAATGCTGATCTTGGGAAAGAAGGAGGGAAGACAGGCAGTTCATCTTAGAGGGATTAAAACAGTAAGAAAAGAAATATAATAAACATTTTGCTAATAAAATCTGCAACATAGGGACTATGTACATAACTCAATGGGTAGAGTATTTGCCAGTATGCAGAAAGTCCTGGACCCTATGGTGGCACATGCCTGAAATCCCAACACTTAGAAAGAGGCAGGGGGATTAGAATTTCACATTCATTCTTGGCTCCATGGTGAGTTGTAAGCCAACATGAGATAAAAATGTCCCCTCTCAATAAAAACAAAGCAAATAAAGCAAAAATCTGCAATTTATATGGAATATAAAACCACCCAGAATACTATAAATTATCAAAATCAATGTGCAAAGAACAAAGATATTTCTGTATCTACTAGACACTAAATTTTATGCCTTTATCCACCAAAAAAACTCCTTTGAAATAATTTTATTAATGAATTTATAAAATACTTTACTAAAAATTGATATTATTCTAAATTAAATCACTACATATCCTATGTCTGCCTCAAATTTGTGATTCTATGCTTCAGCCACCTTAGTATTAAGATTCCAAGCTTGTGTCACTAGTCTTTACCACAACACTTATTCTTGATTTTTAAAAATTCCAATCAAAATCCAAGTAGTATCTTTTTAATTAAAAATTTGACAAAACAATTTTAGAATGTATATAGAAATGCAAATATCCTAGAGTAGCCCAGACAATTTTGAAAAGAAAAGAGCAAAGATAAATTATATAATATATACTATATAGCATATACTATAACATATAACACGTAACATGTAACACATAACATGTAACACATAACACATAACATGTAACATATAACATATAATATATAAATTGCCTAAATTCAAACTTATTTCAAATCTGTAGTGGGATAATGCATTGGTGTAATTAAAAAGAGAATTAAAAATATAAACATGCGTATATAGTAGTTTGTTTCTTTATAAAGCTGCCAATAAGGAAATAAGATACTTTTATAACCATTGGTTTAAATGCTAAAATTGCTTGCAGATATAGTTAAAAATGGAACACAAATCCTATGTCTCAACTTAACCAAACATTTATTTAGAAGGAATTCAGTTCTTTGTTCCTAGATATATTTGTAATTTGAGGGGAATTTGTAAGGATTTTATTTGTACAAGTTATGCTCATATAAATATAAAATTCCTATCTTTAAACCACCTAGCAAGAAAATATAGGCATATAAATATATTGCATTGGAGTAGGCAAATGTTTCTTAGCATCAAGAATAAACACACTGCTGGTGTGGTGGCATACTGCAATCTACTTGAAAGATGGAGGCAGAAAGATGAGGGAGATGTTCAAGTTCATAAATGTCAGGCCAGCATGGGTTTCATGAGACGCTGACTTCAAACAAACAAAAGAATACACATAAAATGATAAATTAGACCTCATTATAATATTAAGATTTAAATACATTAAAAGAGAACTGAAATGGCAAACAGACTACTAGGGATTAAGAAGATAGATAGATAGATAGATAGATAGATAGATAGATAGATAGATGATAGATAGATAGATATAGATATAAGATATGTTTGTATCTATAATAACTTGAGAAAGCTTACATATAGAAATACACAAACAAAAGGAGAAAAGCAAAAATAAATAAGAGCAAAGACACTTTGCTAAAGAAGATATGCTAAAATTGGAAAAAGCATTTGAAGTGTTCTTTCCATCATTAGGGAAATGAAAATGAAAATTATGCCTGCTAGAATCACATTACATGCACCTGCTTCAAAGGGTAAAATTAAAGACTGATGACATCAAATGTTAGTGAGAATATGTTAAAACTAGATTCCTGTACATGGCTGGAAGGAATACTAAATTTCTTTGGAAAATTCCAGCATTTGCTTATAAAGTTAATAGTCATTTGCTATGGCCCATCAATTATACTATTTTATATTTACTGAAGAGAATTTAAAGTATTTTACTTTATTATTTTTATATTATGTGTATGAGTATATCGTCTGCCTGTATGTAAGTGAACTTGTATCATGCAATGCCCACAGAGGTCAGAAGGGAGTGTTAGAATTGGAGTTAAAATCAGTGGTTAGCCGCCATATAGGTATTGGGAACTGAACCCAGGTCCTATGCAAGAACAACCATTGCTCTTAATTCCTGAGCCATCTTTGAAGCCCCACAAGAAAATTTAAAACAAAGGTTCAAAACAGTTTCCTAAAGGAATATTTATAAGAAATTCATTTATAATAGTCCTAAACTGGAAAATTCCATCAATAGGAGAGTGAATTGGCAGACAAGCATACTCATAAAATTAAGAAAAAAGATGCTGACATAACCAATAACACTGAAAATCTCAAAACTGTAATGACTGAAAGGAACTGGGCACAAAAGAATATATAGCATACTTAACATATATTGCATTTGATTGGATTTATAGATGGTTCAAGATATGAAGATAGGCATGAAGACATGGCATGGGAAATTATTGCTCAAAGGTAGTAAAAACCAGAAGATGTAATTGAATTTGGATCTTGACAGAGGTGTTTAATTTGTCAAAACTCATGTAATATACATATATATTAGATATATTAGACATAACATATATTTCCCTGTATGAAAATTTCACCTAAACTAAAAAGAATAAGCTATGTGGCAGTTGAATAAAAATCATGTTCCCAGGCCTTCCCTAACCTATTTAGACACATGGGTACACGTGAGCAAAGTAACAAGCAGAAAATCCAAAAAGAGTAGGCAGAAAAGTGAGGCAGTGTCATGCCAATACCAAGCAAGCTGTCTACAGCCTGTCTGTAAAGGGTTTCTCACAAGTGGAAAAACAGACAGCCCCTGTATTGGTGCTGCCAAATTTCATTATGGAGGACAACGTGAGGGTTGGACAATCTGCTTGCCATTATCTCCCCTCATCACCACACTGCCTCAGGGAGATCCAGCAGGTAATCTTTGTAAAAGTATTAACAAAGCAAATATTGCAAACATTGACAGATCTGTTCCCACAAAAAGCTATATAAAGATCCACTCAATGGGAAAAGCTGTTGATGAGTTTGCAAGGCTGTTCATGGTATCTGTTGAGAACAGAGTGTGAGTCCAGACGGAAGAAGCAAATCCAAGTACACGACCAGATTGAGAAGTTAAAAATCTGAACCAGGAAAGTGGCCCAAATCTTGCCTTTTCTTGGAGAAAGGTCTGTAACCCAAATGCCCCTCATGGAAGGAAGTCAATGACACCAAACTTGAAAAAAAAAGCCAATTAGCAGATAAATACATGCCAGTATTATTCCCAAAGAGAACAGGAGAACAGACACCTACTATCTTGTTTGCTGGCCAGTTTCGGGTCCAAAGAACCATTGGATTTGGTTAGTGCTATGAACAGGAATGAAATGGTTGCAGGTCAAGATAGAGTGAGATTCATGTACTTGCAAAATTTACTAAGATGACGGAGTGAGTAGAATCCAAAAATGACAGAAAAACCAAGCCAGGAGAGGCAGTATGCCCCTGTCAGCTACTGACAGTGGAATCTTGTTGTGTGGGGCTGTATTATAGAATCACTCTTTCTGGGACTCAGTCACATGAGCTTACTGAATGCACCATTGCTTTTTTCTTATGGAAACCCTTCACAGTATACTAGTTTAATTGAAACTGTATTTCAATAAAAATGAAAAACAACAATTTATGTGGAGAAGGGAAAATGTCAATTAATTTGAAGTTAGAATTAGCAAGAAAAATTTCCACCTCCCCTTAATTTTAAACATATGGAAAGAGGTAAGCTTGGGATTGGACTCAATAGTTTCATGAAACTTTATTTCTTTGTAGTATATTTTTTGTAACTTTTTAATTATTTACATGTATGAAAGTTGTGCCTGCAAGTAAGTGCACCCCACCCATGTCATGCAACACACATGGAGGCCAGAATAGGGCATCAGATCCCCTAAAACTCAAGTTATAGATGGTTGTTAGCTGCCATGTAGGTGCTGGGATTTGAACACAGATCTTCTGCATTAAGAGCTCATGATCTTAACCACTGAACCGTCTCTCTACCCCTTGTAGTATATTTTTTTACTTTACTTTTTCTTTAAATCTATGTTTAGTGGATACTAGGTGATGAAGGATAAGTATATCTTATTAAAATCTAAAATCAGGGCTGGAGAGATGGCCTAGTGATTAAGAGCGCCGACTGCTCTTGCAGAGGACCCGGGTTTGATCCCCAGCACCCACATGGCAGCTGAGAACCATCTGTAACTCCAATTCCAGGAGAACTACAGTTCCAGGGGAATCCAACACCCTCTTCTGACCTCCGAGGCATTGTATGACACAGGTGCACAAACCTACATGCAGACAGTACTTTCATACACATAAATAAAAAAAAATCTAAAATCAACCAAACCGCAAATGTATTAATGACAGTCTTCATTTTGAGTCAATATGAGTACTAATGAAGGCATATGGGTGTCAAGACTGTATGACTGTCAAGCTGGGAACATGAATGACGAGAAAGTTGCATCCACAATTATGATTACTTCATGGAATATACGTGAATGTGTTCAGTAAAGAGTATGGATTGGGAAATATCTTGATAGATAGATTATAGATAGATAGATAGATAGATAGATAGATAGATAGATAGATAGATATAGATACATATGTTTTTAGATAAATCAGGGACCATGTTAGTGGTTGGAGGTTTTCTGTACATGAAGAAAGGAGCTCAAAGATTCACATCATGGGTTGAAAAGGAAGATCTTTAATTTCCTTTTCTAGGCTGAAAATCTCAGATCTTCCACCTATGAACCTCAGGGTCTTATATTCTCTGAAGCACTCATACGATGGACAGCCCAGATTCAGACAGTACCTTCCTCTGGAAGTGTACTGTTTTCTTGCCACCACCTTAGAAATGCATTCTTTCTATACTATGCTCCCAAACACTAATAAAGAAGAAGATGAAGTATAATATAACAATAGTAGTAAAACAGTAGTAAGCATGGTAGTAATAACAGCCTCAGATAAGAAGTCAGCTAGGCCTGAATGGATATTGGGAAGAAACTTTCTGACCTCTTTCCTGTGCCTCAGATTTACTCATTTTCGTGCATCCAGCCTGACACACTATCAACTTACATTGAGTTTTAAGCCAGTGCTTCAGCTATTTTTTTTTTTTGAAATGAGGTCTCCTGGTAACCCATGCAGGTCTGGAACTTACTATGTAGGCCAGGGTGGCTTCTGTCTCACAGAGATCTGCCTACTTCTGCCTCCTGAGTGCTAGGATTAAATGTGTGCACCTCCACACCCAGGATCAGCTATTTTTTTTTTTTTTGGTCTTTTCGAGACAGGGTCTCCAGCTATTGTTTTTAAGGTATTACTTTTGCCAAGGTGATCTCTAGACTAGGCCTCTCCTCTGTACTCTATAACAACAAGACCTGTTTTATACTGAATGTCTCCATTTATCCATCTCACTAGAGATTCAGACTTAATGTGTCCCAAACTTTTGTTCTTTCTAACATTTTTCTCTATTTCCCTTCCTCGTTTCAGTAAAGACAACTCGTTATTAAAGGTAGATTTGGGGATTACATTTTATTTCTTCTTCTTTACAATCTATCCTTTGGCTAATCCCACCAAAGGTCCAGCTGGTACTGTGTACAAAATAAACTGTGAAATTTGCATTCCCATTCCCAGACCAGGCATAATTGTGTTATCTTTTATCGTGTTTTAACACTGAGATACATATTTATTGTTTAAATTATTAAATTTGTTACATAGTCATAGATAACAAGTTGAGTTACTCATCTACACAGTGTTGGAAAGGATAGTTAGCCTGAAATACTGCAGCGAGAATTAAAAGTAATATGAGCATCTCATGCATCATAGATATTGAACATGGATGTGAACCTGAAAGTGGGACAGAGGTCAATGAGAAATCAGAAATGGATGTCATCGCAAAACTCTAAAGATGATTAATTCATACTCACTGATGCTATACAAATATTTTTCACACAGAAAATGTAGCAATTTTCCAAAAAGTTCATGGAAAATGAATTTGATAGTCTATTTTTGTTTCTTTCATTTTATTTTCTATTTAAAAACTGTAAAAGAAAATCAACTATCTGAGCATGGTCACAATCTTATTCCTCTTTATCTTTCTGTGTCCTGTCTTTAATTTCAAAGTGGTGACCTGAAGAGAAGGAGGTAGCGCTCCCCAAAGATGGTTTCCAGCTAAGAGGTCAGGGCAGAAGAGGTGTCAGCATGGACAAATACATGGGTGCTCAGCTAATGAGATCTGTGGACATAGAAGTGTGGGTTGTATGTAGACATATGCATATAAATAAATATGCATTTTCTAGTTCTGTCTCCACTAGGGTCTCTTAGTGACCCAGGAAGCAGTAAGTACAGAAGGTTCCCACATCCTGGATTCTAAGATCTTCTTCCATTAAAAGAAACTGGCGTCCTCAGAAAATGACAAATTTGGGGTAATTTTTTTCCTTGTTGGAATAAGGAAAGCATAAGACAAGCCCCATAGCACCTCTTCTGTGTCATGATGGAAGACATTTCTAAAAGAATGAAATAAATGTGTCAGAAGAAAACATAGGCCCATCAAGAATCAGCCACTGGACAAATGTGGGAAATTTAAATAGCAAAATACCTAATGACAGAAATAGGCCACATTTCTTACGGTAAAGCAGAAATCCTCAAGTCCATTCTGGCATTTAAAAAATGGAGGGATAGGAAATGAACTTAGCCCTAAATTAAAATGCCAACTAGTAAATGTAGACAAAATGATTGCAATAAGAAAGCTGTCATTGGCACTACAACCAAGGTGGTTATTTGGGTAGTCATGTCACAGATGCCTAGGCTGAGGGGCAGAGGCATGGTGAAAAACAGACATCAACATAGTTTCAGACGCTTTTAGGTTACCATGGGAACTATGGGGACATTAGAGTGGAGAAATCTGACCCCTACCTGGACTGCTGATCATGGTGAACAATCCCAGCAGTGTGACAGATGAACATCATCAGTCTGCTGACAAGGGTTCCCTAGCTGACCAAAATCTTGCAGATTTACAGAGGTCACAAAAGCATGACAGCAGAATCTGAACTGAATCCTGGTCCAGAAAGGAAAGGAGACTCTGCTAAGGCACTGCCAGAAATTGAATGTCTCATTAACTAAAACTTTTTCTTTCACCATGATTTACTGATTTATGCAGTTATAGTGTAACCGTCAAGTCTTATGTACATTAGTTTGCAATTTTACATCAAATCACCAAATTTAGTTCTGAATGGATTATTATGGATACTATGGCTTACTCTCATACAGCTCCAAAGGAAAGATGGTAATAAGGATGGAGGGAGGTAAAGAGCAAAAAACAGAGGTGGCAAGAAGGGAAGGAAGAAGAGGAGAGGTAACATGGGAAGGAGGGAGAGAAGAGGTAAGGAGGGAGTGAGAGAAAAGAGAGTAGGGGGTGGGGGAAGGCAGGGAAGAAGCAGGAAAAGAAAGGTGACAACTACAGTACAATGTGAGCCCAAGTATTTAAGTGAGGTAGATTCAGAAGTTCTGCATTTTGTTGCTGCAAGTTTTCAGAAGTTATTCAATTCCTTCTTGCCTTCATGGAACTTACACTCTAACAGAGAAAGGGAGATAAATAGGTGATAACTGCTAAGATAGAATATCAAATAAAAGAAGGTGAGCAGACAGAATAATAAACCATACAGTTTGCAGGTGATGCAATCTGAGGAGACCTCTCAAAGACACACAGGCACTGAGCAAATTTGAAAGGACTATCGACAGAGGGAATTGGGAGACTTCAGCACCAGCAATAAGGCCACTGGAGCTGGAGCAGAACAAAAAATGGAAGAGTAATTAGAGAATGCATTGAAAAAGTCGCCAAGGATGAGCTCATGGAGAAATTTTAGATCCTAATCATGATTTTAAATTTTATTCTAAGTGTCAGGAGAAGCCATTTCAGCATTTTAAGCCTGGGGATGACATAAGTAGATTTATATTTTCAGTGGGTCCCTCTGGTTGCAAGGAAGTCTGTAGAAGAGCGAACAGAATGAGGAGACCCCGGGGGGCTGGGCTCAGCCCTGTCTCTGCTCTTGCAGATCCACCCTTTGTCTGGCCTCACTGAGTCTCTGGAAGCTTGGTTTCCTGGGCTGAATGGATGCCATCTGTGACCTCTAGTTTTCAGCTGGGTGAAGCTCATGGCACTATCAGCATGAAGCCAAACTGAGGGCAGAATGAGGTCAGTCTGTTTAATGCACTGCTTCCTACCTGCCAGCTTGCTAAATACTTGGCTGCATCTCTGTACTAAAGGCCACTGTTAGCCATCCATTTCCCTGGATTTGGGTAATTGCTCCCTCTCTTGTTTTGGCATAGAACATCCCTTATGTTTTGGGATAGACACGGGGCTGTTACTGTAATATGCTGTTTCACTAAAGCAAAGCAGAATCAATGGATCTAGAATACCTGGGAGGGTGGAGTTAACAGTGTTTGGTGATGAATAGCCTGTGAGGTAGGTAAGAAATAAAAAAAATAGTGGTTCTGAGGGTTTTTTTTCTGGCTTGAATAGCTAGAGCAGAGAGAATTTAAAAGCAGCTTTGGTAAAGGAATAAAGAATTCAGCTCTGTTCAAGGCGCACTTGGAGTTTCTGTTAGGTGTTGAAGTTTGAATGTGGAGTGGCAGTTGGAGGAGAAAAAGTCAAGAAATTCTGCTTCTAATCACTTGAATGGAAGGGACTGGGTTTCTGTGTTGCCACTAATCTGAAACAAGAAACAAATTAAGGAAACATGTGAAACAACTTGCAAGGATATTTTTGGCACTAAGAAATAAAGGACAGGAATATTGGAGAAAGAAAAACCCTATGGTGCAGTGTGTAGTTGCCCTAGTCTACTTCCTTTTGTGTGTATCATAGTGTGTTTTCCATGTTGCATCTATGGAGGAAAGTCCAAGGCAGACTCTACGAGCAGAAGAGGTGGAGCTGAGTACAAGGGGACCAAGAAGGAGTTTATGGGATAGTATATTGGAAGGGAGGTTGCTACACAGAAAATGAATTCCAGAGATCTGCATGCGGTTCCTTTACTATCTCTAGCAAGGTGTAGCGCAGTCTCTCATGTGAGGTAATTATCCAAAGCTGGGGGAAGAACATTACAGAACACTTGAACCTCATACACAGCCAGAAACAGTGCTATCTCACTTCCTAAAATAAAGACCCTCACAAATACTGGGCAAAGGACATGAAAGGACTTTACCTCAGAAATATGATTGACAAACCCTAAAATAAGCATTTGTCTTTTTCCCCTTAATTAATCTTAAAAGTACAATTCAAAAGGAGCAGACTATCTTCAAGCCACTGTGTCCCAGAAGAAAGCTCAAGAATACATGTAGGATAAAATATGTCTAGCTCTCAACAAATTAAAATTTACCACGAGTCAATGCAATCATTCTAAACTAATTCAATCCTACAAATGTTAGAATTAAAAGAAAAAGACATTTAAAATTATTCTGACTTCTTTCCATATGTTCAAAAAAGAAATTGTTAAGGACCCAAATCAAACTTCTCATGATAAAACTATAATGTCAGAAATAGGTATTACACTGGAAAGTTTGGCAAACTAGACTTTACAGAAGAAAAGCTTAGTGAACTTGAAGTCTTAATAATAGAAAGTAGGCAAAATGAAACAACCAAAGGCGTAAAATATAATGAAATCAATAAGCACTGCAATGACCTCAAGTGGTTGCATTCACTTTTAAATGACATCCTAAAGGAAGTAGAGAGAAAGAATGATAGATAAAATAATGAAAGAAACATTTCAAATTGGATGAAAATCATAAACTCCCAAAGTTCAATGATCCCTATGCACAAAGAACAGGAAGAAAACTACATGCAGGTCCTTACAATTAATGATGAATTTCCTTTCTTTTCTTTTTGTTTGTTTCTAGTGAAAAATTTCTTAACCACAGAAAAAAGACAGAATGCCAAAGGAAGAACTGTAACAGCCACAGCAAATGTCTCATCAGAAACAATTAGGAGAAGACCTTGGATTAGTACATTAGTAAGAAGAAAAACAAAGGAACAAAGTTGACATTTGGAAATTTAAGGAAGATACTTATTTTTTCCTTTGTTAAAATTTCTTTTATTTTATTCAGTTTCATACTGTATGAACTATATTGTCATCTCCAAATCTTTTATCACCTTTTAAAACTGAAGCAATGCACTCTTTCATCAATAATTCCTTATAGTCCCTCTACCTTCCCGAAGTAAACTAACATTCTATTTCCTGTCCTTATAAATATGAGTAATAGCAGTCTTCCACAGAGTTAGTCTTTCATGAAGTACTTTAATTAGTATAACGTGTTTATATTTCATACATATTGAAGCAGGTATATAAATTTCCATCACTTTTATTTTTCTTTTGAGACAAGGATTCATATAGATAAGGCTGGCTATGAAATAGCCATACAGCCCAGGCTGACCTTGAACTTACGATCTTTCTGCCTCTTCTTCCTGACTCTGACAAATGTGAGGTACCATACCTGGCCTTTATCAATGGACAGTCATTAATCAATGGACAATTTTGTCATTTTAATCTTTCAGTTATGATAAATAATGCTTCTGTGACCATGGATATCAAACAACTAATTCCTCAAGACTCTGCTTTCAATTCATATATTATTTTCACATACATAAACACAGAAACATACATGCTCATGTATACATGTTTATAGATAGATAAAAGATAGATGATAGATAAATATAGATAGATAAATGATAGGGATAGATAATACATAGAAAAACAGGATAGAGAGGGATAGATGATACATAGACAGATAGATGCATATATATGTTGGTGGTATGAACTTGCTGCTTCATAGATAATCCTGTAAAAATTTTGAGGACACACTATCTGTTTTCTATATTCATTACCCCATTTTCCACTCCAAAAAGTCCACAAAGGCTATAATACCTCTGTATTCTCACCAATAGCTATTGTTCTCTTTTGTTCATAGGGACCTTTTTGATTATTTTTATACCTTTTTTCCAATATATTTTTATTGAATTTTTGTGATTTTCATACAATAATCCTTAATCATAACTACACCATTCCCTAACTACCCCATAGTCCACTCACAGAACTTCATGTATTTTGTCATATATGTTAAGGCCTATTTGAGTCAGATGTCCCTCTGTATAGGATTGTATTTAAAATCATGGGAAACAGGAAGGAAATAAAAGGTGGATAAAGAAATTTAAATAAAGGGATATGGGAAATATTTAATGTAGAGCAGTCACTACTAAAGTGAATGGAGTGCTTATGAACCTTGTACGTGGGTAGTGATGATAAATAGTGCTAATATAATAAGACAAAGTAGTACTCACTGATAAGGATCATGCAGCTGGTTCCAAAGATCAGTAGTATGGTGGCACTTTTATCTTGATACTGAGAGGAGTCTGGCTGCGCTCAGTAGTTTTTTGGAGAAGATATTTTCCTGTTTCATACATCCCCATCTTTCTCACATTTCCACAAAGTTATCCCACATTATCAGGTGCCTTGAAGCCCCTGAAACTGTTTTGTCTGAGATGATTTTTAGAAATTCTGAAATCAGTTCATCTTGCTTAAAATATTAACTACTGGGTTTTGATTAAGATTATTTGGAATTTGTTTTGTAAACAGCAACATGGTTAATGCCTGACTTCTCTTAGAATTAAATACTGAAAGAAAGAACTTGGAAAAACTGCACTGTTGGCTGTGATCCTGTTCTGTGAGAAGTTGAAAAGGAGAGGAATATGATGTGAGCCAGAGAGAAGAAAGGAGCGAAGTCACAGTGAGTGGATGGCATCTGTAAAGCCAGACCTTGACAATCCATGAATTAAACAAGAACTAGACAGGACACTCGGAACTGTAGTATTTGGTGTGGTGTATGCGTCAGGAGGGAAAGAAACTGTAGGAGAAGAAAACAAAAAGGAAAGACAACAATTTTAAGTGTGTCAGCCCACTTATTTTCAGTTTCATAAATATGCTATTTTAAACAATTCTTACTTCTGAGCTAAGTCACAATAGAAACTCAAGTGTATTATCTATTCAATTTCTCATTGTCCCTAATGAAAGTTTTATTTTCTAAAATTATACTAGTTTCTAATATGTCTGACAATAGGCATGTTTTAGAGCATATTTTATCTATTCCACCACTATGCAAGTCTACCAATATATAATTTGAAAGCAATTATATCACATTCTCTGTGAGATCTCTCTCTTTCTTTCTCTCCCTCTTCCTTCTCTCTCTCTCTCTCTCTCTCTCTCTCTCTCTCTCTCTCTCTCTCTCTCCCTCCCTCCCTCTCTTTCAATATTTTATCTGACAAGAGAGGCAAGGGGCAAGGTAAGCCCCTGGAAATTCAAAGGGAAGAGAGAACATGCTTAGAATCACTCACAGCATCATGTTGAGTATAACTAATCACAGTTTCTTTCCCTTCATTTACAGGGAACATGACCAGAATTATGGAGAATATGGTGCACTTGAAAAGAACGCCTCTTAGAAGAGTCCTGCTTTTATCAGTTCAATTGAAAAGACACAGTATTAGGTTCTTTAGTGGCAATTCCCTAAGGCAAAGAGAGGAAATTCCACTTTCTGAAACACGGAAAATATCCCCAGCATTAAGCTATTTTAGAAAGCTGCGGTTGAGTTCTTCACCTACAGATCTAGTCATACCCCAGCTGTCACAAATGAGTGCATTTTCCAGGAATGGGTGGGCCCCAGAAAAAACCCACTTGGCCTCATTCCAATTGGACTGAAGACATTTAAAATTCAGAGCTCTGAGAAAGCTTTGGAACATACGTGATTCCACGTTCTATAATTTAAAAAAATCATATACTATCCCTGGTAGATGCCAATCTACCTTATTTCAGTTCCTGTTCACAAGAAAGGGGCACACACCTCAGCACTGGCCTCTGTGCTCTGGGGACAGTTCCATCTTCTATGCCAGACAAATCCATCTGGACAGTGTTAGGTGGCAAAGTGGATCTCCAAGCAGACTGCGAGAAGCGGGAGGACGTCTGAACCCAGTGAGCGGAAACTTGGTATATTTTAGGGTTATGCTGAGTCATAGATGCAGTAGTCAAATCTATCATATCAATTCTACTTTTTAAAATAATTATATTGTGTTCTAAGTATATGGTGGCACTGCATGCATGAACTGATGGCCTACGACTCTTGAGCATCCCAATCGAGTTAAGAAAAATGTCCCTAGGACAGAAAACATTTCGTAGACTCACCAAGCTTTCCCTATCCCTCCTGGGCACAAAGTAAGACTTGGTTTGCCATCATTGCAATCTAAGTACACATGAACACACAGGAACACTCATGCACATACATACATGGGCATTTATACTCACTTGAAGATAAAAATTAAGTCACAATACATTCTAGGTAGATTTAGTAGTGAGTTATAGTGTGGGATAAAGTGATGCTCCTTGCTTCAGGAGTGGCTACAGATCACCATGAATCATTTGAAATGGTCTGGTGGACGTTTTTGTAGTGGGAACCCCGGAGGAAGAGCTTGGACCTTGAGTAAACTCTATACAGGAGAACCACAAATCAGAAGCAACCTCAATAGACTGAGCAACAAACAAATCTTTGTAGCATTAAGAATCTAAGAGTTGAGGGCTAGAGAGATGGCCTAGCGGTTAAGAGCGCCAACTGCTCTTGCAGAAGACCCGGGTTCGATCCCCAGAACCATTGGCTGAGAACCGTCTTTAACTTCAGTTCCAGGGGAATCCGACACCCTCTTCTGACCTCCGTGGCATTGCACGACACAGGTGCACAAACCTACATGCAGACAGTACATTCATACACATATAAAAATAAATAAAATTTAAAAAACTAATCTAAGAGTTGGGAGCTAGAGAGATGCCTCCATGGTTAAGAGCACTGACTGCTCTTGCAGAGAGCCTGGGTTCAGTTCCCAGCACCCATACGGTGGCCTTCACTGTTGAAGAACAGCAGTACTTCTTCGAAGAACATAAAAATCCAACTTTTGATCAGGTTTATGTTTAGGAAAATATTATGGGCATACTAATTGATGATATCTTAAATATTCTATAGTGGAATTACTACGTTATGAAATTTAAAGCAATTTAAATCACCAATAATATTAATTCAAAAGATGATATATTTCAGGATGAAATATAATATAAATATTGAAAATGTTAATAAATTATAACTAGTCAAAGAAATTCATGCTATATCATAGATAACAACTATATATCTGCATCACACATGACATCTAGTCAAACTTTAAGAACTGCCAAACTAGAACAATGGATTATTTCGTTTCAGGGAAATAGCTATCAAGGGATATGAAACACAAAATTTTTCCTACAGAGGTAAACCATATCTATAATGTAACAAACAAGCAAAAAAGAATAGATGTTGAACTGTTGTGTCAATCACATCTTCTCCTGGCTATTAAGAGCCTATGTTACCCAGGATGGGAAAAACTGACTAGACGGATAGGAAATTCACTAATCAGACAGATGCACTATTCTAAGATTAACTGTGTGCTTACAGGATTAAATGAAGGATGGTGAGGACAAAGCTTATAAATTACCTCCATGCTTTACTGAGTAGCAGCAATCTTGTTTACTGCAACATTTCCTCATTTAAAATGATATGCAATAAACATTGTCCTTGAAACTCAGAGAGAATAATTTCTTTTTAAATACTTAGTGTTTTCTTATTTTAATATTACATCAACAAAAACAATTTTTAACCATTTACCTTCAAAGTTGTGCCCAGTCTATTCCCAGACTTCACAAATCGAATCTTTGCAATTTAGATACTCTGGAAACCAAAAACAAAATTCAACAAAAATGTAACAGTAGTCCCAATTTGCAAATCTAACAATTAAAGGAATACATTCTATTTAATGATTGCATGTTTCCTTATTTGTTTCTTTAAGTAATCTTTCTTCCAGTTTTTTTTTCACTTGTGATTTTGCTTTAGCTTGCCAGATGTTTCTAAAAGTCATCAGCTTCTGAGCAAAGTCAGAGTAATTTTAACCATCCTAGAACTTCAATGATGGATCTAACTAGTTCTCCTTCATAAATGTTCAGAACTACCAGCAATAAAAAGGGAGAACTATGGGCTGAACTTCACCAAGAGAGCTTTTATTGTGAGTATGCATATGTGTGTAGTATGCACACCTGTGTTCACATGTGTGTGGGGATTTGGTATGCACATGTATGTTCACATGTATGTGGGGATGCACATCTAGATAGATGCATGTGAGTGTGGAGGCCACTGGTTTACATTTGACTTCTTTAACTGTTCTCCACCTTAAATGTTGAGGCAGGCTTTCTCATTTAATTCAGAATACATGGATTTGGCTACTCTAGCTAGCCAGCTTGCTCAGGGATCCCTTTTTTCCACCTACTGAGTTCTAGGATTACAGATATTCTGCTAGGCCACTAGCATTTACATGAGTCCTAGACATGCAAACTCAGGTCTTCTGCAGCAAGCCATACTGTAAGTCATTTCCACAACAAAACATTTTTAAAATTTTATTTGTTATTTTTAATTTATATGTATGAGTGCAATGCCTCTGTGTATGTAAGTGCCTGTGTATCGTGCAATGTCTGAAGATGCTAGAAGGGGTCAGATCCTTTGGAACTGGTTGTCAGCTGTCATGTGGGTGCTGGGATTTGAACCCGGGTCCTCTGCAAAAGATATCATTGCTCTTAGTGCCATCTGTCCAGCCCCAACACAACATTGTCATCAGTCCTACAGTTGTGTTGGGATATCTTCAACATATATTATGGTTTCTAGCTGTGCAATAGGAAATACTTCATTCAAGGATCCCATCAGGGAAATAAATACCCATCACAGAACCACATAGTAAACAAATGAAGTTTGTGGATGGTTTTATTACAATCTAGTATTTAAATCTTATTTCTGTAAGACACAATTAAATACAAAGATATTTCATGTTCATAGATACTATTAATATTGTTAAGATGTCTGTGCAGGGCTAGAAAGATGACTCAGTGCATAAAGGCACTTGCTACCAGGCATGATGACATAAATTCTGTCCTCAGGATGCCCATGATGAAAGAGAGAATCAACTCCCACAAGTTTTCCTCTGACCTTTACTTACTACGTAATTCAGAGGTATAATAAACAAAATAACCTGGCAATGCTATAATAACAGACATGTGGGCCAATGTAATCAAATAGAGAATATAAAAATATATCAACATACTTATGATCATTTGTTCTTTGATAACATCATCATGAAGACATAATGGTCATCTCTTTAGTAAACAGTGCTGAGAAGAATTGTGTGTCTAGGTGTAGAAAAATGTCCTTGGCCTTTCATACCATACTATATACAAAAGTCAGTTCTAAATAATCAGACTTGAACCTAAGCTTGAAAACTGTATGCTAAGTAGTAAAAAGTAGGTAAAAGCTTCTTCACAATAGTCTAGTGGAGGATAAAGGCAAAAAAATAGCAAAATTGGATCACATCAATTTAAAGAATCCTCAGAGAAGAGGTAGACTATGAAATGGGAGAAAATGGCTGCGAACCACATGTATGATAAGGCCTTGGACTCTAAAATATAAAAGGAACTTGTGATGATTCATTTTAATGTCAACTTGCCACCAAATACAATCACCTAAGTAAGGAATGTCCAGGAACAGACTCCTTCAAGCCGGCCTGTGGCCATTTCTGTGAGGCACTTTCTAGACCGCTCACTGATCGAGAAGGGCCCAGTCCCCTGAGGGTGGTACCATTCCTAGGCATTTCATACATATACCAAATTTACAAAGTCTGAAAATAATCTATAGGTTAATTCCAAAACACATTTAGGGATTCACAGTCTAAATGTAAACTTGCACACAGGTAAAAAGAAGTATCTTTTTACATTTCTAAATTACATAATAAGTTGATGTATGTTTTAATATACTTAGAAAAGATTCGTTCTTTCTTATAAATCTTAGAACTGAGGAAAATAGAGACAAACTTCAAGCTATATGTATAGCAATAGCAGTCAATGTGGTATTATCTTTGCTGACTATTTATGCTCTTTGACTTACATATAAGGATTTGGTGCTAGGATCCACAAATCAGGGATACCATACATCATTATTTTGAGACTGTATGACTTCATTTAGCATAACAGCTTCTAGACCCATCCATTTACCTGCAAATTTCATGATGTCCTCTTTCTTTTTTTTTTTTAATGTCTGCATGTAGGTTTGTGCACCTGTATCATGCAATGCCACGGAGGTCAGAAGAGGGTGTAAGATTCCCCTGGAACTGGAGATAAAGACAGTTCTCAGCCACCATGTGGGTGCTGGGGATCAAACCCAGGTCCTCTGCAAGAGCAGTCGGTGCTCTTAACCACCAGACCATCTCTCCAGCCCCCAATATCCTCTTTCTTTACTGCTGCATAAAACTTCATTGTATAAATGTACCACACTTTCGTCAGTTGAGGGACACTTGAGTTGCATCCAGCTCTTTGCTATTGTAAAAAGAGCAGCAATAAACATGGTTGTTCATATATTGCTGCTATTGGATGAGTCCTTTGGGTATACAACCAGGAGTGGTATGATTGGGTCAAATGGTAGGTTCATTTTTAGTCTTTTAAGAGTTCTCCATACTACTTTCCATAGGGGTTGCATGTTTGCAATCCCACCTGCAGTGAATGAGTGTATTCCTTTGTCCACACCCTCTCCAGTATTTGGTATCATTTGTTTTCTTAATCATAGCCAGTCTTGTGGATGTAAGATGAAGTATTAAAGTGGTTTTAATTTGCATTTCCTTAATTACTAATGATGTTGAACATTTTTTAAGATGTTTCTTGGCCTTCTTTAGTTCTCTTGAGAAGACTGTTCAGATCTTTAGCCCATGTTATAATTGGGTCATTCATTTTCTTGGTTCTTTGTTTTTTGAGTAGTTTATATACTCTGGATATTAAACCTTTGTCAGATGTGTCACTGGTGAAGATTTCTTTCCATACTGTGTATTTTCTGTCCACTTATTTGATTTTTTAATTTGAAATCTACGTTGTATGATAGAGTAGCAATTCCTGCTTGCTTCTTAGTGCCATTTGTTTGGAATATTTTTCCATCCTTTCACCTTGGAAAAGTGTCTGTCCTTGAAGGTGATATGGGTTTCTTGCAGATAACAAAAAGCTGGATTTTGTTTCTTAATCCATTCTGCTAGTCTATCTCTCTTGATTGGAGAGTTAAGCCCATTGATATTTATTGTTATTATTGAGAGATGCATAGTGCTTCCCGTCATTTTGGTTTCTGGTGCATTCTTGTTCTACGTTTATATTTCCACAGTTTCACACTCCAGTACTTTCTGATGCTACTTGGGTATAGCCAGACATTCCTTCCTTCCGCTCTTTGTATTGCTTCAAGTATTCTCTGATGAGCTGGTTTTCTGGACATGAATTCTGTCAATCTATCTATGCCATGAAATATTTTCCTTTCTCCTTCAACTATAGTAGACATTTTTCCTGGGTAAAGTATTCTGGGGGTGACATCTGTAGTCATTTAGAACTGGCAATACTTTGGTCCAAGCTCTTCTGGCTTTCATCACTTACATTGAGAAGTCATCTGTAATTCTGATGGCTTTTCTTTTATATGTGACTCCTTTTTCTTTTGCAACTTTCAGTATTCTCTCTTTGTTTTGAACATCTAGTGTTTTTACTCTGATATGTCATAGGGAATTTCTTTTCTTGCCTTGTCTATTTGGTGTTGTATGTGCCTCTTGTATTTGTATGGGTATGCCTTTCCTTAATTTGGGGAAATTTTCTTCTACAATCCTTTTGAAGATCTGGTCAATACCATTATCCTGAGATTCTTCTCCTTCCTCTATACCTACGTTGTATCTATTTGGTCTTTTCATGGTGTCCCAAAATTCCTGATTATTCTCCTCCTGTGTTTTTAAAATCTTTCATTATGTTTGCTTGAAACATCCAATTCTTTCATGCTGTCTTCCATTCGTGATAGTCTAGTTTCTACTTTATTCATTCTGTTATTGAGGCTTTCTCCTGTCCTTTGCAGTTGGCTTATTAAGTGTTCCACTTCCTTTTTATTTCAGCCTGAGTTTTCTTCAGTATTTCTATATCTTTTGTGAATTCATTCCAAAGTTCATCATTATCTTCTTTTAGTTTATCCCTATCTTCTTTTAGTTATTTGTTTGTGTGCTCTTTAAATTCCTTGAATTCTTTGATCATGTTTATGATAGTTCCTTAAGATCTGTGTTCTGGGCTCCATTTAACGGGTGCTTTTCATAGGACTCTTCTACAGGACTGGTAGTACTTAGCAGAAACTTTTATTATTTGGGTTTTTCATGTTACCATTTTTTGATGGGATTTTGGCATATGAATTTCTTTTGTTGTTTGTTATTCTGGTATGAAGCTCAAATGTGTCTTTTTGAATTGAAGAGTGACTTTGCTAGTATTCTTCAAATGACTCCATTAATTGTGCAAGGCTGGTTGGTCTTGGTTTCATGTTCTTGCTTCTGACTTTGTACTGGAGAGACCAGATAGTTCTCCTGACCCAGCTAGTCAGGAGCTCCTCCAGAGACCCCAGACAGGTAACAATCAGGCAGACTTGAACCTTGTACCATGTGGGCTGATGGCAAATGTCTGAATTTTGGTCCAGTGGCAGGGATCTTCTCCTAGAGATGAGGGAGGAACCTCATGTCCTCTGTAGCTAGTGAGCAGGGAGTCTGGAATATACCCACTGCACATTTGGGGACTCTCACCACCAATTGGAGGTCAACCTCATATCTGCACTGGGGGAGTTGGACCCACAGAACCACTGTTCAGGAGGGGTTTACCTACTGCGTCACCAGGGCTAATTGCTAATGTCTGAATATGGGTCCAGGGGCAGGAAAGCCTAGCTTGGAACCAGAAGAAAGGGCCTTAGATAGTGGGTCAAGAGTCTGGAAAGTCGTTAGCTGCTGCTACCCTCTGGTCCTGCAGGCCCCTGCTGGTGACCAATTTAAAAAAAATAATCACTATTACTGATCATCAAAGAAATGCAAATGGAAATCTCAATGAGCTAACACTTCACATCTTACTCAATGGCTATGATAAAAAGACCAACAGTAACAAGTGCTGGTGAGGATATAGAATAAAGGGAACTATTATACATTATTGGTATAATATAAATTACTGGTATAATATAAATTATATGAATATAAATATTTAAATAAATATAAACTATATAAATATAAATTATTGGTATAATATAAAGAGTGCAGCCACAAGGGAAAGCAGTTTAGAAGTATTGTGTAAAAGGGAGAAAAGGAGGAAGGAAGAAAGGAAGGAAGGAAGGAATGAAGGAAGAAAAGAAGGAAGGAAGAAAGAAAGAAAGAAAAAAGGAAGAAAGAAAGAAAGAAAGAAAGAAAGAAAGAAAGAAAGAAAGAAAGAAAGAAAGAAAAGCAGCAAAGAGAAGAAGGAAGAAGAAGGAAAATAAGCCTACCCTATGATCCAGAAATCTAATTTCTGGCATATATCCCAAGGAAATAGCATCTATATGGTATCTGTTCTTGGGTACTTAGATTGATTTCTTCTCTTTGCTGAATATGCTGCAATAACATGTGATATATATATATATATATATATATATATATATGCCACTTGACCTTAAAGAAAAGAAAATCTTTAATTCATAGTTATATGGGTGATCCTGGAGAATATTATACTAATTGGAATAATTCAGGCAAAGAAGGACACATACTCATGATCTCACTTACATGTGGAATCTGAGGAATCAGTATTTACAGAAGCAGAGAATAGAATGGTGATTACCAGCCATTAGAAGATGAGGCACTGCAGACATTTTGATCTGAGGGCAAAAAGTTTCAGTTAAGCAGAATGAATAAGTAAGTTCTAGAGATCCAGTACACCTCATGGAAACTATGGTTAACTAGACTGTATTGTATAATTGAAATTTGCTGAGACATTAGATATCACCACAAAGCAAATATAAAGAGAATGGCTATTAAGATGATGGTTATGTTAATTAGTCATATTATGTTGTTTCACAAGTTATATAAAACCAAAATGTCATGCTGTATATTATATATATGTAAGTTTTGTCATTTATTTCTCAGTTAAGCTGAAAATATCTCACTTTTGTGATTATTGAGGGAATGTTGTGTTTTCTGCAGATACTTACATGGGTACACAGTATACATGTAGAGAAAATCTGTTATATATGGTGGTGGCATGTTTAGTGTCATGTCTTAGTGAGCAAACACTGTCAGTAGGGTGTCCAGAGACACAGTAATACACATCATCATTAAGTTATTTCCTAGTTGACATGTGTATAACTCATAATTTATTAGAATAACTTTAGTTTTACATATTATTTTTAATTTTGAAATGAAACTCTGCAAATGTTTGATTGTGCCATACTATATTTTAATCATTTTACCTTTTAAAAGAGATCTGACCATCAGCACTCAAAAGTTATCTCAGATATTTTCACATTTTAACTTTCTAATAAAATTCAGTGAACACATTACTCTGTGCAGCCTTGCATGAACAACTGCTATTGATTACTTTTGCTGTAAACTGTGCAGCCAGTTCAACTTCTGTAGCATTAGGTGTGGAGGAATCTTCATTCATGTGCCTCTGAGTGAGAAGTCTGTAGACTACTTCCTGTTAGGTGCCAACAGGTATGAACTAACACAGCTGGGGCTAGAAATTCATTTAATATTCCAGCAAATCTGAAACTATAGCACTACTTATAGGGCCAAACTGAAGCGTTTTGAGGTATGTGGCACAAAATAATCATTTGGTATTCCTTAAAATGGATAGGCTTTGGATGTGTAAGTGTATTAGAATAATAGGCTCACGACCAAGGGGCCACAGCAGTGCAGTACTGGGTTAGAAAAAGGACTGCCTTCAGAGTGCAGATCAATTTAATGTCCAATTCTCATTAGAGGAAACATACCCTTCTGAAGGGGCCTTGGGGGAAAAAGTGCTGTTTGAGAGATTCTCTTTAGAAAGGACCTTTGAGACCCTTAAACCTTTATGCCTTGACTGAGCACTCTGGTTCATGAATTCTTCTGAGCAGGTTCTTTGTTTCAGATCCCCTGCTTGGTTATGCTACAAGGGTGAGCAACCGGCTCATCACGGGATTTTTCTGAGTGTCTTTCTCCCCAAGGAGAGTTCTGGGAACTGAGATTCACTACGATGTCCAACACTTTTAGTTCTGTCACCTCAGAGACACTTCGATAATCCCAGTAGTTAGCACAGCTAGCATACTTCTTTTTTTTTTTTTTTTGCTGTTGTTGTTTTGGGTTTTTTTGTTTGTTTGTTTTATCATCCATTTAATCTCTCCAGAGCTCTTTGTCAGAAGACGGGAGACCTATGTTTCTAAGACACTTAGTTTGAAAAGATAAAGTCCTTAGACCATGATGTTTGTGTGTGAATTCCAGCCCTTCCTTTTGGCTCCTCTTGTTGTTGTTGTTTTTTTTTTTCCTACTGATTATTTTTTTCACAAACTTGTTTTTTATTGTTATTAAACTTTTTCCATAAGTCTTACATCATTTCTCAATCGAATCTAGAATTACTTCCCTTTCCATGCCCCCCACCCCACCCGAGTCTCTATACTCTGCCATACATGTCCTGCATCTTTTTCTGAGCATACTCTTAGTTTTGCTTATGAACGCAGTATTTCCCTACAAACAGAAATAGCTGGACCTTCCAAAGGCCAATCCCTCATTCTTGTCTGCTACCTCAGTTTAAATACCATCACAGTAGTGAGCCTCCATCACTACATTTTACTAACTACTCTGAGATGGCTGAGAAAAACTTTATGATAATGAGTAAGTAGGCATTGGGTCCAGGGTTTAGGAAGGGCTGAGCTCAGGCATCCTAGCGATTAATATTGCTGGGCCACATGGTGTACAAGTGTTTGCAGACTCTTCCTGCATCCTGAGCAAGAGCCCAAGAAACAGAAAGACAGGAGTACCACTGTGGTTCTTTTGAACTCATCTAATGTAACTAGTTACCTGTGATATCATCTGTATTGGTAGAGGAAGATGTCCAATGGTTTACAGAGCAAAATTCATTATCTTCACTGAAACACAGAAACAGAAAACAAACATATCAATAACCCACAAACCCAAAGCCTGCCCATCCTTATATTATTCCCAGAGAGTTCACAGTACCCAAAGAGTGGTTTATAGAAGAGGTGATTTAGTGGCAGTAGAAATGCATTTCACTGTACTGTATCGCCTAGGACATACAGTACAATATCAATGAACACTATTCGCTGGGGTCAACTAACTCCTGAGTCTTCCTTGGGCAGCCTCTGCAGAAGCAGTCTCAGTATAGTGCTTCTGCTGTTTAAAGTTCTATTCTACATGCATTATTTTAACCTTAAATCAAAGGTTAATTCATTCTATTTAAATCATCTGTTAATCATATATTTATTGCCTTGACTTAATGGAGGAATCATAAAATAAGACTGAAACTATGTAATACAGGGAAATATTTTCAGACTCTAGATCAAGGTCATTTTCTACATGCAGCAAAGGTGCTCCTTGGCTTATCTGAAGAGAACAAAAAATGCAACATAGCACCTACAATTTGGTCAAACTGGAATTTCTTCCAATTTTAGAAAGTAAATCACAAACATTCTTAAACCTTGGTGAGGTGTGCAGTGTAGAAATTTTTATCTAAAACATAACTACATTGATTCAGAGAAAGTTGAGAAGTCATTAATTAATATTAATTAATATTCCAGTTAAGTAAGCTGAACATGTTTCACTTTAAGACCTTCATTCCATGTGTCTCAGCCCTTCTTATTAGTTTCTCCCCTGGCTCCAATCAAGGACCCATGTTTATCCATGTGGATTTGTTGCAATTTCACATTCACTAGTACATTTAGCTTAGACTAAAAGGGCGGCACTCTACCATACATAAATGTCATAAACATTTATGGGGCTGGAGAGATGGCCTAGCGGTTAAGAGCGCCGACCGCTCTTACAGAGGACACGGGTTTGATCCCCAGCATCCACATGGTGGCCAAGAACCATCTGAAACTCCAGTTCCAGGAGAACTCCAGTTCCAGGGGAATCCGACGCCCTCTTCTGACCTCCGCGGCATTGCACGACACGGGTGCACAAACCTGCACGCAGACAGTACATTGATACACATACAGAAATAAATAAAATTTTAAAAAATTTAAAAAAATGTCCTAAACATGTGAATTTTAAACATAGGATGAATTCATGCATCTAGAACACAAATTATCAACCAAATGACATTTATTAACTAAATCTCAGAAGATTGTGTCTGATTAACATCTAGGTGGCTAACAACTCTGCTTATTTAAGGACAACTCAGATTTTTATTCCCTATTGTATGTGAACATGAATGGAGGTAGTAAAAGAAATGCTTTTCCTCATGTTACTTACTTTTCAAATCCTGCACAGTTCTACATGTTATAATACTCTGCTTCCCAAATTCAGAAAATAGGTAAAATGATTTGATAGGAATGCCTTTCATGCAAACAGATGGAGTCATTGGGATAATAAATAAAAATATTCAGTGAAGCTTCCCTGTACGAGAAATCAGTGATGGACAGACGAATCGTTAGGTTATTTTAATATCATAGAAAATAAGAACAGTTGTTAGTAATATCAAAATTATCTTGTGACTTAAAATAAGAAAACCAATTTCAATCCTCTGTAGTTGGAGGATATAGTTAATGAATTTTTAAAATTCAATAAAAGTATACATATGAAACTGACACATGACCTTGGAAAATAAACAAGGAGCCAAATGATCCTTCTACCTTGCTGGTGCCATGAGATAGTTGCCGAAGTGCAAGGCAGCTGGTCAAACGTCTCTGTGCTTGCCAAATATTACTGCTGCATATTTACTCATGAATATGGAAGCTGCTCCACAGACTAAACCTGCACTCTATGTACAGACATTCAGTACCAATCATATGTAGATTCTATCAGACCAATGCATGTATGCAATGTGTATGATATTATTGACCTGATAGTTTAATCAAAGATAAATCATTCCATGCCCTTAGCACAGTGCCATACACATTAAGCATTAAGTAAATACCAATTAAAGTTGAAATGGATGAATACCAACAAAGGAATGATGGCTTCCAGGAAGTAGAAGAATGTGAATTCAAAGCCTTTATATTTATGCAAGTAGATATATGTGAAACAAAGTATATTCTTACAAATAACAAGAGCTCCTCATCGACTCAAAATATTATATAAATGTTAATGGTTTATAATTCAGTTTTCAGAATTTACAATTAGAATACCTGAAATTTCTCAACTGTCTTTTCAAAATGCATTAAAATTCAAGGGATACAGTCTTTATTTTATAATTATTGTATATTGAATGTAGTCTTCAAATAAATTTTGTTATGTGCATCTTTATGGTATGTGACAAATAAATGCTTAAAAGTTTCAAAGCATTTAAAGCATTAGAAGTACACAATGAAAAGAGGATAAGAAGTTGTGAATTAATAGTGAGAAAAAATGCTTTGTGAACAAAAATTGACAGTCATATAATAAAAAAGATATAAGTACATGTTCTTATTTTAAATAATGTCTCTGGATTAAAAGAAATACAGAAATGTAAGGGAGATGTTTATGGCCTTTACCAGGTTTGCTCAAAGCATTTTGGTATAATAAATATGGTATAATTACTGGTTGTTCTCTGAAACACACAAATCACTACACAATGGCTGGGGCATGCCTCTGTATTTAAGGAGGGACTCCTATTATTTGTACCTGTAGATAGCTGTAAGAAACATGGATGAGTGATTGGATGAGGCTTGTGATTCATAATTTGATTCTTCATTATTTCATAATCATGGTTCTATAACCCATAAGACTGCAAGAAGTTCCATTTCCTGAATGATACTCAGATTTTGTATGTGAGTAAAGCCATTGGGTATAACTTCTCTGGAATTCAAATCACATCACTTCATTTGCTTGCATCTTCCTTTCAGCTCTATGAGCTATTTTATTTTGACATTTTGAACACCAATCTCCTTAAGATAAAATGTGACTGAAGCCTTTGGAGTGCTTCCTGGCATGGATCCTTTTTGCAAAATGGATGTACTTTAATAATAGATACTATTCTAAAGCTAGCACTGGGCTCCCACCTTTGCTGAAGACCCAGAAGAACTGCAGTGTTCTATTTATGCTGCCTGTCAAAGCTGAGCACTGACCAAACTTGATTGGGGAAGAATAAATGGACAGTAAACTTGCCATATATTTGCTTACTTATTCATAATATAGATAGAATGAATATTAGAAGGAGCCCTAAAGTATTGCTACATGTGTCCAAGTTGCTCCTACCATGCAAGCTTTTAAAACTGATAGAAACAACGCATTTGTATTATTTTCTTTTGCTTATACTTGGCAGTTTTGTGGATGTTCTCCTATTTTTAACCACAGACTCTTCCCCTGATGCTGTGTTAGTATGCCTGATACTAGTTATAATTTAAAATGTATATTAGCAATACCAGACTGGGGACTGAGGAGATGGCTCATCAGTTGCTGAGAACCAAACTGTTCTTGCAGAGGACCCAGGATCAATTCCCAAAACCCACATGGCAGGTAGCAACCATCTGTAACTCTAGTTCCAGGGGAATTTGATGTCCTCTTCCGACCTTCACAGGCATTCCACGACATGGGTGCAGTTACATACATGCAGACAATACATTCATACACGTACAATAAAAATAATAAATAAAATATTTTAATACATTTTTATATTTTTTAAACAGGATCTCACTAGTCATAGCCTGCCCGGAACATTGCCCAGGTTGACCTTGATCTCTCAAGGATCCTCCTGTCTCTGCCTCCCACGGCTAGGATTAAAGGCGCACGCCACCACACCCGGCAATAAATAAAATATTTTTAAAAAGAATACCAGCCTGCTGACATTATTCATGTAATACATGCTATATATATATATATATATATATATATAAACTATTAAATATATAGTTATATATAATATAAATAAATATAATATAGAATATTATTATATATATATTATATATATGGCTAGAAAATCAACAGCTAGAGATGGCATCCAGTCTTTCAAATGTGAAGATGACAGATTACTCTCACACATAAGTGACATGCAGCATAATTCCTGAAAAAAACCTAATCTCAAGTTGCATGTGAAAGGATTACACTAGAATCCCCTAACAATGAAACTAAAAATAATAAGTAGGAAAAAATTGAAACTTTTTTCAGTGTTTTCCTGAAGTAACAGCAAGGAAGACCAGATAACCTGTCTTGAAAAATAGATCTAAAATAAGTAGCCAATGAGGGTAACACTCTTAGAACACTAAACAGTTTATTTAGCAAACAGCCAAATAGATGCTGTTCTGAAAAGCCTGCCCTTGGATTACATCATCCCTATTTAGCCAGCACACACCCACACTGCTCTCTTTTGAGCAAAACTGACAATGGAGTAACTTGACTTTGAATTTTACAACTTTTCAAGGCACTCTAACTGAAAAATACCTGAAAGAAATAAAAAGGATCTCAACACCTCACTGTTTCTTCTCTCTCTTGTAATCTTATTACAGTAGCCTAAAAGTGGAAGATTCTAGAGACCTGTCATTTTAAAAGATGTGGACTATTTATGAAAATATAGTGTCAATTTCCAGTGCAAGTACTAAATGCATAAACATTTAAAACAGGCAAAGTGATTAGGCGGATATTCTATGTGCAACCATTGTGGGGAAAGCAGCCATCTTAAGTTTAGAATGAATGTATCAGTACCTTTTAAGAAAATTTTGGTCCAGGTTTCAAAGAAGGCAAAAACCTGATGTAACCAGCAAGTACTCTGCTTGAAGCCCACTGCCCCCCACTCCTCAATCTGTTCGATATTTGAGACTTGGGTTTGAGTTTTAAAATCTATGTGTTTTCCTTAGCCATGGCAGGCCAACATCAGGGGCTGGTGGCCGACCGTATATTTCCAATGACTGGAGAAGCTGAGCAAAGATACAAATCAAACCCACAGACTTCTGAACCTCCTCAACCACTGATGGTTGAACTTTTTATTTTTCCCAGCTGTCTCTTTGAAGTAAATTTATTTTCATCAAAAACAGGGGAAAGAGACTTCAATATTCATAGCAAGGGAAAAAAGCCTTTAAAAATCATTGCACCAGTGTGTCAGTTATTTCTTGTATCTTGCATGGGGATGTATATGTTTTGTACATATTCACTTGTGTTTGGAGGATGCAAGGACACTTGTATGTGGAGGTCAGAGGTCCTTTTTGGTTGTCTTCTGATACTGCTCTTCCCTCCCACTCACAAAGGAGTTCATCATTTCAGTTAAACTGGTTGGACAGCAAGCCTCCAGGGTCTGGCTATATCCTTCTGGCCTCTAAGAAGTGCTAGATTTATGTACATGTGTCACCTTCATCACCATGTCTAGATTTTACATACATTCTAGGAGTATGAACTTAAGTCTTCCTGCTTGCAATACAGGTACTTTACAAAACTGAGTTGTCATCCCATCCCCAAATGGGTTTTTTTTTGGGGGGGTTCACATTTTTTCCTTTAATTATATATTACTTGTTCTAGTTGTCTTCAATTGCTGTGACAAAACACTCTGACCAATACCAACTTGGGGAGGAAAGGGTTTATTCAGCTCACATCTCCTGGGTCACAGTTCATCACTCAGGGAGCCCAAGGCAGGAATTCAGGGCAGGAACCTGGAGGTAGGAGCTGAAGCACAGGCCATAAAGGAGTCCTGCTTACTGGCTTGCTCCCCTGGCCCATGCCCAGCCTGCCCTCTTATACAGTACACAACTACATGCCCAGAGGTGACACCACCCATAGTGGACTGGGCCTTCCCACATTGCTCAACAATCAAGACAATACTCCACAGACATGGTCACAGGCCAGTCCAATGAGCCCAATTCCCCAACCGAGGCTCCATCAACCCAGGTGTGTCAAGTTGACACTAAAGCTATCCAGCACAATTGACCCCTTGTCAACTTGACACACAAAACACATCACTATCAAACCACCACCCTTCCAGTTCTCATCCCCAAGGTATAATGATAACATTAATCACAACCTAAGACAGTACAACCTTAAAAGCCCCACAGTCCTTAAAATGTCCAAACACTTAAAAGTTCACAGTCTGTTAAAAGTCTCTTAACTGTGGGCTGCTGTAAAATCCAAAACAAGTACTGTCTTATTTCAAAGGGAAGAATCAGACACACTCAAACAAAACCTAAGTCCAGCAAAGTAGCACAAGGCTGGACACCTGGGATTCACTCATGATCTTCTGGGCTCCAAAGGGTTTTGGCAGCTCCCGTTCTCTGACTCTGCCGTCCACAGCACACACAGCTCACCACGCAGGCCCAGGCCAGCTCCATTTCACACCTGCTGCTGCTCTCGGTGGTCATCTCATGGTACCAGCATCTCCAAAAAGCTGGGGTTGCCACTAAAACTGAGGCAGCACCTTCACCAATGGTCTCTTCTGACCCTTCCTGGTGCAAAGCCTCAGCCTCAGCTTCTCTCCATGACACCTACAATCCTGGGGTCTTCACAGCAACCAAGGTGCACTTCCACCAATCGTCTTTCTTGACCTCTCGTAGTACCAAGCTTCGGCTGCTCTCTGTGACCCCCTCAAATTTCAACACCAGAACCATATAAGAGACTTTTTCACATTACCAAGTCCTGCTTCTGGCTTGACATGGAGGCTTGAGCCCCTTCTGGAAGATAGCTTCTGTGTGCTGACCCTGAAGAAATTCTTACCAGAAGATTTCACCACAGTGATGCTGGTCTCTTGTTACTGACAGCTGATTTTTCAGTCCCAGCTAAGCAGCATCAATTGTCCCAGAAAAGCAAAGGGTTCACTTCAGGTTCTGGTCTCTTGTTACTTACAGCCGATTCTTCAGCCCCAGCTGACCAGAACCCACAGATTACACAGTCCTGATGATCTTTGCTTCACTTTGAAACTAGAAACTTCACAAGCTAGGCCTCCATTGTCTACAACTCTTTTTTTTTTTAATTTTTTTTTTAATTTTATTTATTTCTGTATGTGTATCAATGTACTGTCTGCATGCAGGTTTGTGCACCCGTGTCGTGCAGTGCCGCGGAGGTCAGAAGAGGGTCTCGGATTCCCCTGGAACTGGAGTTCTCCTGGAATTGGAGTTTCAGACGGTTCTCGGCCGCCATGTGGGTGCTGGGGATCAAACCCGGGTCCTCTGTAAGAGCGGTCGGCGCTCTTAACCGCTAGGCCACCTCTCCAGCCCTGTCTACAACTCTTTAAGTATAACTATTCCAAGTTCCACAGCAACAATCTTTAAGCATTCAATGATTTTTTAAGCCCAAAGTTCCAAATGCTTCCACAATCCTTTCCCAAAACACAAACGTCAGGTCTGTCACAGCAATATCCCACTCTCTGTTACCAATTTCTGTTTTAGTTTGTCTTCAATTGCCATGACAAAACACTCTGACCGACACCAACTTGGGGAGGAAAGGGTTTATTCAGCTCACATCTCCTAGGTCACAGTTCATCATTCAGGGAGCCCAAGGCAGGAACTCAGGGCAGGAACCTGGAGGCAGGAGCTGAAGCACAGGCTATGGAGTAGTCCTGCTTGCTGGCTTGCTCCCCTGGCCCATGCCCAGCCTGCCCTCTTATATGGTACACAACAACCTGCCCAGAGGTGGCATCACCCGTAGTGGGCTGGGCCTTCCCACATTGCCTGACAATCAAGACAATACTCCACAGACATGGCCACAGGCCAGTCCAATGGGCCCAATTCCCCAACTGAGGGTCCATCAACCCAGGTGTGTCAAGTTGACACTAAAGCTATCTATCCAGCACATTACTCTAGAATATGAATACATAGCTTCCACCCTATATATGGTAGTTACAATGCATGAATATAAGTGGCTGGTCAATTCTAGAGCGCATTAAGAGATTCACATTATAACAGCACAGTTGCTTTCAAATACAAAGAAATATAATAATAAGGTTTCTCAGTCTGCCAAATGGGTTTTGACATAAAGGTATATTAAGTAACAGCAAGACTCCTAGAAACTTACTACAAGATACTTTCCCTAAAACTAGATTCTAAGCTTCTAGTTGTGATTTCATTCCTCTAATGCATTATTTTCTTTATCAGTGGAAAATCCAACCTTGAAGACCTACAGTCACCTTCCTTTCATTGACTTAATTCTTATATACACTGAGGCCCATGTCCTTGGCAGAGTAAGGAGATGCAGGCCCAGGGTGAAAATACACAGAAGAAAATCTAGGTACGATTACTAATGACCTCATTGGTGGACAGATCAATTATAAAGGAGTTTACATCTGGATATTCTTTTTTTGTCTAAACTTTTCTCAAGCTATTAACCTGTATTTATTATTGGGCCTCTGGTTATTTTGATGAAGGCTCTCTGAAGGGAGCTCTATCACGAACCCAGCAGTCTATGTGAGAAAGGCAAAACTAAATAGTTATCCACACAGCAGACAAGCTGTCCTGAAATAGTTAAGATTTAGTCACAACCATTTTTCTAAAAATAATATCAGAAGGAAACAGTTTTATATTTTTGCAGCCATAAAATTTAGATGACACTATGGGGAAGATTAAATATTGCAATGATACTGATTCTTCTCAGATCCATTTGTATCTTCAAAATGCAATCCTTAAAATTCCAAAGGAATCCAGTAACTTTGGAGAAAATATATAAAAATACATCTAAAAATAAACATCAGGGAACTATCCAAAATAATGAAAAAGAAGAATTAAATACTGAAAGAAGAAGACTTGTTCTATTCTAAGAGCTGTTAATTAAAAACATGTGATACTGGCCTAAGAATTTGCAGGCAGATCAAGAGAGCAGAGCAGATAACCCTGAAACAGATTTGGAATAGCAAGAGTAGGAAACTGCAAGCTACTGACACAAATTAATTAGCTTCCTGGGACAAAATAATAATTTCTGCTTTTAACTTTTCATAAAATAGGTAGATGATAAATAAACAGATTGATAGAAAGTCAGAGAGGAAGAGAGAGAGAAAGAAAGAGGAGGAGGAGGAGGAGGAGGAGGAGGAGGGAGAAGATGCTGATCTGGATTACCATTATTAAATAGGTAATAATAATAAATCTCTGAAAACTTGGAAGAATATACTGGTGAATACTGAACTAAATTCAGGATATGAAAACAAAGTATAAAAGAACTAGAAATTGCATCTAAGAACTAGAAATTCAAGTATTACATATCCGTTAGTGTCATAAAAACATAATGAAGCCCATCACTCTAAGGGTTTCAATAACCAAGCTGAAATGTATAACTTGTCAAAGACTATCAACTCTCTTAGCCAGTGCAACCTTCATTTCTTGGAGAAAATGACAATGCTTTGGGCTTCTTATGGCACGTCTCTTACTTGTCCTCATGTCTTCATGGTGTGGTTGGCAGGTACTGCAATATATATATATATAGATATAGTAAAAGATCCTGTTCGTCAGGGAATGAAAATATTGCCAGTGGGAACATTCTCTCTACCATTATGTTCCTGAAAGTAAGCAGACCACAGAGGTAAGACAGATTGGCTGTTTTCATTGCTCAGAAAGCATCTCTGGATAATGTTCTGAAGAAGTCCCTCACAGTGGCATCCAAGATCTAGCTTAGCAAGTAATTATAACTTTTCCACTGACTAGGAAATATTTGGATTGATAAATATAGCTCTAGTGTCTGTTATTTGAGGGTATTAACATGTAGATTTGACACATTTAATGTTTAAATAAAATAATTTTTATTTTAAAATAAAGGCATGTCAACACCTGCATACTGCAAGACAGAAACTTGTTCTACCTTGACTTTCACACATAAAATATGAATTATCTCTTTTCCATTTGAAACAACACACATTTATTAAAAGTTGGGTGACTACAATTAAAAAAATAATGAATCCTGCCTAAGGGAAATCTGTACTATGACATATTCTAAAAAACAAAAAGAAAAATTTTGAATTGTGGTTGAGCAAGTGCACCATGCTGTGACGTGTGGAAAGAGAGGGCAGGAGAATGATAGTTATTTTGTTGGGCAGAAATGTATGACCAGGTGTGAGAGGACACTAGAGCCTCAGAGAACAATGGCTAGATCCAGCTGGCTAGAACAGGGAGCTCCAGGGTAGCGCGAAGGACGACGAGACAGGTCAGAGCTGGAGAGCAGGTACTCTGGGCAAGACCTGGAGTTCAGCTCACACTTACTGGCCTTCATTTAGTGGTTCATATACAGATCCTGGGATTTACAAATGGCAAGGCCGGAGTGGAGTTCATCTAGGGGCTTGGCTTATAATCCCTTTCTGATATTTCACCTCAGTACTTTATTGTATCAGTTCATTCATGCTTTGGTGCAATGCTCAAATACGTTAAAATCCATTTACAGTTTTCTACTTCATTCAAACAGTACTGGACAATGACTATCTTTCAGTGCCCTGGCTGTGATACTTGAGTGGCATGATCTTACCTTCTCTCACAAATGCAGTATCTCTGTTTCATCAGTAGAGTGACCAAGATTATCCAAATTTTTTTCTGTTTAACTTTATTTTTTATTGAAATTTTGATGTGATTCATACATAATTTTTCAGTCTTAACCACCTTATACTCCCTTCTCCCTTGGCACCCCCCTACAGCATCCCTCTCCAAGTTCACATTCTGTCATTTCTGCTAGGCTTCAGTGCTTCAAAGTACTCAACCTGCATACCCTCAGTGCCAGCTCATCCCCTGAGCTCTAGTCTCTTATCCTTCATTAATCTATGTATTTTATAAGCTACTTCCTCTGCCCCACATCCTTTTACTAAATTCTAGCACCTGCTTGCATTTGTGGTTCTTTCCTTACCAGCCACATGTGGATTTCTTCTCCTCCCTCCTTCTCTACATAGCCCAGCTTTTACACAGCTTACATTCCTGAGTGAGGTAACACACACACACACACACACACACACACACACACACACACACACACACACGTTATCTGGACTGCTGCCAACCCTACAGTCCAAATTTTACATTTCAGAAAATTATTCAGGGGCAGTATGCAGTGTTTTAGCTCAAATTCTCCAGTGATTGATATATAAAAACACAAAAGCCATATCTTTTGTGACAAAAAGAGCAGAGCAGAACATGTTTAGGAACCAGGGCACCAGGGAACAGCTCAGCCACCAGCTACTTCTAGAAGTCAGCTCCTTGCTATATTTCAACTGGTATATATTCTGGGAAGAGAGTTTTCTCCTCTTCTTTCTACTCCCTCTGGGATTTGCCAGCCCTATATTGGTCTGGGCGATCTATATTTCATGGTATGTCTTCTCTATTGGCCCATACTGCTTCATCACGTCTTTTCTATCAAGTGAAGATTGTTTATTAGTTTTTCTCTTTATCATGATAGATATCCAATTAGTACGTGAGAATCTGAAGAAAAAATCCATCATAGCAATGACAGTTTACTCTAGTGATTTAAAACCCAGTCTCTGTTCCATCTGCCAAATATGTATGGTTTCAGTTTGACTTTACTTTTATAGTCATGGACACAACCATTCCAAGAAAAATCAGAAGTACTGCTAACATAGCTATGTGGTAGATTTAGTATGCTAGCTGCTCTTAACCGTATGTATACACTTGAAAAGGTTGAAGTTGAAATAGTAATGTATATAGAATTGTCTCCTAGATCGGAGCCTGAATAGGACTTGTGCATGTTGTCACCATTACTGTGAGTTCATTTGACTAAATAACCAGATGTCTGGACTACTCTGTTTCTTTGTGGTCATCTACCTACTCTGGCTCTTACAATCTTTCTCCCTTCTCTTCCACAAAGATTCCTTAGCCTTGAGAGGAGAGGGTTGAAAAATAGATGACCTGTTCAGAGATAAGCACTCTGGGGCCTCTTGTTCTCTACACAAAGTCCCAGTGTAAACACTAGGAAGTGGATAGGAAATCCTAACACAACCTAAGGTACTTTGGGCAATTGATGTCTACTGGGAGGAGGAAACACAGTGTCCTACAGGGATGCGATTTTGGTGGGTCCAGTAGAGGGATCCATAGTGAACCCACTGTGAAGGACATTGGGGGATACAAATCAAACTCTCTCTCTCTCTCTCTCTCTCTCTCTCTCTCTCTTCTATATAATATATATATATATATATATATATATATATATAATATATATATGATGAGTTCAGAAATTGGGCAGTGAGGGGAGGCGATTTAAATACCATCAAACTATATTGTATGAAAATCATAAAAATTCAATAAAAATAAAAATTATTAAAAAAGAACTGTCTCCCCTTTCCAACCTGGAAAACATTTCTGGCTTGTTAATGGAAAATAGTATATAAATGTAATTTCTTTTAAAGTTTAATTTTCCTTGAATGAAACAGAAAATATTCATCTCACTTCAACTAAAATTTCCCTATTTCCAAAGTCTTGTGAATGATCTTTGTGAGTCTGCACATTCCCAAGGATGCATATGCACATCAGACTAGAAGAGCAGATGGAATCTAGGACCAGTTTGCAACAAACAAAACTATACACTATAATTCTATTCCTATAGACACAGCCTTTTGCACTGTTGATGAAGAAGCTCAGGCTATAGGAAAAAAACACATGGATATGCAGAGACTGATACAATTTACATCAGCCAACTCCAAGAAACACATTCCTTAACATATTTTTGAACTTTTTAAGAATTAAGCTTTTGTAGTTTCATAGCACAGATCCCAATAAAGTTTAGACCCCTGTCCCACATCCATGCCCCTCCAACCCCGCACTAGTCTTCAGTATAATTTAATATTTGTGTAATATCAATAGAATTCTTCATTTTCTTTCAACATTGAAATCACCATGAATGCATTTTGTGGTATTTTTGTTATGACTATGTTTAAGGAAACATCACTCATTTTAAATTTATACAAGAAGAAAGAGAAAGATGAAGGAGAGACAGAGAGAGAGAGAGAGAGAGAGAGAGAGAGAGATCATCATGCTCAATGAAAAGAATGTCTCATCTTTAACCACACAGAAAGACACCAGAGTTATGCCATGTGTACAATTAATCCAGGTTGGCATTGTAGAGAAACAGTGTGGTCTGGCTAATGGAATAGCAGATGGTAAGTCATGGGACCTGGTTTCTAGTTCCAGTTTTATCACTGTTAGATATTTGGCAAGAGCTATCTGTCTCCGTGTCTATCTTTCTGTGTCTAAATGCTCATAATCCAAAACTTTTCTTATCTTCATGACCATGCTATCAAAAGCTACCATTGAGAAAGCAGCTGGAGAGTCTCAAAGAATTCAACTAAATGTAAATATAGCATTCATGCTCTCCTCATCTGAAGGGACCACTCAATTCCCACCTCCCTAGCTTTGAGCTGCAAATTCTTCTCTGCCAAATCAGTATGTAGCTACATTGCTAGCGGTTAACAGATTAGAGTATAATAACATTGACTCAGGATTTCAAGCCTCTTTGAAGTTCCTTTTGCCCTTTGTCACAGAAGACAGATCTATCTTGATGAGAACATTGTCTGGCATAGCTTTTGCTACAAGATCCAGTCAGCAGAAGTGACTAACCTGGTAGAGAAAATCCCAACCTCCAGTGATGGTCGTCTCTTCATCCACCCATTCACCATCCATCATTTCATTTATTCACTAAATATTTCTTATATGTTAGAAATATCATAGTAAGCAAGATAAACATGATCTTCCTTCATGGAGCTTAAGCATTATATGGAATTGGTTTGTACAAATATTTGTGCAAAGACTATTGTGAGAATACAAAGCATCAGATCTGCTTCCTCAAGGCTTCAGGGAAGGAGTCTGTGAAGAAACATGTTTGCCTTTGTCCCTATGTTGCATTTTCATTAATGAAGAGGACTCATTTAAGAACAGAGACATATACAACACCTACAAACGTGAATCTTACACATTGCCACAATTTTAGAGTTCTAGTCTCAAATTGCTCCACTTAATCACCATTAAATATGTATTTGTACACAGAAGCTGGTTTCCACAATCAATTGACTTTAGGCAGGAATGTTACAAAATATCTTAGAAAATCAATAGAAAGCAACTTCCCAGAGGTTAGCATTTCAACCACAGCAGAAGTCCAGATTCAAGGAGATACATCAGAATGGCACTGAAAAGGTAAGCGTGGCACAGGGCAATGTGCATTGAAGACTCTCAGAGAAACAGGCAGTGGACCGACACGGAAGCAGGGCACTCAGCCCACCCATGTTCCTGGTGTTAGTCAGGGAAGCTCACTGGAGGCAGAGAAAGAACTATAAGTATCTATAAGTATTCATTCATGTGATAGTGCATCAGCCAAAATGTTGAATAGTTTGCATTTTTGTTCAATAAAATGTTTTTAACATGAGAATTTTTTATTTTAATACCATTTTATGGCTATCAAAATAATGTCAGAAAACCCACAGAATCACAGCTAATTACAATCTTTCAATAACTTATAAAATGTCCTTTATTCTCCCTCACTTTCCCTTCTTCCCTACTATGTCACATTTCATATTTGGTAGAATTCTCTCTCTCTCTCTCTCTCTCTTTCTCTCTCTCTCTCTCTCTCTCTCTCTCTCTCTTTCTCTCAACTATATTTAGACAATATTAGGAGAAATTTAAATATATATCATATTTGAAGCTATCACTCTGTGTCCCTTTTAGGAAGAATCAACTCGCTTGAGTGAAAACCAAGATAGACTCTTGGTATAGCTGAAGAGGTCTGGAAGGAATGGGTATTGTCTGGGACTAACGAAAACATGGCAGGGATTGTTTATTGTTCTTCGTATTACTGACATAAGAAAGGGAAGTCAAAGACGGTGGCAAACCACAGACATATCAGGGAAGTATCACAGTGACTTGGCCCATCAATGGTGGAAGGGGATAATACTATAACTTTGAGTATATTCAACTCAGTTATCAGTACCTTCCACATATCAAATACCTACAAGCATGATTATGATTCTATATAGAAACTGAGACAGTCAAGAAGAATAAAATTGGCAGAGAACCCCTGGGCAGAACGTGAGTATCCACACCTACTTGGAGGTATCTGGATGGCTTCTATGCTGCTCTAACAATGGCTACACTCTTGCAAGATGTCTTTTGCTGAGTTACCCCTTCCATTTTCCTGTCATTGTAGCTTAAAGGAAAAGTACTCTTAAATGATTAAATTATAAAGAGCAAATAATCTTTATTTAGATATACAGAACCTACCACATTTGATGATCTTCAGATTATATCCAAATATTCTGTAAGATGATGCTTAATTCTAGAAAAGGAAATTATTTATCTAAAAACATGCACATTAGCCAGGCAGGATGAGATTGACCGTGACATCCAGACTAACAGAAGTAAAACCATGTTGGGTAAAGAAGACTCCATTCAGTATATACCTTCCTGCCTATATACTTTTTTATAAAAAAAATCTTTTCATGTACCTGCATTCTGAAAGATGGTCTTTTATGGGTGGCAACATATGTTTCCCCATCATCTCATTGTGCAGGTTCTTGAATAAACCTACTTCCTTTCCACCAGGTTTTCTCTGTCAAGTACTGGTTTTTAAGTGGAAAGCAGGTAAAACTGACTCTAGACCCATTGCTATGAGCAGTCCATCAGAATCTCATGTGTGTCTTTCAACAATGTTAGAACTTTAACAATAAATCTATAACCTACATTGTTTTTCTGGACTTCAATTAAACAAGTAATCCTGATTTCCTTTGATTGTTGTCCCTTTATTCTATTCTTAATTGCTAATGTTAACTCTTGGAATCAAAATTATGCATTACTTAGTAATTATACTTGTCTGTTTGTATGTGTGTACACAAGTTACAAATGGCTGCAAAGCCTTTACTGTTAAAACGTGAATCTCTAAGCGTGTTTTGGAATTAACTTATAGTTTATTTCAGAATTTGTAATTTTGATTTATGTGTGGAGTGTATATATGCATATTTTGGAATAATATAAAGTTAACGGGAACAAAAAGAGAGAGAGAGAAAAACCTATTCAAAGAACTGACCAAAACAGTAAACTTGTGCATCAAAAAGGTTATAAAAGACTGAGAAAAAGATGCAAGACAGGACTTAACATGTATGACAGAATCCATGAGCTCTGCCGGGGAGTGGGGGGGGGGTGAGGGATGGGCATGGATGGGGAAATGAGTCTAAACTTGATTAAGAAAGGTTGTGTGAAATGCACTCAATAAAAATTAACTTAAAAAATTGCTGCAAAAGAGTGAAAGCGATAACGACGTATTTCAAGGGGTTCAAAGAAGCCTCACTGGAGGAAGAGAATATCCCAGTTGGAGAGCTTCTAGAGATGAAGAGACAAGCAAAGGGGCTGTAGGGTTGAAGTGAGCATCAGAATTGAGTTGAGCTGCAAAGGCAAAATGTGTAAGACAGGACCCAGAAGGACCAAGAGTGAACAGACAGATGGCAATTCAAGTAGACAGCATCATCAGTAGAGACCAAGCTCAGCTGAAGCCCCTGGGACAATCATAAACTTTCTGCCTGTCAGCTCCTTGACACATATACCAGGTGGTCAGATGACAGTTTGATGGGAACAATCACTATTGCAATGTTCGGTGTTCTACTCTTTATGGAGTCTAAGTGAGGGTGTTGCATCCTTTCTTGCTCCAGTGTGTCGAAGATCTTCCTAGGTCTCCTATTTCTGCTGTGGTTTTAGTTCATACATATGCCCTATGTACCCAGTCTACTTTGATAAATTTACAGGAATTAACTTTTTACTTTGAGGAATAATTTACGTAACAGTCTACGCCTCCTGGATGATGTTAAACAGGCAGTGCTGTTTACATGCATAACAAGATGCATTTGCACTGAAATGGAGCCAATTGTTGCTTATAAAATGGAGCCACCCAGGGCAAGGACTGCCTGAAAACCAGTTTCACACAATATGGTATAACTTAAGGATAAACATAGATGATCTCTACAATGGTACAAGAAAATTCCAGAATAGTTTAGATTATCCCCAAGGTTTCTATCACTTGTAACTGAATTAGGTTTATTATCCTTTGTAAAAACTCTACTTAATGAAATTAAATCCTTTATAAAAGTATTCCACTCAGTTCAATTCACTAAATGAAAATATTTTAAAAATAAACATTAAAGACTTGCGTATGTCTTACTCATATCTAACATTTTTCTTTTTATAGTAAAATATTTTATTTGTTTTTTATTTGTTGAATTTTCATATAGTATAACTTAATAATATTCTCCACACCTCCTTTTACCAACCCCATCCAATTTAATGTATTCTTTTTTTTTATTCTCTTTTTTATGTGTATGAATGTAGGTTTGTGTGCCCGTGTCATGAAATGCCTCGGAGGTCAGAAGAGGGTGTCGGATTCCTCTGGAACTGGAGCTAAAGACCGTTCTCAGCTGCCATGTGGGTGCTGGGGATGGAACGTGGGTCCTTTGCAAGAGCAGTCAGTGCTCTTAACCACTAGGCCATCTCTCCAGCCCTGTATTCTTTTCTATATATAAAATAAGGCTTAAGAGTCTAATTAGTTTCCCCAAATGTCCTTCAGTATGGGTCTATCCACTGGAGCCTCATTAACCTGCTAAGAGTCCCATACTTAAAAGAGACCGTCTTGTGCCCCCAGCAGTCATTTGTTGCCACAGTTCCCTTAGGAATTTATTGGGACTTATTATCCACTGCCTCATGCCTATGCTTGGATTTTATTTGGTTTGAGCTTGCTTAGGACTTGACATGATGTCACCATTGCTTTCTGGAAAACTCTGTTTTCTTGTGGTCATCTATCACCTCCGGCTCTTATAGGGCTTTTCTCCCCATCTTCCACAATGATCCCTGAGCCTGGGGGAGGGCAGGGCCAGGGACAAGTTAGATCTAGGTGTCCCTATTGAGGGATAAGCACTTCGCAGCCTTTGTTTCTGCAAGTTGGTCAGTTTGAGGTTTCTGTGTTAATCGCCATCTGCTGCAGAAGCAAACTTCTCTAGTGAGAGGTGAGAGATGCATTAATCTATGGATATAACAGTAAGTCATTAGGAGTCAGTTTAATACAGTAACTATTTAGTAGAAAACTAGTATTAAGTTCTCTCTAGCCTCAGGTTCCTAAGCCTGATATCAGTATTGGGTATGGGCCTCATCCTATGGAGCACCTTAAATCCAATTAAACAGTGGTTGATTACTCTCATAATATCCGTGCCACAAACCACACTAGTGGCCATTATCTTTTTTTTTTTTTAATAAAAAAACCATAATTCATTTGAACTGAATTCACAGATTCTATTCCAAATTGTCAGGGAATTTAGCTATATCTTTTTGTGGGGGAGGTGGTATTTTTGAGACAGGGTCACCCTATAGCCCCAGCTGGCCTGGAACTTGCTTTATAGACCAGGCTGGCCTTGATCTCACAGAGATCCTCCCACCTCTTCCTCCAGACTACTGGTATTAAAAGTGTGCAACACCATGCCTGTCTTTAGCTGTCTCTTAAAATCTATCTTATGCAGTATAGTTTGCCAAATTGTTTTCTGCCAAAAAGAAAATAATCTCAATAAATAAAAATATGATAAGATCAAATACTTCATAAATTATAAACAAGCAGTGAGAGAAACAATTATGACTAAGCCAACAGTAAGAGAAACCTGTTTACAAATTCCTGAAGCCAGCCCTACATTTTGTAGTTCACTGTTAACAAGAAGACTGAGACTAGGACTCTCCATTTTACCTTGTCTATGAGACTCTATGCTAGAAGTTCTGATCAATGCACCACTGCAGAGTAAATCACTAAGAATTAGATTTCATTTGAAAGAAATATTACTGGTTTTATTTTCCAATGATAATGCTGTATAAATATACAATATTGATAAATTAATGAATTAATAATTGAATGTAGTGATACTGGGCTACAAAGCCTTTAAGGTCACTGCCCTAGGAAGAAGGATGAGGCAGGTGCTCACATCAGGGCACCTACATTCATCATCCCCATCTGCATCCTCATCCAGCTCACCCTCTGTGGTATTTGGATGGGAATTTCTCTCTGTTTGTTGACCCAGCTGCTCACTCAGAACATTGTCACAGCATCATTATGTACTGGTCATATCTTACCAGGTCAGTTGTTATTGTAGTTCACAGGCTACACAGGTAGAGCTTATGATTATTGTTTCCTTCTGGGAACATGGATAGCACCATCCAGCACTATGGATGTTAGTCAGTAGAGTGAGACTCAGAAGTCAGCACTAGCTTGATTTCTCCTTATTGATTTACAGCTCATGTATGTAGTTTCTTCAGCAATAGGGTCTTACCATCCAGCTCTATTGGATAACCTGGAACAAAAGCAATGTCCATTATTGTTTGAGGGTCCTTGGAACCCCTGGTCAACAGCTTCTAGAGAAGGAGTCCATTGCTTTCTTTGAGGGGCTTCTTTTCTGCTGTTGTTATTAGCCTATGATGCCTACATGGATCAATATACCCCTGTTACAGGGTTACTACATTTAATCTCTTTTTAATAGTGTATATGTATATACTTTAAGAAGCTTCTATAGTGTTAGTTATCCCTCCCTATACTCCTTCCTCTGCTCTGCCCTCCCAACCCCCCCCCCACTTAACACTTTCTACTTTAATGTGCCCCTTTCCTCCTTCATATTACTGTATTCTATTATCCCTCACAGAAAGCCTCCATCCCACCTATGGTTGTTTACTAGTTTCTTGACCTCTCTGAATCTTCAAATTGAAACATGACTAAGATTTCAAAGCTAGCATCCAGCTATGAGAGAGAGAACATGTGATGTTTGTCTCTCTGAGTATGTATTATCTCATCCAGGATGATTGCTTCTAGTTCATCCATTTACCTCAAAGTTCCATTTTTTTCCTTTTTGAAGAGCTGAATAATATTCCATTGGTGCCAGACATTCATTATCCATTCATCAGTTGCTAGATATCTAGATTTTTCTAATTTATGGCTATTATGAAAAAGGTAGTTATGAATAGGGATGAGCAGGTATTACCGTAGTAGTGTACAGAGTCTTTGGGGTATATGCAAAAGGTTGGTAGGGCTGGGACATACTGTAGGTCAATTTTAAGCTTTGGAGTGTTTTCCATACTGATTTCCACATCCTCACAAGCATCTGTTGCTGTTTCCTGTTTGGAATTTTGCCATTCTGAGTGGGACAAGATGAAATTTCAAAGTGACTTTAGTGAGCATTTCCCTGATGCCTAAAGTTATTAAACATTTAAACAAGTATTTCTCAGGCATTTGCATTTAAGCTTTAGAAAACTCCCTGTGCAGGTATTTATCACAATTTTAACCATATTTTTGGTTTCTTTGATGTTTAGATTTTTGAATTCTTTACGTGTTCTAGATGACAACCCCTGTCAGAAGTATACCTGACAAAGATTTTTTTTCCTTTTGTTTAGGTTGCCTCTTCACTTGAATTATGGTGTCCTTTGAGGTACAAAAGGGTTTTTTTTTTTGTTTGTTTCATGTAGTCTCATTTGTCAATTAGTGGAGCTAAGGCTTGTACTATAGAAGTCCTGTTCGGAAAGTCCTTTCCTATGCCTATAAGTTCCAATGTTATCCCTACCTTCTCACAAATCTGATTCAGGACTTATATCAAAGTCCTTGATCCATTTGGAGTTGAGTTTTGCACATGGTGAAAGATAGTGATCCACTTTCATTTCTCTACATGCCCTTATCCAGCTTGATCAGCATCATTTATTGAACACGCTCTCTATTCTCACACAACCCCCCACCCCCAATCCCCCTATCTCCCCACTCCACCCCCATTTCAACCTGGTGGATAGAGGAAGGAGAAGAATCCCAAGACAACACTATTGACCAGATCTTCAATAGATAGTAGAAAGAAAATTTCCTCCCAAACTGAAAAAAAGACAAACCATATCAAATGCAAGAAGCACATAGAACACCAAAGAGACAGACCAGAAAAGAAAATGTTTTTTTTTTATTTATTTTTAATTGATNCTTCCAATGCCTTTTTTTCTCCCTTCCTTCCCTCCTCGTTGTTTGTGGAGGGCTGACTTGTCTAGTTTTCAGGCTTCCACTTTTGTTTATATATTGGATACTGGAAGTCTCTTCCTATCCTGTTTTGAATGTTCTCTTTATCCACTGGATACTCTCTCCTCAATTCCAGTTGTTGGCAGGGGGTGGGGGGGGCTAACTTAGCCCGCACCCCGGTACCTTGCTGGAGTGGTGGCGGGCTTGTCCTGAGCCCTACCCTGCTCGGCACCCCAATATGGCGTCTGTGCCTGCCTCCAAAGCCAGGCTCGCCTCCCACTTGTGACTACGTGGTGGGGGTGGGGCCACCCAGCCGGGGAGCCACACCTTGGCAGGAATTAGTAGTCGGGTCTAGGTCTGCCAGTCACTGGGCCCCCTTTGCCACAACTCAGCAAACCAATTGTCCTGCACCCGTGGGTCAATGCCCTGATTCTACCTTGCTGGAGAGGTGGCGAGCTTGTCCTGAGCCCTACCCTGCTCGGCATCCCAATATGGCATCTGTGCCTGCCTCCAAAGCCAGGCTCACCTCCAGCTTGTGACTACGGGGTGGGGGCGGGGCCCAGAAAAGAAATGTTTTAACAATTATATGGTGTGGGGAATTTAAAAATTGTCAAATTTTAAAAATTTAAAAATTGTCAAAACAAAGACAAAATACTGAAAGCCATAAGAGAAAAACAAGTTACATATAAGGGGAAACCCATCAGAATCACAGCTGACTTCTCAATCCAATGCGAATTTTTAAAAAGGAGCCAAAAATACACACAATGCATTTATTGGGCTAATTTACAGAACAATTGGTGAGGGTTTACTCACAGTGCTGTGGGTGCTCCCTCCCTAACGTGCAGTGGAAATTCTTCTAAAGGTAGATGATGACTTCCCCACAGCTTCACAAAATGATGGAAGAGCCTCCCTGTGGCTTCCTCCATTTATGTCTCCTTTACCTCTGCCCCACTAGCACTGACTGGTTGGTCAGAAGATGTGGCTGACTCTCCATGCCTCTCCTTTTTTGCTGAGAGTAATAGTCAACAAACTTAGTTGTGATGATGTAAGCTTGAGAAGATGGCTTCTGTTCACAACCTGCTTGTCAGAGGATAATCCTGGGAAAGATGGTGAAGGTATTCTTATATTTTACCCTGCCACTGTTTTTCTTTACATTTATTTGGTTGAGTATAAAAATGATTTGTTATGAGAATAGTTTCTGTACTCTTTCCTGGTCAATATTAGCAATTTTCTCCCTATTTACATTCCAATGGTTTATCTTTCTTATTCTTGGAATTATATAATAAATTACTTTGTTTAAAATTATGTTAATTGGCTTAGTTTAAGATACCAGAAGACCTATCTAGAAGTTGACTAATTATTTTCCAGTTTATAGGAAAAAATCTGAATCAGATTTTAATTCTGAAATTAGTTTTTAATGTTTTTATCTCTTTTCCTTAGTTCATCTCATTTTTATTATATTATTTATGTTGGTACTGCCCCAGATTTCCTCTTTGGTTTCATCACATACAAATCTATCTAGATTTTGTTGTGAGGACAGGGATTTCCCTTTGAAGTAAAAAAATAGAATCTTCTTTATCCCACACAGTAAGTCTGCTTCATCTTGAAACCTGCAGAGACTTCTCATAGGCTTCACATTTTCTTTCCTTTATTTCTAAGAAATTTAATCTACGATGGATTATTGAGTATTACCCACAATCCCCCACATTGACTCCCTGATTGGCTAGTGTTTCAAGCTTTAACTGAACATTGCCAGTCTCTTATTTAGTATGGATCTTTGAAGCTAAGGAAAACTACACATCTAGCATCTACCTATAACATTACATAATTGGAAGTAATAAAGTTCAGTCTTTGAGGTTCAAACAGAATATAAATACTCTCTTGCCAAAAGCAGTGAATGAGAAATCTTAAACTTCAGAATTCATTCTGCCCCTAGTTTTTCTATTCCTGCTGCTTAACCTACCATCTTCTCCTGTCTATAGAAATTTTGACTTTATGTATTTCTTCTAAAAATAATCAAGAAAAACACAGCACTTTTAACCTGGGCAGCAGCTCCCAGGCAAGGAAGCAGTGACTGGTTTCTCCCTCCCTGTCCACCTTTGCTCCTAACATGGGCTTTCAAAAGTGCTGAGTTTGAAATTTATCACCAGCTTTCTTGCACTAATGACCCATCTGATACATTTTACCCAAACTTTGGATATTGCTAGTAGTATTTAGATACCACAGACTTTATTATACAATGTGTCATCAAACATCTTTTTTCCTCTGTGCTTTAGTATTTTTTATGCTTCTTTATTTTTTTTTCATTTTTTAACAATAAGTAATAATTTATGAGTACAAGCATCCTTCATGTAAAACCAATTTGCAAGCAGTTGTGCCCAAACCCACACAGCCCATGGGTCCCACCATCCAGCTGGGGGGGCTTGTATGTTCAATCAAGTTGATCAGATGAGTGTCCAGACTATATTGCTGTAGTTTCAGCACCATGTGGGCAAACCACCCAATCACAGCCCTTAAAAAGTTCCTATCACAGGCCCCCGCTTCCACAGATGTTCCCTAGGCTTAGAAAAGGGGCACAGGGGACTGGAGAGACCCAAAACTGTCTACATTTCGTCTGGAAGCTGTTGTCCGTGGGTTGGAACTCTGGTACCAATTCTGATGTTTTCTCTTTCATGGCTGTGACGTTTGTCCTGGAATAACCGTTTTCAAACAATCCTACAATGAAGCACAAGTAATTAGATATATAGGTAGTTAAACATTACTAATTTGTTATGGTAGGTTTAAATTAATGGTGATAGGACCAGATGGTGGTGTTGTGTATATGGTAATAAAGGATCCAGTGAATTACAGTTTTTTTGGGGGCTGTAAAATATGGGACAGGAGTACTAACCAAGTGCTTATAACATCTCTAACGCACTTAGAGGATAGTAAGCTTGAAGTGGTATCAGCCGTTGGTTATGAGGGAAATCACTTCCAAGGAGAAAATATGCGTAATAGCCAAGTAGATGTAAAAATGGTGTGATATACAGGACTAGTGATACGAATGCCACTGCTGCACAGAATATCCAGGCAGGTGAGGTGCAGATAGGATTTCGTGATTGAGAGGTTTTTTCTTGACTCAAGGAGACCCATATTGCTTTATTGGTTTAGTGTCCTAATGGTAACATTCTCTGGAATTCCAGAGACCACTGTACACTTGCAAGTGCAGTCACTCAAATGCATGCTTGGGGTCCCGTGCGTACATCGATTATTCGACACGCAGTGCCTTACACCTCTCGTCTTGAAGGTATCACAAGTTTACGCAAGAAGCCTTTACCTGAATAGGGGGGGAGGCTTGGCTCCCGCTGGCTAACATCTCGCCTTAGGTAGAATAATCCATGCTGAAATAATCAAAGCTCGTCCTGTATTAATATGATTTAAATGCTAAGTCATAGCGTTGGACGAGACTGGGGGAAAATATTAGTAATATCGATTGAATTTGTAATTGTGAAATAGAGAATAAATCCTTAGTTTCACATGTCGGTATGTCTATTAAAGTCAAATTAAAAGTCCATTTTACCAGTTTTTATAAGAGATTACCTATACAATATATTTAATTCTCATTTACAGTTAAGAGAACGACCTCATCAACACATCATTTTTCCTTGTAGTTTAAAAGTATTTGTTAATGGAAACAGATTTGAGAGATAACTTGATAGAGTTGAGGTAGCACATTTTTATAAAATAAAAGCACTTGTCAAATATTTGATTATAGGACAAAAGTAACAATTTTTGTTAAAATTAATATTTTATGGATGCTGTTGTGCAAGTGCAGTTCATACATTTTTTTCAATTTAGTTCAGGCTTATTTCACTTTCTCCCTCACCCCCCCCCGGCGCCATCCAGAAATCGAATGCAGATGCCGCCATAACGTCCTGCAGTCGATTCTCAATCAGTATTTTTTTGTGTTGTTTTTCATTTTTTTCGGCTATAAGTTATAATCCATGAGTACAGGGGAAGCATTCCTTCATAGCAAAACCTATCGTTCAGGCCTGTAACAACACAAAAATCTTTGTCCATGTATTATAAATATTTATTAATAACTATATCGCAGCAGCTATGTCTTAATTAACGGACTTTTTTGAAAATGCAAAACCGTCTGATGATGTAGCTAAGTGGTAAAGCACAGTTCAGAATGGGCAAAGCCTTGATTTCAAATTCCAGCATCAAAATAATAATGTTAAATTTTTAACAATCCTAAGCCACTTGTTCTCCAAAACAATATATGAACTCTGGGGGGTAATGGAAGGTGGGGGGAACAAAGCATAGCTGATTCAGACACAAATAGGAAATGGACACAAAAAAGCTTCGAATCAAAAACAAATTTTTTTTGTTCCATGTAATTTTCAGTATTAACAGTCCCAAAAATGCATATATAACCCATCCCCGAAAGTAATCAAATCTGAAATAACACCATAGGTTAAGGTACAAAACCCACCGAAGGCATGTCACAAGGGTTATCAGTAGTGCACACGGATAAGAAAGGAGAGGAAGTCATAGAACTTTATATTGGGACTGTTTTTTTAATATGAATACATATCTTATACCCATATATGGTAATTACAAAATATGTAAATATAAGGTAAGTTAATTCTAGTGCCAATTAAGAGATTCACATAATAAAGCAGCACAGTTGCTTTCAAATAAAAAAAAAAAAAAAAAAAAAAAAAAAAAAAAAAAAAAAAAAAAAAATTTTTGTTGTAGAGAGTCTTGGTATCTTTGTGGTTTGTTCCCAGTAGTTATCTTTAGTTATTAATACATGTTTATTTATTTAGTTATTTAGTTTTTTTTTTTTTTTTTTTTTTTTTTTTTTTTTTGAATGCTTTTTCTGCTTGTAGAAAGACTACTGATTTTTTTAGGTTATTTTTTTTTTTTTTTTTTTTTTTTTTTTTTTTTTTTTTTTTTAATCATTGGAGTTTTTTCTAGGTTTTTTAGCTTCCCTGCAGTAATCTCATCAATCTGCCAAGACAGTGGATTAGTTGACGTCGCTGATTATTCCAATTAAGTACTCCTTTATTTTTCTCTGTTCTGGCCTTATTTCCCCTAGAACAGTGCACAAGCACTAAGGTTGAAGAGAGTGCATGTATGTGGCAGCCTGGGGGGGTGGCTGCCTTTAAGGGAAGAAGCTTTTTAAGGGAATGCCTTTGTTAGACTGGGATATACACACAGGCTGCCTGGAGTCCGCAGGGACACAGGCTCAGGGCTTATAAAATCTACTTGGAAGCCCAGTTCAAATCCTGATTGGAAGTAAGAAACGTCTTTAACAGGGGGGTGGGAATGGTCATAATGGGATGTGTGACACCTAAGGTGCCTGCTGCAGTGTGGGAGAAAGGTGCTCTCGAAGCCATTAAATATCGAGCCCCAGGTACTAGGTGAGAAGAAAAAAATAGTGTATAGAAGCCTTGGATTAGGCTGACAGAGGTTGCATTAAGAGGCTATTGGATTGATCTGGATTCTAATGAATGTTGTATTTCTGACCGTCACATGATTGTGGTTGATTTGTGTGTGTGTTATTTTTTTAGATCAAGAAGAAACATTTTTTAAGGGATTCTACAATAAAATGACAAAGTTGTTTGCAGAATAACATATGATGTTACTCAGTATGTCTAAACTAGAGTAATGTGGTGCATTCTGCAGTACCTATGTCCAAATTTGAACAACCCAAAGGTTTCCAATCTAGCATTAGTGAGAAGCTTGTCATGCACAGCATGTTGATCAATGAGGTGTCCAAAGACTATATTCCTATAGTCTCATGATTCACCCCTATCTCTCCACAGCCTTACAATCTACCACGCCTCCTCTATGCCTCTGTGCCAGTTTGTTCCCTAGGCTTTGGGAAAGGGCACAAGTGGGTGAGAAGAAACAGTCTAATTTCTTTGGAGTTGTCATTTTGGACTCCGGTCTGTTCAGTTTTTTCCCTTCACGGATTGACGCTTCACAGTGAAACCCTTTTTCAGTCTACTAAGCAAACGCAAGCTATGTGGATTACAGGAGCATTTAAGCGGTACCACTTATTGTGTCAAGCAAGCTGTGAGCATGACACAGATGCTTGGATGGTATGCTAAGTCCACAAACGTGGTTTCTCTTAAAGGGTGAACAGTCTTATTGTGATGCTTATAACATCGCCTAACCAGCTAGAGGACATAAGCTTAGTGGCATCCGCTGTGAGTTATTCCTCCAAGGAGAGAGCTAATAGCCAAATAGTTTGTGTTTGGGTATATATAGACACTTGGCTTCCACTGTTGCACTGTATCTCCAGGCTGTTTGAGGTGTAGCTGATATGTTTTGGAGGAGTCTTGTTTGTCTCAGGGAAGACAATATGTAAAAAAAAAAAAAAGGAGGGAGGGGGGAGGTGGGGTACTATCCTTTCTGGGAATACAATGGAAACTCTGTTGTTTCAATCCTATTAAAGATAATTTTCATTTTTCTGATCTTGAAAATAACAAATGGGAGAAAATTTTTATGTTCCACAGGTAAAAAGTCACCAATAAATGCTGAAAACATACAACTTATGGCTGTGCAGGATGAACTGGGAATGTCAGCAGAGAGGTTGACCCATCTGAACACTAAGGAATGAGGAACATCAGACTGCCTGAGCACGGACATTGAGCATTTCTCTAATATTTGTGGAAAGTTTTGATGTGTTAATAATTGACCCTAATGCTGAGAAACCTTCCTACCCCTGTACCCTTTTTTTTTCTTTTTTTTTTGAAAAAAGAAAAACAGGATGGTAATAAAACCACTCCCAAACTGTAAACTAGAGCCAATTGTTATGGGGATTTCCTATAAAACAGGCACAACGTGTATTAACTGATTGATAGGCATAGGAACTGTGGAGAATTTCTCTATCTAGAGCGCCAAATCCAATAGTAAGTGGTTTATAATTGTGTAAGTAAGCAAATATATTACTACAGGAAAGCTGACATCAGCAATGAATTATTCTTGGCTTAGGAGATGTTGGCTAGGGGATTCAACCCGCCCCCCCCCAAATTATAAAGGCCTTTTGCCTATAAATGGGATATATGCAAGGAGAAAGGCAGTAAGTCCCTGTTGTCGAAGACCTGGTGTGAGCATGAAAAATGTTATGAGACGTCACCTGCTAGCGTACAACTGGCCTCTGAAATGCTAGAGAGCGTTACCAAAGGCCACTACAGCAATACAGCAAAATATTGGTCTCCCTGAGACAATAAAAATTTTTTAAAAAAAAATCTGTATTTTTCATAACCAAAAGTTTCAGTAATTGTAATTTTGTACTCTTACTGCAATATGCTTTATTAAACAGCTTAATCGATGACATTTACACTTATATTCACTCACTGTATGGTTATATGTTGGATTGTATTATATGATGGAAAACTCTTCCCTGAATATATGGTAGAAAAAGGAAGAAGTGGAAGGGTCTTTAGACCATAGTGAAGTATCATTCAAATCCATGTTGATCAGAACACTGTGTAATGTAGATTAGAGGATTACATGATTTTTCTAACCAATAATTAATAAAATTCAGCTTAAACTATCTTAAATAATTCCTTTATTTTCCACACCTAATTATATCTATGAAGTGAGTCAGGTGCCATCCATGTATCTATTTTGTGTTTTATGTCTGCAGAACTTTATGAACTAGATTGTCTGAGAAGACTGTCTCACATTTAGATTAAGCTCAGGTTTCAGAAAGTAACAAACATTTGATCCTCATAATGTCTATCTAAGGCAGGTAAAAATGTCAAAGCTTTCATGCTTTCACTTCTTCCTAATACATAGAAAAGGAAGGACAGCCAAATGGCCCTTTTAAAAGCATGAGGAAAAAACAAACTATTACCTTTTAGTTGGATCAACTTGGCACAAAGTATATTTCTCAGACATTGATGGGAAGACGTTTTCTTAGAAATTATAAAGACTATTAAAGACTTTCAAAGTAAAATCTCATGGTCATCCTAGGAAAGGAAAAAGAACCACCACTAGTTCCAGAAAGCAACAGATGGGATGTAAGATTGGATGCTGAGTGACCCAACTGGCAGGCAATAATAGCTTCCCTATTGTTAGTTGATAGATTATGGACCCTCAGTGTAAATGAGAACATTTGCCTCCTTGTACATAAATGTGAACTGCAATGTATATTTATGAAAGAAAAGATACTGGCAGACATAATGCAGCAGAGCTTTCAGAGAGACAATAATAATTATTTAAAAAATGAAATTTATGATGTAATGTTCTGGGCAATTAATGCTATAGTGAAAGAAAATAAGTTTAAGGGTGATTAATTAATTCACAACAAAACATGAACTCTGCATGGTTTCCAGAGCAGTGCACAACATTTTTCATTTAAAGGATGAGGAACCCAAAAATCTGAGGACCATGGAGTGTTTCAAAGCAGGCTAAATTTCAACCTAGGGCCTTGGTAAGAAATCAGGAGGTGTTACACATGGGTTGCTGAATGAAAGTATCTTATACTCTCTAGTTCTGAATCCTCTGAGCCTGCACAGGTGCTCTACTTTTCCCTGTAAAAGCATAACATGTCTTCTTCACTTGAAAATAAAGAGAACCACTTCTACTGCTCCTAATGCTAGTACCTACACTTCTTTGCAGCAAGAAACATTCAAGGTAAGACAGCATAATCCAACTGGTAATGAAATTAAATTAGTAAAGGACGAAAGACACTATAAGCAGAATCAACTTGTACCAACAATAAATTATAAAGTATTATATGACTAGATCCTGAAGGTACTTGATCAATGAGGATTGATCAAAGCAGGAAAAGAATAAGAGAGCATTTATTGATACAACAGCCCTCTCCATATAATACCTTGACAAGAACCTTGGAAGAAATGCAAATGTTCTATCTGAGAATGCAATGGCTCAAATTGCTGAACTTGGAATGTCCAAAATGTCATGGCAGACAGTAAATGATAGGATGACAGGTTTAGAGAAATGGTAATGCTGTGATTTGCATAACAATGACCTTGGAAATACACCTGATACTGTCTGGGAAAGCCTGGAAGGCATTCTTATTTCCACAGTAAGTGAAACAGGTACCATCATCACTCAGTTCAGTGGATTCATTCTTCTACATCAAAGCTGGTGGGGAAGAACTGAACACAATGATAGCAACAAGGATGATAAGACTTACTCCCAGGCATCCAAGGTGATCCCCATTCAGCCACTGACTGCAAGATGGGATTGTTGTAGGTGGAAAACATAAAACATAGTGCTTTAAGCAATAGGATGATAACTAGGACACAATAAAAGAAAAGGCAAAATAAATGAACACCCTACAGTGGTGATGCTGAGCCTACAATCAAAACAAAGCAAATAATCAAGAGTCTGAAAGTGGTTACCTTAATAAAACATCATAAGCCATTTCTAGTTTCCACACTTTTTATCAGTTTTGAAGTCAGAATTCACTGACTTAAGCAAAAGTGAATTTTCCAGAAGGAACATATAAGATACATCACAACAAATGTCTATGGTTAAAAAAAATACCCCCAAAGTGACCTCCTGTCATTTATTTAAGTGACTTACACCATTGAGAAGAGTAACAATGACAAGCATTGATTTCGATCCCTTGAAGTACCATCATGGCTTTCCTCTTGGAGAGGGGATATAGCGTAGTCAGGTTAGAATGATATTGCTCAGATCTAGCTCTTAGAGGTTCCCCTAGGTCCACAGACTCCTGTGGGTCATTGCTGCACAGGAATATCCTCCAAACAAAAACATTCCTCCAGGAAGAAGAGAGGCCCTCGAGAAATTAAACAAAGTTCGCAGATCTGGGAAAACTAAAATTTATAAGATTCGTCAAGGCTCTTCCTCACAGTTATTAAAGCATTAAACTGCTGCGAGAAGTAACTCAGACCAATTCAGTTGGGACAGGAAACTCTGCTACCTGTCAAGCTGCCTGCCAGCCATGCAATGAGCAGGTTCCTAGCTTTTCTGAATCCTTACCATGTTGGGGTATGCTTTTTGGTAATGCAGCTATCTTTAAGCCATCACTTGTAAGTAACTCCTCATGGATATTACCATAAGTAAGTAACCCCAATAAACACATTGGTTCACCAAGCTGCACTGTATCGTAGTCATTAATTTTGGTCTGTTGTGTGTTCCCTTCCTGGAGTGAAGAGGCATATGTCACATCTCCCCCAGAAAACTGTCATTTTTGTGAGCAGAGGATAACTGATTGTAAATAAACTACAACTATAATGTTTGTTGGTTAGTCTAGAAGACAAGAGTTAACACAGTGGAGAGAACCAAGTCCTAGTTTTCTTCTCTGTCGCTGTGATAAAACATTGAGCAAAAGCAACTTGGGGTGGAAAGGGTTTATTTCATCTTATAGGTTACAGCCCAGTATTGAAGGACGGAAGTCAAGGCAGGAACTGAAGACAGGAGCTTGAAGCAGAAAGCTTGCGCCCCAGGGTCTTCTCAGCTATCTTTCTTATACAGCCCACGCCCACCAGGGAGGGGCCTCCTGCAATAATTATCAATTAGTAAAGTGCCTCACAAACATGGCCAAAGGCCAATCTGAGCTGGAAAATTCTTCCATTGAAATTTCCTCCTCCCTGGCGGCTCTAGGTATATATCAAGTGGACAGCTGAAGCTAACTATGACAGAAGTTGAAGAGCCCCAGCCAAAAGAGTAAGTGAAATGCAATGTAGCATTCCTGGTAATGGCAATGATTAGTCTCATTTTTTTTTTAATTTATTTCGTATGTGTATGAATGTACTGTCTGCATGCAGGTTTGTGCACCCGTGTCGTGCAATGCCGCGGAGGTCAGAAGAGGGTGTGGGATTCCCCTGGAACTGGAGTTCTCCTGGAATTGGAGTTTCAGACCGTTCTCGGCCGCCATGTGGGTGCTGGGGATCAAACCCAGTTCTTCTGCAAGAGCAGTCGGTGCTCTTAACCGCTAGGCCATCTCTCCAGCCCCGATTAGTCTCATTCTTAAAGATCTAAATGATGTAGGAAAGTTGACCCCCAATAGACCTCCGCTACATTTGCTAGTCTGCATCAGGCCTGCTACCTCACCCAAGGAATAGCTCAAGTCCAGCTTTTATATTAGATGTGTTATATCTGCGTGTAAAATTAGCATAGCCTCAGACATGCACACATAACCACAAATCATAAAGATTCATTTTTCCATCCTTATTAGAAACAATTTGTGTCCTCTTAGAATTATAGCCTCCCTTCAGAATGTTGTCAGACCACAGAGAGGTATGGAAATTAGGCATATTATGAAATACTACTTTGGTCCACTGTATTTTATGTGAGTTACACCAGACAAGCAAGAAGTTTGAAAGTACTTTTGGAAGCCTACATAAGGCCTGGGCACTACTGAAAGAAAGAGCATTTCCAGTGATGACTGGAAAGACTGTGGTATTCAATGAAATTATTAAATCCTCATAGGCATGCCATTACATGCCTTTCAAACTAAAGGGGAGAATATTGCACATTACATTCTCTTATATGTACAACTCATAGATCTAGTCTAATTGTTGAGGCAGCATGTTATATAATGTAGACTACTGTATTCCATACCTGTATATTAGATACAAGGAAATGCTTCTAGCTTGGAGTAAACTTCAGATGAAAATGTTCCTGCTTCAGGCCATAAGGCCATATTTATCAATAAATGCAGTAAAATAGGAAACGAATGTGGAAATAAAAGATATGTGTAGGGCTGGAGAGATGGCCTAGCTGTTAAGAGCGCTGACCGCTCTTGCAGAGGACCCAGGTTCCATCCCCAGCACCCACATGGCAGCCGAGAACCATCTGAAACTCCAATTCCAAGAGAACTCCAGTTCCAGGGGAATCCGGGACCCTCTTCTAACCTCCGCAGCATTGCACGACACGAGTGCACAAACTTGCATGCAGACAGTACATTCATACACATACAGAAATAAATAAAATTAATAAAAAAAATTTAAAAAAAAAGATGTGTGTAGTTGAAGTGTGAGGGGCCCTATTCAGCATCACTCCCAACAACACCCTGTTCAAATTGGATGCTTCCGGGGTTCCAACTCTACATGTTGGGCCATTGAGATCCAGGTTCAAAGAATCAGTCTACCTGGGGATATAGAAGAAATCTCACTGAACTTTGTTACAGCTGCTGCCCAGGCAAGAAAACCCTTATGCCTTGAGAAAGCTAAGAACAAAGTTTCAATTTCATCTGTAAAGTGTACCAATCCTGTTAATTTTATGGGCATAATGGAATGTGAGTGACACTCGGATAATTCACTTGGATGCCTCTTATGGTTCATAGACAAGAGTTCTAACCATAGCCTGAGGAACTCATTGCGATTAGGGACTGTTCTGGATTGCTTTCCATTGCTGTGACAAACACTCTGCCCAGTACCAACTTGGGGAGGAAAGGGTTTATTCATTTTACATTTCCTGGGTCACAGCACATCACGTAGGAAAACCAGGGTAGGAACTTAAGACAAGAACCTGGAAGCTGAAGCTAAAGCACAGGCCATGGAGGAACACTGCTTACTGGCTTGCTCCCCTGGCCCATGTTCAGCCTGCTTTCTTATACAATACAGGACCACCTGGCCAGAGTGACATGGCTCATAGTGGGCTGGGCCCACCCATATCACTCAACAATCAAGAAAATGCCCTAGAAATGAGACCATAGGCCAGTCCAATGGGGACAATTCCCCAATTGAGGCTCCTTCGACCTCGATATGTCAACTTGACACTAAAACTATCCAGCACAGGGGCTCAGATCTCTTTGGAATGGTGACCAATTCCAGAGTAACTGAAAATAGAAGAAGGTGGGTAGACTTATGGTAGATAAAATAGATAGTAGCAGAAGATGATGAGACAGTTCTGGATACAAGATCAGCTTATGTATGGGGATGTTTTAAGTTTCTCCTACAACAAGAGGTCCACAGAATTTTCCAGAAGATACTATGAGAACTTTCTGAAGAAGTGTACCTGAGCATCCCCAGGTGTAGGATTTGTCAGTAGTTGGTGCTCTGATATACCACCTAGGATTACCTTGACTACTGAAAGACCCAAACCTTAAGCTTCCAGGAATGCTATCAGATAAGAGATCTAGACTGGTGGGACACAGTAGGAATAGCACACACCAATCCAGGGACACACCCAAGGCCATGCTCCTTCTAGGAGAAGCCTGTGTCCAAAGAACCATTGATACCGTATTACAATGGCCCAGCTCCCTCTCACAAGCTACAGGTAACTACAAGGGCCATCTCAGCTTTAGAGCTTCCTATTTAACTAAGAGCTTCACAAAACAGCAGATAATATATTTATTATCTATATATTATATTATATTATAATCATATATTTACCTATCTATCTATATATATTATTCTATATATATTATCTATATCTATATATATCTATATATAATTAGGATCTATATATGCTATATGATTATATATATATATATATATATTATATATATATAATATCTTGCTTTATTTCTCTCAGGGCTTAGTCATATAGGCCCTTTTGGACTTCATACCCATTAATCTCCAATCTGCTTATCTGGAAAGCTGACCCCATGGTTTACAGCAAGTATCTAGTAAACATTCAAACAGCAATCTCAACCCCTACTCTATGGTAAACACAATGAGAAAGAGCCCAAGCATAAAACAAGGACTTTTAACCACTTAACTGTAACATAGGCACAGAGAACAAGGCAACTTAATATAAAATGCCACCAAACACTAGAAATAAGAGATGATTATGGTGACAGGAACTTGGACTTGGCAGAAGAGAGGGCCTGGGTCACACCACAATACAAATCTACCAGAATATTAAATAGGTTACCTGGTAAAGGCAAGAAAGTATTGGAGTGTATAAGTCCCTAATTGCATAGTAAGAAAGGCAAACAAAAATTGCTATATTTTCTTCTGGAAAGATGTGGCTGCTCTGCAGTTAGCATACTGGAGCCTACAGTCCCTATGCTTTGTGACTGTGTGGGAGAATCTGTCCATTTTATAGGTAAAATATTAGAAAGATCATCTTGACATTTATTCTCCCACACAGTTAAAAATATGTCTTTTCCCGACTGCCTTCACTTGTTAAAAAAGGAAAAAGCTGACATCTCCACTTATGATCCATAATTGGCTCAACCTTTAACAGAGAGAGGATAATGGAAGCGAGTATTGCCTGCTTCTGCTCCCAATGCCTGTTAGCAGTGGAGAAAATAGACTGGGTGCTGGGTATCTGGTCATTATAATTGTGAAATATATTTGATTTTTAATTTGATGCAGGTAAACATCTATTTATTTGAGTGGGTTTCCTAATTCGTATTTAGTTGATCCTTGGACCATCTAGAATGTTTTATTTAAAAAAAAAACAAAAAAAAAAAAACAAAAAAAACAGAGTTTCCCTGTAATCCTATGTAGACATGGCTGGCCTTGATCTCAGCGAGATCTGCATGTGCCTGCATCTAGAATGCTGGGATTAGAGAAATGATCCACCACACCCAGTTTAGAATCTTTAAACTTGAAGGTTATGCCTAGGACATCAGGATTATTTTAACAAGGAATATTTAGATCCACCTTTAATCTTAAAGCCTGTCCTTAAATATTATAAGGAAAGGAATTTCAGTTGTTCTATAGTTTACTAAAGAGAATATTTAATATTTTCTTTCTCACATTTACACTTACAGCATACTCTCAAGTAGTACTGGGACTAATTTTCATATATATATATATATATATATATATATACATATATACATATATAAAATCTATTAGCACATTCATTAAAACCTATTTGTTTATTTTACATTATATTAAAGAAGACATTATAATGTTCTGAGAAATTTAATTCTATAAAAATGCTAGAAAAAAACTTTCATAAGAACTATAAGATATCAGGTGGTGAACAACTACACACACTTGGGAGCCTTTGCTTAAGACAACCATTAGCATAAATTAGATATAACTCTTCATAATGGTTGCATTCATATTAAAAGAGAACATATCAAATTTTGTATTTAATTTCTCTATTTGTTGGCATTTAATCCAGAAAGTAATTCTGAGTGGTGTTCAAGCATAAATATATTGCAGGGGCTAGATCACATGAAAGTTTGGGGTTTGTCCAGAAAGTCTGTGGCTAACTTTGACTGTATTGTGTTATATTTCAGAACTTGCTGCTGGTCAACAAGCCTGGAAGTTAGGAAGAAATGCTGGCTATGAAACAGCATGTAGCAAGAATCAACCTCAAGGAAGAACTAGTTCCCACATCTGTCTCTCAGGATCTCTGATCCCCATGTTGCAGGAAACCTATAGAGGATGCTGATTCATCTCCTGGACCTGCACATGGACCGAGTTCAGGACATGCAGGAGCAAAAGGTGGAGGTCCTATGGGAACTGGATACCATAAAAGGTGAAATTCTGGCCATCTTTGCCCTCAAGATAAAATACCTACAGCATGATTGCTTTTTTATTTTATTTTATTTATTTTTGTATGTGTATGAATGTACTGTCTGCATGTAGGTTTGTGAACCCGTGTCGTGCAATGCCGCGGAGGTCAGAAGAGGGTCTCGGATTCCCCTGGAACTGGAGTTCTCCTGGAATTGGAGTTACAGTCTGTTCTCAGCCACCATGTGGGTGCTGGGGATCAAACCCTGGTCCTCTGCAAGAGCAGTCGGTGCTCTTAACCGCTAGGCCATCTCTCCAGCCCACGATTGCTTTTTTAAAGTGCTATGACTGATGTTTCACTTAAACTTCCAAACATTGTCAGATTTTTCTTGTGTCCAGTAGTGTTCGGGAATCATGTAAAGAAAGGGATGTTGAGAAATGCATTTTCAGCTCAGCTGTCAGAGAACAGAAAATGGTAGCCTCTTTGTTGTCTGGCTAACTTTACATACTCCTTTTCAACATATATCTAATTTCCTGGTAAATATGTTAGAACATGACACAGATCTGATTTGCATAACCGAAAGACACTAAATCTCTGTAAGAATCATACTCTTCATTTTGATGTTTTACATAAACCAGGTTGGGGGACAAAAATTCACAAACACACATTATTTTAAGGAAGAAGTATCCACAAATATTTCTGTTCCTGGTAGTATTGATGATTTCATTTGGTTGCTGCCCATCTTTATTCTGTTTTCTGTCAGCAAGCACCTCAACTTACTGTGACCACTTGCTTGGTGGACTAACTGAAGCCTCATTTCTGACATTTCTGAGCCATGAGAAGTCTTGCCTTTACTAGCCATTACAGTCTTATATTAACTTTTACCAAAGGATAAGGGAGTATTACCCTGGGCGACCCCTTGCATTCAAGAAATAACCATCCTCATGCCCAGTGTATGGTGGAAACTCAATCCTTCCCCTTGGTCATCAGCAAGTTGGCCAGTACAAGAACCAAAATTTGCCCGTAAGTTCACTGGCATCATAGTCTCTGGGAAGTAGACTCAATTTTTAATTTAATGGAACCACTGATGGTTCCCCCAGTAGAAGTATTATTTTCCTTAAAAATAAGATCATTCTTAAAGGAGTAGAACCCAGATTTTGAGGAACCAGAAATAAATTCTTCTGCAGGCTCATTGGCTACCACATAGGAAAAGGATACCTATTCCTATTTCTTGTGATGAAGCTTTGTGAGAAGACTGTTATAATTTAGTTGCTGATTTAAGAGTATCAAAACATGATCTGAGCTCTCCCAAGATATTGACACCTAGCTGAAGGCATAATCATATCCTCAAAGGTCCCATCATTATCTACACTTCACTAGCTAAAAGTTTCTGGGTCGGAAGTAATGCTATGTGAAATGATCTCAGTGAACAGGCATGTCAAATGATGGCGTTAGAACAACATGTGCAATGAAAGCAAATCTATATCCCAAGCTAATTTTTGTTCAGGTCAGGACCAAGTGGTACTCATTCCATAATGGAAAATATTCAATGCAACCAACCTTCCAAATCATAGCTGCCTAATCTCCCTGGGGATTGCTGGTGCCAGAAAAAAAATCTCATAGGACCTTTGGTAAACTAGATATAAATATTAATTTTCAGTTATCAATATAAATACATCTTCAGGCTCCATGCATATAGCCAACAACATAAAAGCATGGGCCACCTGTAAAGACAAATTAAAAAATGTAATTCATAGATTAACATACCATCCAAACATCTGTGTCTATACCAAAGTAACCTACCATAACAATTAGTACTGTTTAAATACCTATATATCTAATTGCTTGTGCTTCATTAGTAGGATCGAAAGGTTATTCCTGGACAAACTGTCAGCCCCTGAGAGGAAACAGCACAGATACATGACCAGAGTCCAAGACAACATCGCCAGAGAAAGTAGACTGTTTTGCTTCTCATCCACCTGTGAGCCCTTTCTCAAGCCTAGGAAACAATCTGCTAAGAGGGGCTGGTAGAATGTAAGGGCTGTGATGAGGGTGAATGGTGACACACAGCACTTAGTCCTGGACACTATTTGGTCAACTTGATTGACTAAGAGCCCCCTGCCCCCCCCCCCCCCGCGCGTGCTTGATGGTGGGACCAATGAGCTGTGTGGGTTTGGGCACAACTGCTTGCAAATTGGTTTTACATGAAGAATACTTGTACTCATAAATTATCACTTATTGTTAAAAAATGAAAAAAAACAGAGAAAAATGCAGGAAAATTATGGCAGAATGCATGATCTGGGATGGGGTGGGGTGGGTGGGGGAAAGGGAAAGGGAAATATGCCTGAACTGAATTGGAAAATGATGTATGAAATACACAAAGCATCAATAAAAAATTAAAATTAAAAAAAAGACAACCTAAAAGGAATAATCTTCTTGGAGTATTCCTTTTAGCTTGTCTCTACCACTCTACTTGACAGAACACTGTTGTTAAGCCTTACCAGTTTTGTGGTTTAGTTGTGAGAGAACACCTATGGCTGGGAGTCTCAGATGGCATGGCAAATCAACGGCCCATGTCCTCTCTACTAAAGGCCAGAAGCTATTCATTAAAGAGGGAATTTATACATTCAGAGGAAGAAATAATTTATTCTAAACATTAATGGTCTATACAATTATTTACTTATAAGTCCATTGTAATGGCTCTTGACATTGTCCTATTTCCTACAAATACTTTAAGAATCATCAGATCTCCTGGGTTCTGTGGCCCAGTTGGTACAGTTGTATACCAGCCTGATTCTATTACACAGACATCAGTGTTCTAGGATTCATACGAAACCCTGCAATACTTTAAAGACTATTTGATATAGTATCTCCAAAATCTAAAGAAAATTTTCAAGGCTATGTTTTGTTGTTTTCGTTAGTAACAAGAAATGTAGGAAGGTTTTTTTTTTTTTTTTTCATTTCACCAGGAGTACCTCACTGAGTTTCTTCAATGGAACTCTAAACATTTCTGGGGCTGGGAGATGCTGCTTTGCCAATCATCTGTCTGTTTCTCTGTGTCTAAAGTAACTGCTATTTCTGCTCCCCAGATTTAATCATCATCACAAGACAGTGGTTTAGCACAGTGTTCTTTGGAATAGCAAGGTACTTAAGACATCTGTTAAGTCATACATTGAAGATCCAGTATAGTCCTAAAGTGGAATACAGAAGATGTATTATTGCCCTTTCAAGTGAAAGCACACCTCATCTAAGATATTTGTAAAAATAAAATCATTGAGGGGCTGGAGAGATGGCCTAGTGGTTATCTCTGCTCTTGCAGAGAACCCAGGTTCAATCCCCAGCACCCACATGGCAGCTGAAAACTGTCTTTAACTCCATCCAGTTCCAGGGGAATCTGACACCCTCTTCTGACCTCCGCAACATTGCATGACACAGGTGCACAAACCTACATGCAGACAGTACATCCCTACACATAGAAAATAAATAAAATTTAACAACAAAAATATCATTGATGAAAAATTACATTTTACAAACAACAGTTGAATACCTGATATTGTTTTTTTCCAGAGATCAATAGAATTGAAGTCACTACTTGGATAAGTTTGAGGCAACCCATACTATAAGATGCAGCTGTCTTATGTACTAAACAAATAGATATGTTGAATGGGAATATATCAGAGATCCCCATGGCTTTACCTTCAATGATGTGGCCAGTGATGCCCTTAACTTTGCTGAAAACTGTATTGCCTTTAGTTCACTATCTGGAGAGGTAGAGTTATTTCTAGTGATTTCTATTGGAGCTGACTTGTCAGAATAGCTGAGACTTCTGGGCTAGAAAATCAATAATACAACTTGACCTCTTGGGGGCATGATACTCTGCTATACATTAATAACCCCAGCATAGGCTTGGGGATATAGTGGGCCCACTATAAAGTGAAAATAAAAACTGCTCTGCAATTGCTTTTATTCTGACTGCTAGACTATAATGATAGTCTGTGTCTCTAGGAATTAAGATTAAATCAGAGCAAGTGAACCACAATTCCAAAAGTTTGGGGTTATTTCCTCTTCTGAAAGGCACACTCATCCTAACATTTTACTTTTTGGGAGAAAGCTAGAGAATAACATTCACAGTGCACATATGTGGATATGAGCAAGATCCTTCTAAAGTTATCTCTTGATCTCTATTTATTCAAGGCTCCAGGAACACCCTGCAGGAAATTATTAAAAGAAAGGCCAATGCAATTCCTTCTTTCCTTTCTTCCTTCCTTCCTTTCTTCCTTCATTCCTTCCTTTCTTCCTTCCTCCCTCCTTCCCGCTCTTCCTTCCTTCCATCTTTTCACACTTCCTTCAAAGATTATAACAATCTAGGTTATGTACTGAAAAAGTAGTACCTTTCCCATGAGCTACACGTAAATCTGGTCCAGAAGATGAGCAACTTCAGAAGATCAACCAGTATGAGTTGGGGGAATTGCAAACCCCACTCCTCATGCAAACTGAAGACCCAGCAGACCGTGATCTGAAGAGGTGGCAGGAGCCCCACAGACATTTAGGGTATAATGGCCACTTAGGTCTTCCAAATCATATACACATCTCCCTTGTGGCTAACCATAAACAAAATCCGCATAGGGCAGAGAATTCAGCAAAAACAATTCTGTCTTATGTGAGTTGACACAGCAAGGAAAAAGATGTGTCTATAGAAATGTGCAATGATACATATATGGTAGTACTTAGAAATGCCTTTTAATTGGGGTTTTAAACTTGATTTACATAGTTTAAAATTTTGGACACATTTTCTCAGTGTCATATTGCATAAATTCTGATATAATTCTTTTATCTTTTTGCTTGATTTTTAGATAGAGCAGTTGTATAGTTTCCAAAGAAATAACACAGAGTTAAATATCTGAGTTGCCACTGAAAATCTTTGATGCTGAGCCAAGTTTCCCAGATTAATATATGGTCTCAATCTTTTTCTAAATTCTCATCAATCTACATCACAATCATTTTGCATGCGAATTTCAAAAACACATTTATATGCTGACATAGCCCACTGAGAAGAAATTTTTTCTCAGCTATGCAATGCATATTTTAACACCAGACTCTAGATTTCTCGTTGTCTCTTCAAGCATGGCTGATACATTATTTTATATTTTATTTATTCAGTTCAAACAAAATTCCAATTTGTGTGAAATATTTTCAGTCAAAATGTCAAGAAATGAGAATCTTCCAGAGCTAATGTTAGGCTCAGTATTTCTATATAAGAGAAAACTGATTGGGAGGAGAAGTCTGGAGCATCCAGTGACAGTAGCTTACCTGATATTGGGATAAAAAGTCAAGCAAGAAGTAATTATAGAGGAAATGGAGACCTAAGTTCTCCTAATGATCTTCCCTGTTGATGTTATTGTTCTTGCTAGGCTTCAGTTTCTCAGTCATTATCCTTTGAGATGTCTTTGAGGTATGTAACTTTCCATTTATTAAAGAACAATGATTGTCTATGATAGGATGGCAGCAAGAAGCAAGATAAGTACAAATTGAAATCCTTACAGGCCCACAGCATCTCCTAAGAGGAAAGAAAGAAGAAAGGAAGAGGGAGAAATTAGCCAGAAAGTCGAACATGTTTGTTAATCCTTACTTTATTAGACAGAGCAAGGTGTCTGTTAGGCTTCTTAGTCTCTTTAAAGAAAGAATTTAAAAGCCGGGCGTGGTGGCGCACGCCTTTAATCCTAGCACTTGGGAGGCAGAGGCAGGCAGATCTTTGTGAGTTCAAGGCCAGCCTGGTCTACAGAGTGAGTTCCAGGACAGCTGGGGATACAGGGAGATCCCTTCTCAAAAAGACAAAAAAAAAAAAAAAAAAAAAGAAAGAATTTAAAAATGTATTAAAGTTTGAGAGAAACGCAATAGGACAAGCAAGCTGAAAACCCAGCAGCTGCCAGGAAGTAGGCAAGGAAGAAAATGCCTAGCCTTGTAAGTTAGGCACTGAGGTCAGAGAAACAGTGAGAAAGCCCAGAGTGTCAGGGAAAGTGGGCTTAAGCTTTTGGCCAATATCTTTAAAAAGAAAGGAAAAAGATACACAGAATGGAGCCACTAGTCAGGGTTCAGAGGACAACCAATTCCAGGCTGTGTCCCAGGCCAGAAAGCATCATGATAGTGACACAAGGCTATAAATGGAAACAGATAGCTTGTTAAGAAAGAAAAAGCAAGAGTGTGCTGGACCAGTCATTACTGTACTCTCAATACTGGTGCAGTAATGGCACTTTTATCTTTTATCTTGGGGTGATCAACAGCTGTCTGACTGGAATTAAGGCTCACAATGGGAAGGAATGCATGTGTGATACTGTAAACATGGCCAAATATACATGGCTGGAGAGGTCATGCATCACAAAGAAAAACCTACTTTTGCCACAGCCAACATAATTTCTTATGTATTCTAAATATGAATCCTCATATTTACAAAAAAGTGCAAACACCCCTCATCAAGGAAGCTTCTTTTTGCAGCAGATGGAGACTATTCAGAGTTCCAGAACTAGTCAAACACAGAAAATAAGTGTCTGAGATGCTTAAATCTAAGTGACATATCTTCAACGCAACCTCTACACGTAAGATGAATGTATCTGTCAAGCCCCAGCAGAGAAGTTTCCTTATGCATCTGGTTAGTTACTCATATGAACTCACAGCAAAGGAGACAGTATATACAAGTTCTATGCAAGCTCAAACCAAACAAAAGCCTAGCATAGACATGGGGAAGTGGATAAGAAATCCTAGACCAACCTAAAGGACTTTTGGCAATTGGTGGCTACTGGGAGGAAGAAAGATAGTGTCTTCTGGGGATGGAACTCTTGATAAGCCCAGAGGATGGACATATACTGAAAGACATTTGGATACACAGTTCAGGCTCCATAAGTCACATATATGAGATTACATTAAACTGGATGGGGATAGTGGGAGTAGGAGCACACAGGGTAGAGGATATAAATACCACCAAACTATAATGCAAATGAAAATCACAAAATTCAATAAAAATAAAATTCTTAACAAAAGAGAAAGTGAAAGCACTCTAAAGAATGGGAGTAGGCAAATGAGCTGAGGAAAGAACTCAAATTCATTAGGCCAGGAGGAATTTGGTCTTTCATAGAACATTTACCTAGGACCACCTCTCCTGTTCATATTTCATGGGCCTTTCTCAGCACCATCAATTTCTTAGATGATACCCAGTAAAGAAGTGCTTCCCCTCTTCCTCTGAAGCCTGGCCTGAGAGTGCTCCATTTGTTGGATGAAGCCCAGGTGAGGAAGACTTTGCAGTCTTTCCATTCCAGCTGGCTTCTTTCATACTTAATCTTGATCTTTCAGTCTCCATCTCTAATCTCCAGCTACACCTGGGGACATTTTTAGATTTTTCTACTTCTTAGAAAGTCTTACACATAATAAACTTTCATTAAAGTTTTACTCTATTAAAAACATAAAGATGATTTGAAAAAGGAGAACGTTTAGGATTTCGTCTGTATCCCAGCTTCAGATTTGAAGCTCTGAAACAGTGAAGAAAGGGTCCAAATGATCACTTTAGTCTTATTTCAGCATATTAAATTTTGGAATATAGTGGAATTTGGATATGGATCAATAGTAGATTGATTGCCTAGTATGTTCGAGGTCCTGGGTATGATTTCACAGTGGAAAACCCTGCTGAGGCTAGGAAGAGACTAATATCTGCCCTTTCTTGTTAGTCCACTTACTGAAGGAATTCCATCTGTTACAATTAAAAATAAGTCACTATTCTCACCACCGCTGTTTCTCCAATAGAGTGAGGATAATATTTTCCTTACTCAAAGTTCTAAATACAGATAAATCTTAATTAATATGCACTCTTTTTTGTGATCCCTTGAGTTCATTACCAGAAGGGTAATGTGCCAATGCATAACAAAGTTTGAGGGAGGCACATGTCACCCAAAAGTGTGAGCACCCAATCACACTTATGAACCAAAAAAGGATCCAAATGTACTCTTATATCTGTTTGAGGTCTAACTGGGATATAAATGAAAGTAGTTAAACATATGACTCATTTTTTCACAAATATAAATAATAATATAATTAAGCATTATACTCCCTAAAGTATTCATTGTCTACTTGTGTATACTTGGATGGGACAGAGAAACAGTGGATAGAAATTATTTAAGGGGTGCCTCTGCTTACCTCTGGGTGACTCATTGACAACTGCATCTGGGGCAGGGACTGTACCCAGGGAGCCAGTGCACAGGCCACACCACTGCCACCTCCCACCAGTGTGGCAATCCTGGTGGGAAGAGCTTTAGAGACTGGGGTCACAAGGTAACAGAAGAGACAGAAAATCTGCCACTCCACGGCCAACCTAGAGGAACAGGGCTTCAACTCAATGAAGAAAAACTCTAATTTCACATCAGATTACAATCAACAATCCACATGCCAAAGGTACACCAAAAAATCAACACTATGGAAAAAGCAAACAATAAATCTCCACCAAATTCTATCAGTCCTATAGAAGTCTCCAACAACAAGTTCTCCATGGAGGTAACCCAGGACACAGATTTTAAAAGAACAATCATAGACATGCTCAAAAAAAAAAATCAAGGAATGTAAAGAACAAATCAAAGAACTGAAGGGAGAGAATGACAAAGTCTGGAAGGAACTAGAGGGAGAGAAGGATGAATGCCAGAAGGAAGTGGAAACACTGAAAAGATCCAAGGCTGAAATGAAACCGGAAACTGAGCAGAGAATCAAGGATCTAGGAGAGAAAGACAAGCTCCAGAAGGAAATGGAAGTACTAAAGAAATCACAGGATGAAATGAAAAAGGAAATCGAACACACATCCAATCAGCAGGAAAGGATGGGAGAAGGCCTCAGTAACAGATTAGATGAAGTGCAAAATAGAATATCAAGTTGGGAAGATAAGATAGAAGAACTAGAATGCTCAGGTAAAGATTATGAAAATTAAAAAAAAAACCACAAGAGTGGAACAATCAGGAAATGTGGGACACTATGAAAAGACCAAATCTCCACATCATAGTGATAGAAGAAGGAAAAGAATCCCACGACAATAGTATTGATCAGATCTTCAAAAAAATAATAGAAGAAAATTTCCCCAAACTGAAAAACAGCAAACCCATACAGATACAAAAGCACATAGAACACTAAATAAACAGGATCAGAAAAGAAATTCCCCACACCATATGATACTTAAAACATTAGATGCCCAAAACAAGGACAAAATACTGAAGGTCACAAGGAAAAAACAAGTTACATATAAAGGGAAACCCATCAGAATTACAGATGACTTTTCAATGCAAACAATGAAAGCCAGAAGAACATGGACCAAAGTCTTCCCAGTACTAAATGACTATAGATGCCAACCCAGATTACCATACCCAGCAAACATGTCGATTATAGATGAACGAGAAAGAAAAATCTTTCATGACATAAACATGATAAGGAATTTATGTCCAAAAAACCAACACTTCAGAAAATACTTGAAGCAATTCAGAGGTCAGAAGAAAGGAGCAACTATCCCCAAGCAGTTAGAAAGAATAATTGATAACAGTAAAACTGCAGAAATACTAACTTAAACTAAGAATGCAAACAGAAAATAAACAGAAAATAAGGTGAAAGGAAGCAACACACATCTCTCAGTAATAACCTCAGATAGTAATGGTCTAAAATCCCCAACCAAAACACAGAATAGGAGAAAGGATTAGGAAATAGAACCCATCTATATGCTGTCTACATGAAACTCATCTCACCCTCAAAAACAGGCATCAACTTAAGGTGAAAGTATGAAAAAAATATTCCAAACAAATGGTACCAAAAAGCAAACAGGAGGTGCTATTCTAATATCAGACAAAATAGACTTCAAAATAAATCTAATCAGAAGAGACAAAGAGGGCCATTACATCCTTATCAAAGAAAAAATTAACTATGAACATTTTACAATCATGAATCCATACACAACAAACTCTGGTCACTAAACTTTATAAGCACAATTCTTGCAGGACCTCAAGGTACAGATTAATTGTAGCACACTGATAGTAGGGGACTTCAATACCCCACTGAGCCCTTTGGACAGATCAACTAGACAAAGAATAAACAGAGAGACATCTGAACTGAACAATACAATACACCAAATGGAACTCACAGATATCTCCCAAGTATTCCATCCAAGCACCAGAGAACATACTTTCTACTCAGCACCCCAAGGAACAGTCTCCAAAATTGACCACATAGTGGGACACAGAAAAAAATCTCAACAAATATAAAAGGATCAAAATAATCCTATGCATTCTATCAGAACACAATGCAAAAAATCTCAATATCAACACCAGAATAAGCCCAACTATCTACAAGAACACTTGGAGACTAAACAACACTACTAAATAATGAATGGGTCAAGGAAGAAATAAAGAAATAAAAGTATTCCTGGAACTAAATAAAAAAGGCAATACAACACAACAAAATCTATGGGTTACTTTAAAATCAGTTCTAAGAGGGAATTTTTATTATTTTTTTATGTGTATGAGTGTACTGCCTGCACATAGGTTGGTGCACCCGTGTCATGCAATGCAGCAGAGGTCAGAAGAAGGTGTCTGATTCCACTGGAACTGGAGTTAAAGACAGTTCTTAGCTTCCATGTGGGTGCTGGGAATTGAACCCGGGTACTCCGCAAAAATAGTCGGCACTTTTAACCACTGAGCTATCTCTCCAGCCCCCCTAAGAGGGAAATTTATAGCACTAAGTGCCTACATAAAAAAAAGCAGGGGCTGGAAAGATGGCCTACCAGTTAAGAGCACCAACTGTTCTTGCAGTGGACCCAAGTTCGATTCCCAGCACCCACATAGCGGCTGAGAACCATCTTTAACTCCAGTTCCAGGGGAATTCGACACCCTCTTCTGACCTCTGTGGCATTGCATGACACGGGTGCACAAACCTACAAGCAGACAGTACATTCATACACATAAAAACATAAATAAAATAAAAAAGAACACAAATAAATGATCTAACACTGCAGCTGAAAGCACTTGAGAGTTAACAACAACTGAATCCTAAACCCAAAAGACAAGAAGAAATAACAAAAATTAGAGCAGAAATCAATGAAATAGAAGCAAAAGAAAGAAAGAAAAAGAATCAATGAATCCAAAAGCTGGTTCTTTGAAAGGATAAACAATATAGACAGACCTCTAGCCCAGTTAACAAAAGAAAGACCAGCTCCAAATTGATAGATTTCAAGATGAAAAAGGAAACATCATGTCAGACATCAAAAAGATCCAGACAATAATACGAGAATATTTTAAAAGCCTATAATCTACTAAATTTGAAAACCTAATATAAATGGATGAATATCTGAAATCCTGGAATTCAACAAAGCTTACTTAAGAAGATATTGACAGCTTAAACAGACCCATAACATAAGAGGAAATTGAAATAGTAATTCAAAACCTCCCAATGAAAAAAGCCCAGGCCCAGATGGATTCATGGCAGAATTTTATAAAACCATTAAAGAGGACATACAACCAATATTGCTCAAATTGTTCAAAAGAATAGAAACAGGGAGATCTACCAAATTCTTTCTACAAAGCCAATATCACTCTAATATCAAAAGCTGGCAAAGATACAATAACAAAAAAAGAAAACTATAAGCCCATTTCATTAATGAACATAGATGCAAAAATTCACAACAAAATACTCACAAGCCACATACAGGCACACATCAAAAAGGTCATTCACCCTGACCTAGTGGGATTTATACCAGAGATACAGGGATGGTTCAACATATGCAAATCAATAAATATCATAAACATATAAAGAGGCTGAAAGACAAAAACCACGTGATTATCTAAATTGACACAGAAAAAGCCTTCAACAAAATCCAGCATGACTTCATGTTTAAAGTCCTAGAGGGAATTGGACTGGAGAGAACAATCCTCAACATAATCAAAGCCATATACAACAAACCCACAGTCAACATCATCCTAATAGGGGAAAAATTAGAACCATTCCCTTTACAATCAGGAAACCAGCAAGGCTGCCCCCTATCTCCACTCCTCTTCAATATAGTGTTTGAAACACTTGCTACAGCAGTAAGACAAGAAAAGGAAATTAAAGGAGTACTAATTGGAAAGAGGAAGTCAAACTATCCCTTTTTGCAGACAATATGATAATGTGCCTAACACATGCAAAAAACTCCACCAAGAAACTCCTAGAAATGATCAAGAGTTTCAGTAAAGTGGCTGGATACAAAAAATTAACCTAGAAAAATCACTAGCATTTCTTTATACTAACAACAAACCCATTCACAGTAGCCTCAAAAAAAAAAATAAAATAAAATAAAACACCTTAGAACAAACCTAACCAAAGACACCAAAGATCTCTATAATGAAAATTTTAAATCCCTGAAGAAGGAGATTGAAGAAGATACCAGAAGATAGAAAGACCTCCTATGCTCATGGATTGGAAAAATTAATATAGTAAAAATGTCCATCCTACCCAAACTAATATAAAGATTCAATGCAATCCCAATCAAACTCTCCATGAGTTTCTTTTCAGATGTAGAGAAAAACATCCTTAAATTCATATGTTAAAACAAAAGAACCCAGATAGCCAAAGCAACCCTGAGCATAAAGAGCAACACAGGAGGGATAACTGTACCTGCCTTCAAACTATATTACATGGCCTTAGTAATAAAAACAACCTGGTACTGTCACAAAAATAGACAAGTAGATCAATGGCACAAAATTGAAGATCCAAACCTGAGCACATGGAATTTCAGCCACCTCATATTTGACAAGGGGGCCAAGAAGACCCAATGGAAGCATCTTCAGCAAGTGGTGCTGGCGAAACTGGGTCACCACTTGAAGAAAGATGAAGCTGAACTCCTAGCTTTTACCATGTTCAAAAATCAACTCCAAATGGATCAAAGACCTCAATGTGAAACCAGAAACCTTGAAAATGATAGAAGAAAATGTTGGCCGCAAACTACAAGACATAGGCATAGGAAAAGAGTTTCTAAATCAGATAGCCACTACATTGGAAACAAGGTCAACAATTCAACAATAGACAAATGGGACCTCATTAAACTCAAAAGCTTCTGTACAACAAAAGAAACAATCAAAGAAGTGAAAAGAAAGCCCACAGAGTGTAAGGAAACCTTCACCAGTGACACATCAGATAGAGCATTAACACTCAGAATATATAAATTACTCAAAAACCAAAGGATCAAGAAAACAAACGACACTATAAAATATAGAGTAAAGAATTGAATAGAGAATTCACAAATGAAGAAGCGAAGATGGCTGAGAAACATCTCAGAAAGTGTTCGATGTTACTAATAATTGAGGAGATGCAAATTAAAACCAGTTTAAAATTTCATCTTATCCCAGTAAGACTGGCCAAGATTAGGAAAACAAATGACACCAAATGCTGGAGAGGTTGTGAGGAAAGGGGAACACTCATCCACTGCTGATGGGAATGCAAACTCCTGCAACCCCTGTGGAAAGCAGTGTGGAGAACTCTTAAAAGACTGAAAATGAGCCTACCACCTGACCCAGTCATACCATTCCTGGGTGACTCATCCTATCGCAGAGACACATGCACATCTATGTTTACTGCAGCTCTCTTCACAATAGCAAAAAGCTGGAAGCAGCCCAAATGTCCCTCAACCAACAACTAAACACAATGGAGTTCTAAGCAGCAGTAAAGAAAGACAACATCATGAACTTTGCAGATAAATGGATGGAACTAGAAGTCATTATGCTAAGTGAAGTAACACAGTCCTAGAAAAATCAACTATGTATGGTGTCCCTCATTTGTGGATGCTAGCACCAAATCCCTAGTTGCAGAGCAAACTAAGCATGGTCTATGTTATATCTCTTTTGTATAAGAAAGCAATGGTATGTTGGAGCTACAGGGCGACCCTGTCTCAAAAAGAAAAAAAAAAAAAAAGATGAATCCCTTAATGGGCTTGAGACTTAACCTGCCACTTATGTTCAGATTTAGTAATATTGGTGTATGGGTGGAGGATATGTATGCATGTTTTAGAGTAATATAAAATTAAAGGGAAAATGTGAAAATGAAAAAGACTGAGAAAAAAATGTAAGACATGTATGGCAGAATGCAGGAACCGGGGTGGCATGGGGGGGCATGGAAAGGGGAATGTGTCCAAATTTCTCATTCAATTGGACTGAGAAATGATGAATGAAATATGCAAAACATCAATAAAACTCAAAAATAAATAATATATTAAAAATAGTATAGGGGCTGGAGAGATGGCCTAGCAGTTAAGAACACCGTCCGCTCTTACAGAAGACCCAGGTTCGATCCCCAGCACCCACATGGTGGCTGAGAACCATCTGAAACTCCAATTCCAGGAGAACTCAAGTTCCAGGGGAATCCAACACCCTCTTCTGACCTCCGCGGCATTGCATGACACGGGTGTACAAACCTGCATGCAGACAGTGCATTCATACACATACAGAAATAAATAAAATTAAATAAATAAATAAAAATAGTATATAAATTGAATGGAGTTTGAGATCCCACATAGTTTAACCTGCTTTTTGTATTGTAGCATAAATTAAAGTAAAAAGTTAACCATGAAAAACAAAGAAATTATTTGAAACAATTCCATATGAGGTTATTCCCCAAGTCATTTCCTCAAGTATATCATTTTATGTTCTTTTTCAATTTTAGAATCTTTCTACTTTGGGCAGTGGTTAAATCTTTTTCTTGAATCAAAAGCAGATTGAATTATTTAGATCCTTTCAATGGAAATGAAAAATAATTGGAATCCTGAATGTAATACAGGATTCTTAGTGTTCTTCCAATAATAATTTTTTGAAAGTGCTTTTGAAACATTAATTATATTTGGGCCCTTATGTAAGATTTTGCATATCCACATGAACCATGGTTGACATTAATTTAAAAGATGAACAATTCAAGCTGGAAAAAAATCAGTTAATCAATAGCCTGCCTTAATTGGCTATTTTATTGTATATTGCCTTGAGATTGATTGAATTATGCACAGAAGGTATTTTGAAAAATGGCCTGATGAATTCTTCCAACTAAAAAACATGAGAGAGAGAGAGAGAGAGAGAGAGAGAGAGAGAGAGAGATCATTTAGTGGTTATTGATTCCATATTCGATGAAACAAGTGAATAAGAATATCTGACAATGCAAGTCTGCAAAATGGAATCAAAACTCCAGACATCTCCAAGGGCCCAGTTGGCAGAGTGCTTGATCACATCGGAAGATTTGACCCCTAGTGCCAAATACATGGGATGTGGTAGAACACACTAGTAAATAAATCACATACATGGGGTGTGGTAGAACACACTAGTAAATAAATCACATACATGGGGTGTGGTAGAACACACTAGTAAATAAAGCCCTGAACTGGCATGAAGCATTTATCTTATCATTTAGAAAAGAACATGGATTTGTCTCTACCCCTACCAAGTACCACAAGAAAAATCAGATCTCTTCACTTACATATCTTCATCCACTCCTGAAAAGATGTCAAGAAGGAGGAAGGGGGAAAAGGAAAGAAGAGATCAGCAGGAAAGTGGCCACTGAAGAGGTGGGGGCAGGAGGGTCAGAGTGCATTTTTCACTACATAGTGAGTGTGAGAGCAGCCTGGGCTACTGAGACCTTGTCTCAAGGAAAGAAGGACTGGGAGGAATGAGGACTGTCCTTCAGCCCTTGTCCCACGATACCCATAAGAGAACTCTTGGTTTAACTGGAGGAATCTAAAAGGAAACTTGAGATAAAAATGGATATGATCTCATGCTTCTAGACCAGTTCCTTTGAGAATTTTCTTTTCACTAGGTTCTGAACAGGGATTCCTCCAAAGGTAGCAAATGTTCACAAACTGAAGGTATTTTAAATAAATAATTACTTCGTTTGCATGAGACCCAAGACAAATGCCTGCCTGTCTCTGCTTGGCACCACTGTAGCTCAAGGATTAATGAATGCTGTGTCCTCCTTTCACCTCGCTATATACATGTACAGGTCCTATATAAGTAGCCAAACATTTCAGAATTCATTTTAATTGAATACGAGCCCATCTTTAGTTTTTATACTTTACACTCACTAGTTTGTAATTAAGCCATTAGCAGGACTAAACATAATAGATACTACCTGCTGGAAAGCTGTGTAGTAACAGGGCTCACAGCCAAGAGCACCAAAAAACAGGGTGGGAAGAAAGGGCTATGATGACAGGGAGATAAAATAGGGGCTGGAGAGATGGCCTAGCGGTTAAGAGCACCGACTGCTCTTGCAGAGGACCCGGGTTCGATCCCCAGCACCCACATGGCGGCCGAGAGCCGTTTGAAACTCCAATTCCAGGAGAACTCCAGTTCCAGGGGAATCTGAGACCCTCTTCTGACCTCCGCGACATTGCACGACACGGGTGCACAGACCTGCATGCAGACAGTACATTCATACACATACGGAAATAAATATAATTAATAAAAATTAAAAAAAAAAAAAAGAACCGTCTGTAACTCCAATTCCAGGAGAACTCCAGTTCCAGGGGAATCTGAGACCCTCTTCTGACCTCCGCGGCATTGCACGACATGGGTGCACAGACCTACATGCAGACAGTACATTCATACACATACAAAAAAAATAAATAAAAAATTTAAAAAAAGGAAAAATACCTCCCTCATTTTTTAAGTTTTTTAAAAAAAACATTCTTTTTAGCAGAGGCATATTTTGTAGTGCTGTGGATTCACAGATCTAAACAACTTTGTGACCATATTCAGAACCACACTGTCTATTTCATAGTAAAGAATTTGAAGTATCCACGTTTGTTTTCTCTTAGAAAAAGGAGGCTGTCTTTCAGGGCATGATGACACTCCCGAAGTCTGTAGTTCAGTATCCCCAAGAGAAGCAAACAAGAGCCCGTGGTCTGAACGAGCTGTTTCTGTATCCTAGCATCTTCCTCTGCCTAATAGACAGTTTCAAATAAAATACAAATTTCAGGAGGCTCTTTCCTTAGTGAGAGATTCTGCCAGGATATGTGGTAGCTCACAGCTTATTGTCCATCTTCCCCTTCTGAATGAAAGTTCTATGAGAGCATGAATGTTGTTCTAGTCACTTCTGTATCCTCTCCAGCCAGGGAGGGGCTGGTACTTGTTGAGGTATCAATAAATATGTGCTAAATAACTAGTTAGAATGTGGAATTTAATAAAAAACTATCAAAAATAAATTCACTGAATACCAAACTTAGGAATTAAATTTCCTATAACTGGTCTCTATCATATGATTATTAAATATGGGATTTATAATTAAAAAGGGAAATCAATTGTGCAATTTTAATCTGAACCTTACAATTCAAATGAACTTCTGAGATAGTTCACGTTAAGATGACATGCCATCTTCTTATATCGATTAGCTGTTTTTGGCCAACAAGTGTCTGTAATAATATAATTCAAATGCATTAGTGGGCTCAGTCAATCCTTCAGACAATGCTTTAATGGAGTTCTTTGTTACATATAAGGTATAAAAGCTTGCAGTGGCAAGAAAACAAAGAAACAAGCCAACAAAACGGCATTCTCCTCAGAGAATCCTGGGGACCAAAGGTACAGGACAAACCAAAATTGTAGCATCACATATTTATTATGAGAAATACTCATGTAGGTTCCTGCTCAGGTTTAGAGAAGTCACAGCAGTGGTTGTGGAGAGTCCAGAAAACACATCCTTGATAGGATGATGTTGACCTATGTGGTGAAGGCCAAACAGCATTTGATAAGAAGGACTGTAAGCATTTGACATCAGAAGAAACTGTATGTTGAGAGTACAGTAATTCAAGTCACAATGAAATTAAAAGCTGAGAGCAGTTCCCTGTAACAGTAAAAGTTTCAGCTTTAGTAAAAGAGCCATCACTTGTCTTGAATATTTTTCTAAGACATGATATGGAATCTTAAGATACATAGAAAAAGCCTTGTTTGTTGGCTGGCTTCATGTGCCAGTTTATGAACAATGGAAGGAATATACATGATTTTCTCATGTTTTTGAGATTATTTTGTGCCTGAACCTTTAAATTTCTCTTGCAGAAACATAATATCTACATATCTTTTGGAAGTACATTGTGGTAGTTCAATACATGTGTGCAATGCGTGATCATCAAATTATGGTAATAAACATTTCTACCAGTTCAAATGGTAATAATTGTCATGTATTCGGAAATTTTTGCTCCTTGTAGCTGGAGCAATTTTGCCATCTCATAGCTGGATGTTAGTTTTGAATTCTGAGATATACACATTTGAATTGGAAATTCCAGAGATGTCAGGAAACAAGTAAAGTGGGTGCTTCATATGAGGAGAGAGAGAATGCAGTGATATGAAGGGAGAAAGCAGAATAATATATTAGGAAGGTTTAATTGCAGTGAGCAATGGAAAGGCAGGGCAGAGGAGGGAGTATGGGGAGGGACCAGTAACAATAAAGGCCTTTAGATAAAGCCATATGGAAACCTACCGCTATATATATATTTACATTATAAAAGGAGAGTGAAAGGTATTACCTTGTAACAAGGGAACATTCCCCTCCACCAGACACCTTAGCCTAGCAAGTAGCCCTATGTCAGGGATGGACTCCCTCTTTTGAAGATGCTGACCAAAGGCCCCATGGACTTTGGAGAAGGAATACAAGGAGACTTTTCCACCTACAATAGCCTCCAAAAAAAATAAATAAAATATCTAGAAACAAACCTGACCAAACACACTAAAAACCTCTATAATGAAAATTTTAAATCCCTCAAGGAGATTGAGGAAGATACTAAAAGATGGAAGAACCTCCCACGCTCATGGATTGGAAGAATCAATATAGTAAAAATGACCACCCTACCCAAAGTAATATACAGATTCAGTGCAATCCCAATTAGAATACCCATGAGCTTCTTCACAGACCTAGAAAAAAAAAAAACATACTAAAGTTCATATGGAAAACAAAAGACCCTGGATAGCCACAGCAACCCTGAGCAAAAAGAGAAATAGAGAAATACAGGGGGGAATTACCATACCAGACTTCAAACTACATTACAGGGTAATATTCATAAAAACAGCCTGGGGCTGGAGAGATGGCCTAGTGGTTGAGAGCACCGACTGCTCTTGCAGAGGATCCGGGTTCGATCCCCAGCACCCACATGGCGGCTGAGAACCATCTTTAACTCCAGTTCCAGGGGAATCTGACAGCCTCTTCTGACCTCCACCGACATTGCATCGCACGGGTGTACAAACCTACATGCCAACAGTACATTCGTACACATAAAAAATAAATAAAAATTTTTAAAAAGACTTAAAAAAACAGCCTTATGTTGGCACAAAACAGACCCATAGATCAATGGAACAAAACTGAGGATCTGAACCTGAGCACATCCAGTTTCAATCACTTCATATTTGACAAAGAGGCCAAGACTCAATGGATGAAAGACAGCATCTTCAGCAAATGGTGTTGGCATAACTGGATCATCACTTGTAGAAGAATAAAACTAAACTTAAAAAATGTTCAGCATCACTAATAATTAAGGAAATACACATTAAAACCACCTTAAGATTTTTATCTTACTCCAGTAAGACTAGATATGATCAAGCAAACAAAGTATACCAAATGCTGAACAGGTTGTGGAGAAAGGTGAACACTCATCCACTGCTGGTAGGATTGCAAATTCGTGCAACCCCTATGGAAAGCAATGTGGAGAACTCTAAAGAAACTGAAAATGAGCCTACCACCTGACCCAGTCATATCACAAGACTCCTCCTATCCCAGAGATGCATGCACATCTATGTTTATTACAGCTCTACTAACAATAGTGAAGAGCTGGAAGCAACTCCCAAGTGTCCCTCAACCAATGAGTGGATAAAGAAAATGTGATACAACTACACAATGGAATTTTATACAGTGGTAAAGAAAGATGACATCTTGAACTTTGCAGGTAAATGGATGGAACTAGAAGCCATGATGCTAAGTGAAGTAACACAGTCCCCTCACCAAAACAAACAAACAAACAAACAAAAAAACAAAAAAAAAACAATGTATGGTGTCCCTCATTTGTGGATGCTAGCACCAATTCTCTCTTTAGAAGGCAAACTGAATAATTCCTTTTTCTTTGTGTTTTTAGTAAATATGATACTTGATGTTACTCAAAAACTTGCTTTGTCATGTAGGAAAATAAAGTAACATTTTTTATTTATCTGCATACAATCCTACTATCAAAATGCAAAGCCCTAAATATGTTTTGGAATTAACTTAGAGTTTATTTTCAGATGTTATAATTTTGGTATATCTGCTGTGTCAATATAGGCATTTTTTGGAACGATATACATGAGAAGAAACAACAACAAAAAGACTGGGTCAAAGATTAGACTAAAACAGTAAACTTAAGCCCAAAAGGGTAAACTTCAGGGTCAAATTTTTTTTTAAATGAGAAAAATGATGAAAGACATGTATGGAAGAATGCATGAGGTCTGACCATGAGGGGGCAAGGAAGGGGAATTGTGTCTAAATTTGGTTAAGAAATGTTGTATGAAACACACAAAACTCCAATTAAGAAAAAAAAGGATATGAAGTGGAGAAGGGACCATATGGAGGGTAGTTATAGGAAGTTGAAGGGTGAGTATGATCATATTTCATTGTATGAGTTTATGAAATTCTCAAGAATAAAGAAAATTAACATGAAAATATATAACAGATTATCTTAGCCAAAGGGTTCCTATTATGCTACGGATAACTACTTTATGTCTTTATTCTGAAACACAGAATAAAGAGAAAAAGTAGTTATCTCTTTATAAAGCATTTAACTTCTTTCTTTTTACACTGTCCCCTGCCCTTCCCAGGTTTTAGTGATCACTTGTCTACTCAGTTTTATGTTTAGCTTCTACAAATGAATAAGGACAAATGCTTTTGTGTCTTTCTGTATCTATGTTGTTTCCTTTGACATTATGATCTCTGTTTCCATCCCTGTTGCTGTGAATGACATGACTTTATTGTTTATATGACTGAAAAATACTCTATGGTATATGTATGCTACATTCCTTTATCCATTCTTCAATAGCCTTAAGGCCTTTCAGTATTTTAGCTAGGTCCATAGACTGCACTTGAGGATTCTGTCTGCCTTATTTGTTCAAATGTTCAACAAGGTATTAACTTATCTTAAACGAATCTACTCACACTTAATTCTGCTGCAAGACTAGTTTGCAGCACATTTCAAAATGAGCTTCAAAGATAGAGTATCTGCCAAGGAATTCTTCGACTCTGGCTTACCTGTCTGAATTGTGACCTGGTCTCAAATAAGACAAAACTGCCCATTCTTCCCATCTAATATGAGCACCTCAGCTCTTTTCAGTTGCAGTTGTTATTTCAATTTCAATTTCCATGAAGATACATTATTGTCAGTCATTTTATAATTCTAAAAGTTTATATTCAAAGTGAAGTGCATTTAAGCAGGAAAGAATGGGGTCGCTATAGAAAACAGATAATGCGAACAAGAAGAGACGGGAGAGAGAGAGAGAGAGAGAGAGAGAGAGAGAGAGAGAGAGAGAGAGAGAGAACCAATGGCAGATTACAATCTGGCCAGCACAAATGAATGGGTGGAAAGGACATATGTTTTGTCAGGGGGAAGATTGGACAGGGAGGCAGAGTGAATCAAGGAAGTTCATGGACTTGAATCCTACAAGGGCAAATTAAACAATGTTTAAACATTGAAATTCTGGTGTGCACAATTCTTCTTTCAAAATGTAAACATTGAAAGAAAAATGCTACTGGCAAAGCACAAATGGTATCTCTGTTAAATAAATTATGCTCAAGTTTCTCTTCCACTTGTATTTAATGTTGCAAGACAACATTTGTCATTACATACTGTTTGTCTAAAGAATTTTAAATGTTCCTCCGCTAGCTTCAATTTAATTATTCTTGTTATAAATACCTATAGGCATATATGTTTAATATGTTTTTAAACATTCACAAAATTTCTAAGTGCATAGAATTTAATTTGTTGAAGGATCCATTCACAATTCCTGATACATATACATCCAGATCCCAAAACATCCCACCAATTTAAATTTTCTTTCAGTGTAGGATGGAAGTTGTAATGAAAGCTCCCCCACTTTGGCATGCATAGATAGGTACTTTTGCACTAAAGACATTCACCAAGACATCTGAAAAATCTTATGTTTAATTAAGCACATTTTTGTCACGATCAGTAAAACAGCAGAAACAGGCTTTTAAAACCTACGGGAAAGTAAGAAAATAATAAATAAAAACAGCAACATGAAAGCTGGTCTTCTTTCCACCCACCTAGGCAGAGAAGGAAAACAGACAACTAATTAGTATTGGCCCTGTCGCTGTTCTAAGAAGCCAAAAATGAAACACCCACAAGAGAAAATGGTTCCTCATTCAGCATTTGTTTCTGCTTTTGAAAGATGAGTAAATAACGTTCAAAAGATTAAAGATAATGCAAATAATATCAGCATAGGTGGGGTTGCAACAGAAGACTGTTTGGACTTGTCTTTAGTACCCAAACACCTATGAAATTTAAGGCAGAAATTTCAGAGTATTCTAAGATTTCCCAAACTATTTTATATTTCCCTTTGTTGAGTGATATAACAGGATGGATAAAAGTTTTCAGATAAAAGTGAAAGTCAGAAAGAAAATAATATACAATTATGACCTAACACAGTGTTATGAGCATACTATATCAGAAACACAGACAAACGTATTTGTGTCTTTTCACAATGTCAGAATTTATTGAATAATGATGAATTTACAAGGTAAAGCAGTTTCATTGATAGCAATTTGCCGGGTACTCTCGCTTTCTTTGACAGCCCTGGCTAAGGAGTACACAAATCCTTCTAACCGCAGAGTTCAAGAGGTTTCATTCAGAAACAAAAAAGATGATAGAAGTCCAGACAGAGTGTGTGGGAGTGAAGGACTAAGGGAACACAGCTGGGGAAGAAACTGGAGAAGCTAGTCTATCTAGTCTTCATGTCCAGCTGCAGGGTCAGACTTGAGCTGCATCTTGCTGCAGTGGTGAAAGGGAAGGACAAGTTCAAGATGAATGAAAGGGCATAGATATGGACAAACAGGAAAGACAGACAGATGGCAACTCTAGGAGGCTGCATCAACAGCCTGAACCAAGCTGAGCTGCAGCCCGTGGCTGACTCAGCAGTTTTCTACCTGTGGGTTTTTCAACATACACATCTTGATCAGATGACAGGTTGCTGAGAGCAATCTGCATATCCTTGCTATGTGTCCGCCCCTTCTTAGGGTCCAGGTGAGGGAGTTACATCCTTTCTCTGGTATGATGTATCCAGTAAATTATTGGGCTTGGTTTCCTTGGTATGATTTTAATAGTCTCATGGGCTCCTACTATCTCAGTTCACCCTAACAAATTTCAAGATTAGCACTATTTCTACTCCCAGTAATAGTCATTCATCAGACAAGGTGCCACTCACCTGTTCCCCCCAGGTGCAGAGTCTCCCTCCACTCTCAAAATGCAGTCAAAGACTGTTTGTGGGCTAGGAAAGTTGTTACATGGGTAAATTGTTTACCACAGAAACATAGGACCTGAATTTTAATGCCCAGAACCTGTATAAAAGCCAAGCATGGCAGCATGGGCCTGTAATCCCAGTGCTCTTACTGAGAAATAGGAGGCAGAGACAGGAGAATCTCTGGGAGCTTGTGGGCCAGCTATCCTGTATCAGATAAGCTAGAAGGCAAGCACTGACTTTTGAGGTTGCCTTCCAACCTATACATGCAGTGTGGTACATGCTTACGTGCACTCACACATATGCACACATATATTTTATACAAACACACACATTAATAATAATAACAATAACAACAACAAATTCTCTCTTTTTTTAACTTTTTTGAGACAGGATCTTCCTGTAGTCCCAGCTGGCTTGGAACTATGTAGACCAGGCTGGCTTCAATCTCACAGAGATCTGCCTGCCTCTGCCTTCTGAGTGCTGGGAATAAAGGTGTGTGCCACCACACCCAGGATAATAAAGACTGTTTATAAAATGCAGTATCTCAAAGAAAGACAAAAGCAGTTTTACGCAATATGGAATAACTTAAGGCAGGGCATAGCCTAATTGAAACACAAAACATGATTGAATTTAGGCCATTATCATGAGACAACATCCTAGTGGCCTTAGGCAGTCTCCTAACATATCACAACAATACAGTATCCCCTGCTTTCCTTGTTAATAAAAGAGCAGGCCAGTGGGAGTGTATGCAGTCCTCTGAAAACGCTTTGAGACTCCATGCCTTTGTTAAGATTATCAAATCTGTTTGGCCAATTTGTTACTTTCCTTTCCAGTGTCCCCACCTGCTTGCCCCGTGGTTATAATCTAGTAGTCCAGTATAGGAAGCTTCAAGTCAAAATGAAGATCTGACCTTTAGACACTATTTTGTGGACAGAAACAGAGATTAATTTTATTCTTTTTAAGAAAAATGAAGTGCTCAAAACAAATTTACAAATGAATTTGTCTCACACAATTCCATGCCCATCAGCACTCAATAAATGTTGATCGTCACTATTGTGAGCCATTGGATAAATCTACCTAGAACAAACACTAAAAGACTTGGGGATGTGGCAGTGTATTTGCACAGGCTGACCTTCAAGAATGTGACAATATTAAACCAACAGTGCTGGCAACAGTAAACCTGAAAAATGAATTCTTAGTTAAATTCAATCACAGTCACCATCAAAATACTACTTCCAGACTTTTGTATGTTCCTAAGTTACAGAGGCCTGGGTTTCGTTTTTTTGTTTTCAATTTACACTCAGTCAAACTACAAAGGAGTTTGTTCCTTACTGAATACTCTGGACTATCCTTTTACCTCAGCAGCTCACTAACCTCCCTTCCCAGCCATGATGGTTATTTTCAACTACATTTATTAGTCCCTATAAAAAAACTGAAGAAGACTCTTATATGATCTTTGACATTTCTTATCATTTCAACTCTCTTATTCAGTGATTCTCACTAGTTGGGCAAGGTAACACTGGCCTGTCATTCTGGTTAAGTGGGGAAGCTTAGGGAGGAAGATTTAAAGTTCAAGGCCAGCATAGGCTACAAGATGACTTCAAAACCAGCCTGTACAACTTGTAGAGATTCTAGCTCGAAAATAAAAAATTAATTAATTAATTAATTAATTAATTAATACAGTGGAGATGGAGGAGTAATGTGGCATTTATGTAGCACAGAGAAGTTTCAATTCCTAATCAGGAAAAAAAAAATTCTTACTGTTTGCAGTTAAGCAAGCAAATTATATGGCAATCATTGGCAAGTTTTTTCCTTATAGAATAAAAAGGGCAAGTAGGACTCTGCTGGAGGAGGTGGCAAGAAAAAGAGGTCTTGGTGTGAGACAGAAGGTTCAGCCATGACCACAAAGAACAGAGACCCATTCTGCAGAATACCTGGAGATACAGCTTACTGGGAGAGCAGTTGCTAACATGACTACCCCTTCCACTGAAAAATACTTCTTCATAAACAGAAGAGGCACTTTGAATCTCTCTACCAACTCAAGAATAAAAACAAAGAACTAGCTGGGGATGGTGGCACACACCGTAATCCCAGAACTGGGGTGACAGATAAAGGCAAATCTGTCTCAAAAAACTCAATCAATCAGCTAGCATCTGCGGGTTTCCAGCATCGTTGAAGGGCCAGTAAGACTTTGAAAAGTTCCTTTTCCTATCACATTAAGGTTGCTATGTTTCCTGTGCTGGTATCAGAGCTTAGAACATCACAATCATCTGCACTGCACTTTATATGTAGAGCTAGGTGCTCCCTCATATCCCAGCCACTGTAAATGTGCTTGCTTATACCAGGTCTAGAAATTTTGCTTGATACATTACAACTTTGAAACGACTCTGTAATTCTTATCATCTACATATTTCGAGGCTGATTATTCACATTGCTGCTGGGAGTGTTTTTAATTTTGAGAACTGATCAAATGCCACATAAACACAAAGATAGTTTGAGGTTAAAGAATTATTATCCCCCAAAGCTAAGATCAAACCTTTGCATGATTATAGAGGCCAGGCAGGTCAAGCTACAGACTATGCATACATGTGTGTGACTGCACTGTGGCCCACAGAGAAACTAGGACACTCATACCCAAGGGAGCAGCAGGAGCTGCCTCCCTAGACATAGCCAATGTCATATGAGATGTGATGTTGATAAAGAAAAAAATTCTGTTATTTTAATGTTACATATTGGCTTATTATTTCTATAGATCAAATTACCATAAGTTGGTGGATTATAACAACTGAAAGTTATTTTCTGATAGCTCTGGAGGCCAGAAGTCCAAAATCAATGTCATCTGGGTTGATTTCATGACCCTATCCTACCTTCAGGTGACTGTCAGCAGCCCTGGGTGTTCCCTGACTTGTGGGCCAGTTGCTCCCATCTCTGCCTTCTTTCTGTCTCTTTATGTTCATCCTTTTCCAGGCTGACCTCGTTTTGATTAGAGAAACATATCGAGATACTTCCCTTGATCATATCTGCAAAGATGCTATTTCCAAGTGTAGTCAGATTCTAAGGTTGAAGTAAACATATTGTAGACAGCTGCCATTCAGTTCAGCATGCTTGGCAACTTAAAATAATATGCATTTATCATGTCATAGTTGCTGTGGATATGGAATGCTAGATGGATTAACAGTATTCTCCGAGTCTCACAAAGTTTACATCATCACGTTGGCTAGGTGTGCAGGCTAATCTGAAGCTCTTACATGAGCTCTCTGACTGTTGGCTCCATTTAGCTCAAGGGCAGATGATTGAGGCCCCCAAGCTGGTACCTGTCATTGGCTAGGTGTTATTCTTAGCTCTTAAAATCTGCTTACTGGGGCTGGAGAGATAGCCTAGCGGTTAAGAGCACCGACGCTCTTGCAGAGGACCCGGGTTCGATCCCCAGCACCCACATGGCGGCTAAGAACCGTCTGTAACTCCAATTCCAGGAGAACTCCAATTCCAGGAGAACTCCAGTTCCAGGACCCTCTTCTGACCTCCGCGGCATTGCACGACACGGGTGCACAGACCTGCATGCAGACAGTACATTCATACACATACAAAAATAAATAAATAATAAAAAAAATTTAAAAAAAAAAATCTGCTTACTATTCCCCACTTGATGTTCTCTAAGCTCTGAGGTAATTTGCTCTTTTAAGACTGAAAGAACATGAACAGCCTGAGTTTGTCTTGTATCTCATGTTTCTGACCTTAGATTGAGGTTTAAATAGCTTTTATGGCTTTCTAGCAGATCCAGCCCAGAAAAATTTCACTTTTGATTAACTGCTGTCAAAAGATGAGGGACATTCAATATACCTCTTTCCATTTAACATAATCTAATCTCAAGAGCACTATCTTACCAGGGTTGCCAGTCTCTTTTGTTGTAAAGAAATGGACTACACAGATCCATGCATTAAGGTTTGGGATCTTGAGGGCATATTTAGAATTGCACCTTCCTCAATGGACTTTATTTTTTAATACTGAATACACACGCATACATGAAACTCAAACATGCCCCATTTATTTTGAGATCTAAAAGCAATGAGATGCACTTTTGTTGTGTTTCTAAAATCATACCAAATTGAGAAAAAGTATTTAATTTTTTTATGTTTTTACTTTTTTAAGGGATTCACAATATAAGAGCACAGTTGTTTTCAGATCACATTGACATTGCTCGGTTTGCCATACAGTTAGAGAAAAAGTATTTTAAGAAATGGTAGCATAGTAGCAAGAATGCACATCAATTTTCAATAGAGTTATTGAAAAGCAACAACAAATTAGGTTATTGATGAGTTTGTTTAAAAAGAAGTCCTCTATAAATACTTTCTAGTAATATGGAAAATTACTGACACATAGTACGTCCATGATACACTATTGAATGATAAACCTTCCTAAAGACACTGTGCTGCATGACCCTATTTTAATCAACCAATCAATGGCAAGAACACAGATATATCTAAATGGAACATGTGAACATGTATGTATGGGTGGAGGGTGAGTATAGGATAAAAATCATAGCTAGAAAGACAGAGACCAAAATGACAGCAGCAAACCCTAGATCAGGGTAGAAAAGACAAAGATATTGTGACAAAAAGAACAGCAATTAAATTTATATATCATATACTTTGATATCATTTTGAATGTCTATAATAAACAAACCTGGTTTTGTAAACTTAAAATAATATCTTTATCAGGTTTCTTGATCTGCTATGCCACCAATGCGGAAGGGTGATCCAGATAGGAGTTGAGAGCACATATGCAGTCAGTTGTCAAGGGGCTGCTACAGGAGGGTTTGCTTCATTGCTCTCTTGTCTCTTGGTTTCTGCCAAACATTCTCCATTTATGTTGAAGAGATTTGTAGAAAATTGGCTTCATCCATTTTCTGAGAAATAAAATAATGACGGTGGGGAAGGACAAGGATGGAGAAAGGGAAGAAGGAAGGAAGGAAGGGAGGGAAGGAAGGAAGGAGGGAGGGAGAGAAGAGGGGAGGGAGGGAGGGAGAGAAGGGAGAGACGGAGGATAGAAGGAAAGAAAGAAAGAAGGAAGGAAAGAAGGGAGGGAGGAAAGGAAGAAGGGAGGGAGAGGAGAGGAAAGGAAGGTGACAGATGTTAAACTCACTGGGCATTGGATGGCTTAAGACACTAATAGAGAAAGAATTACTCAAACCTTGTGAAAACTTCTCCCATTCTTGGAAAAAAAAATCTGCTTGGCTAACTAGGACCTCCTGTAGGAGAAGCTCGATATCCAGAAAACACATGATCCTTAACCATGAAAATGCTAAGAACCTCAGGAATCCTAATGGATCATTTAACATAATTTAAAAATTAATGGCTTAAAGATTATAACTATGTATTAAGATTTAATAACTAACTGTAACCTCACTAATCACCTGCACAGTTATGAGTAAAATCTTTAATACAAAATCAGTGTTCTTTTTTCAAGGTAGGGGGTTTTAAAATTAAAACCAACATTTAATAAGGGATAAATATTAACATCTTATACAGGATGATCAATTTTTTTTTCAAAAGAAAGCAGATGAATTGATTGTATTAACTTTCCTTTCCAGGCTGGGGGACATGGGAATATAGGCTCTAAGGAGGAACCTTCCATCAGCATCAGCATCGTTATAGTTAAGGAGTCCAGATTTTAGCTTAGTTTGGAAAGAGAGTCTATGTGTTCAGTGCCAGGCCCAGAGTAGTATTTATTTATTATTTTTATTTAAAAATATTTTTTTCATTTTTTAACAATAAGTAATAATTTATGAGTACAAGTATCCTTTATGTAAAACCAATTTGCAAGCAGTTGTGCCCAAACCCACACAGCCCAAGGGTCCCACCATCCAGCAGAGTAGTATTTATAAGGCCTCTCCTTTCCTCACACAGACAACTTTCGTTTTTGCAGCACAGAGCTGCTCACCCACCAGAAACACAAGGCAGATGTTGTGGCCAGTGAAGTGTTTCAGGAGTTCATATTTGTTCTTCGAATATAAATGAGATTAATAAATATTTTAAGAGGAATGAATTCTTTTTTAATATTTATTTACTTATTTATTTACTTATTTATTTATTTATTTATTTATTTATTTATTTATTTATTTATTTATTTATTACGTCTATGAATGTACTGTCTGCATGTAGGTTTGTGTCCCGTGTCGAGCAATACCGTGGAGGTCAGAAGAGGGCGTCAGATTCCCCTGGACCTGGAGTTCTCCTGGAATTGGAGTTAGGGACGGTTCTCAGCTGCCACGTGGGTGCTGGGGATCAAACCCGGGTCCTCTGCAAGAGCAGTCGGCACTCTTAACCGCTAGGCCATCTCTCCAGCCCCAAGAGGAATGAATTCTTAACTTCAGTGGCAGAAAGAAAAGGCAAATGGGACCTTGTAGAGGCACTTATAAAAAGAGCATGTTTACAGAAAGCACTGTCAGATATCCAGGGTGAAGGGAAGAATGGTTTTTGAATGGGAGGGTACAGAAATCAAGGGAATTCAGAAAAACCCTAGCTACACGGAAGTATTGTTCTGGAGAGCTCCCTATAAGGGGCCCTTCCACTTACGATTGCAGTGGTGTCACCTCTGACACAGTCTATTTAAAATTGCACATCTATCAGGAAATTCCCAAGAAACTATGGTGAATATATTCAATTAGGCACTTCATAAAGCAGTTACAACCAATACAAATCAAACCAACCACTTTATAAAGAAGAGGCAAAGGTCACTGGCTAGAATTAGCCATAAGCTAGAAGTACAGAGGTTTTGTTTGTAGAGCACAATATGGGATGGTAATTCCTTATTTTTCTGACTGATATGACTGGTTTTAATATATGTATGTCTCCACGAGCCAAATTAACCATACATTTTCCACCTCCTTATATCACTTTGCTATGTGCAGCCAATGTCTGAAAGCCAGCAAGTTAATTTATGGATGCTTTCCTTGCCAAGTATGATTAATTGATGTAATATGTCAATTCCCTGTATGCAAATGTTAAAAATGCATCTTCATTTCTATCCATATATATTACAGATAAATACTTGCAGAAGAGATGATCTCACCAGGGCAGTTGTGGGCAGTAGTTTCTTCATAGTTCAATTTAGGAAATATTTATTGTGTTTTCTACTTAAAAGACGCTGTGCTTTGTGGTCTGGAAGGCACAGATAAAACTCTTCCCTGCTCTCAAAAAGCTTAAAATCTAGCAGAAAAATATCAGGTTTGCCCTCTCTGAACCTGCTGTCTGCACTCCCTCCCATCTCCCTGATCTTTGCCAATGGAGCTATTATTATTCTAGACGTTTACTGATACCAAATATTGCCATTACTTCTTCCCTCTTCATTCCCATATCATTTCCTCACCAAGTTTTTAATCTCCAGTTCCAAAATACATCATTAATCTTCCTTTTGTCACTTTCACTATCATCATGCCTATCTTATCTTTGTTAAAATCAAATTAGTCACAAAGTTAGATGCATAAGGCAATCTGTTCCTTTCTTGCTCATAGATTCTATAGATCGGGAATTAACACCATGCTGTGGGAACAGCTGCCTTTGCTCCTGGTGTCTGAGCTTCAGTTGAGATGTTGGGAGAGAGAAGACATCTGAAAACCTGTTCCCTCCCAGACAGAGGCAGGTGAATCTCTGTGAGATCAAAGCCAGTCTGGTAAATCAGGTAAGTTCTAGGCCAGCTGGGACTACAAAGAGACAAGGTCTGAAGAAAGCCATATATATATATAGATGTAGATATATATATATATATAGATATCTACATCTATAATCCTAGCACTTGGGAGGCTAAGTTAAGAGGAGTATGAGTTCAAGGAGAACTTCCTGCACTACATAGAGATTTCTAGACCTGAGCTATATAGCAAGATCATGACTTAAAATAAAAAATGACAGAACAATTCTGGCTGTTTTCTTTCATGGGCTGCCAACTTGTCCAGGCATAACCTTTTGATCCTACTAATGAAGCACACGCAATTAGATTTATAGGTATTTAAACAGTACCAATTGTTATGGTAGGTTACTTTGGCATAGACACAGATGTTTGGATGGTATGTTAATCCATGAATTACATTATCTTCTGTTAAGTATGACAGGGTCTTCCTGTGGCTTATAACATCTCCTAACCATTAGAGGATGTAAGCTTGTGGCAACAGCCAGAATTGACTAGAGACCAAGACAACAGCTCCAGAGAAAGTAGACTGTTTTGCTTCTCATCCACCTGTGCCCCTTTTCTAAGCCTAGGGAACAATCTGCGGAAGAGGGGGCGCGGTAGAATGTAAGGGCTTCGATTGGGGTTAATGGTGAAACTACAACAATATAGACTGGACACTCATTTGATCAACTTGATTGAACATACAAGCCCCCCGTGCTGGATGGTGGGTCCCATGAGCTGTGTGGGTTTAGGCACAACTGCTCGCAAATTGGTTTTACATGAAGGATGCTTGTACTCACAGATTATCACTTATTGTTTAAAAAAATGAAAACAAAACAAAACAAAAAAACAGAGAAAGATGCAGAAAAGTTATGGCAGAATGCATGATCTGGGATGGGTAGGGATGGGGTGGGGGGAAGGGAAGGGGACATATGCCTGAACTGAATTGGAAAATGATGTATGAAATACACAAAGCATCAATAAAAAAAATGACAACGAATACACACACATATGTTGTTTCTCAATCATAATATAATAACATTCCTCCTGATACACAGTAGGTACAAAAATACCAAGAAATGAATTATACACATACATCCATGCATATATAATTAGTTATATGATAATCTAAAATGTGACTACCTATAAGAAAAATTATAGAACCCAAAGTGGGATGCATTACATTTAACCAGAATGGTTGAGAAAAGTTTCACAAATACAAATGAGTCAGGTCTGAAAACCATAATAACAAGAAAAGAAAAGACAATTCAAGTGAGAAGATCACACTTAGGGAAACCAAGGCATAGGTGCTGCTGAGACAGGTCAGAAAGAATGGGGAAGAGGAAGAAGGGAGGAGAGGAAAAGAGGGGGGAGAGGAAGAAGAGGGAGAGGAAGAGGGCAGATCGGACCAGACAACAAAAGACCTCCATGCCTCTTGTAGAGGTTTTTTTACATTTTTCCATAATCTAAGGCCGTATTTAGTGACTATTTATTTTTATTTTATACGTACGAGTGCTTTGTCTGCAGTACATATCTACTAACTGCACCACATGTGTGCAAAGCCCATGGAGGCCAGAACAGGATGCTGGATTGTTGGATCCCCTGGAACCATAGTCATAAGCAGTTGTTACCCACAATATGAGTGCTGGGAAACAATCTCAGGTGCTCTAAAAGACTGCTGTGTCATCTCCCCAACCCCTTAGTTAGTAATTTTGACAAGAGACCAAAACAATAGACTGTAGTGAACTATATTAAAGATAGACCTGGCACTAGCATAGATTATACAGAAGAAACTGATTAAATACCCTGTAGGGTTTGTTTTTTTTCTTTAAAAAATATCAAGGTATGTTAGCTATTAAAGACCTCAGTATTCCTACAGAAACTTTAGCTAAAACTGATCCAAAAACACTAGTAAATTATACCAGCACACAGACTAGAAATATGATACCAGAAACATGATTCAAGAAATATGATTGTCTGGGATTTACCACCCTGTTATTAAAGTTTACCTGGCATGGCATGGGTAGAATTGGGTTCTGAAAGCAAATGTTCTGATTTGTCAACTTTCTCTACAATGACAGAATCATTTTGCCTATATAAAATATGGGCTTAACAAAATGATCTCCCTCCTCTTGAAGGTTTTAGGACCTGACTGCACAGAAAGCATTGAGGTCAAAATAAGAGAGATGCTGACAATTATGGTAATTAATATAGAGAAATGATTTCTTAATTCATCTGGAAGTTTCCAAGTGCATAGAACACAAATGCATTACTTCCCATTTCAATTAAGGGAACCAAAGGACAGTGCAATTCTTCCTCCAAAGGGGTAACTGAGGTTGGCTCCATTGCAGGCTTCCCTGCAAAAACCATCTTGTAAAATCTATGTGATGGATGCTGGAGAATCTTGTAAAACAAAAGCTACAGGTCACCCCAACTAGGAGATTCTGCCGCATTCTGCTCTTCTTTATTTTTTATTTTTTTAATTTATTTTTATTGATGCTTTGTGTATTTCATACATCATTTTCCAATTCAGTTCAGGCATATATCCCCTTCCCTTCCCCCCCACCCCACCCCTACCCATCGCAGATCGTGCATTCTGCCGTAAGTTTTCTGCATCTTTCTCTGCTTTTTTGTTTTGTTTTGTTTTCATTTTTTTTAACAATAGGTGATAATTTGTGAGTACAAGCATCCTTCATGTAAAACCAATTTGCAAGCAGTTGTGCCCAAACCCACACAGCTCATGGGTCCCACCATCCAGCAGGGGGGGCTTGTATGTTCAATCAAGTTGATCAAATGAGTGTCCAGTCTATATTGTTGTAGTTTCACCATTAACCCCAATCGAAGCCCTTACATTCTACCACGCCCCCTCTTCCGCAGATTGTTCCCTAGGCTTAGAAAAGGGGCACAGGTGGATGAGAAGCAAAACAGTCTACTTTCTCTGGAGCTGATGTCTTGGTCTCTAGTCAGTTCTGGCTGTTTTCTTTCATGGGCTGCCAGCTTGTCCAGGCTTAACCTTTCGATCCTACTAATGAAGCACATGCAATTAGATATTTAGGTATTTAAACAGTATAATATATAGCCTTTCGATCCTACTAATGAAGCACAATATCTAATTGTGTGTGCTCTTCTTTTTTAAAAAACTTTTTATTTTATTTATTTATTTATTTATTTTTTGGTCTTTTTGAGACAGGGTCTCCCTGTAGCCCCAGCTGTCCTGGAACTCACCTTGTAGACCAGGCTGGCCTTGAACTCACAAAGATCCGCCTGTCTCTGCCTCCCAAGTGCTAGGATTAAAGGCGTGCACCACCACGCCTGGCAAATTTTTATTTATTTTTTATGTGTATCAATGTACTGTCTGCATGTAGGTCTCTGCACCCGTATCGTGCAATGCCGCGGAGGTCAGAAGAGGGCGTCGGATTCCCCTGGAACTGGAGTCAAAGGCGGTTCTCAGCCGCCATGTGGGTGCTGGGGATCGAACCCGGGTCCTCTGCAAGAGCAGTCGGCGCTCTTAACTGCTCGGCCATCTCTCCAGACCAACGTTCTGCTCTTTTCTAAGGATACTTAGTAAATGCAAGAGGAAAACAAGCAAATATATGTATGAAATTAAACTTGGCCCCAAACACACACTATTGCCATTGGTTAGATGAAAAATTTTACAATTTCTCTTCCTAATAAGCCCCTTTATAAGCTTTAAGCTGTTGCTGCATTGGCTTGAGGGAGATTTTTTCCCCAGATATCTCTTTCTCTCTCTCTCTCTCTCTCTCTCTCTCTCTCTCTCTCTCTCGCTATTGCTCTCACTCTCTTGCTCTCACTCTCTCCCTCTTTCTCTTTTTGAGACAGGGATTCCCTGTAGCCACAGGGAAATTGCTATGTAGACAAGGTTGGCCTCATTCTCACAGAGATCCACCTGCCTCTGCCTCCCAAGGGCTGTGATTGAAGGTGTGTACCACCACACTCTACCAGATCTCTTTTTTTATGGACTTTTTGAAGACTTTTTTTTTTTTATCTTTTCGAGACAGGGTCTCCCTGTTGCCCCAGCTGTCCTGGAACTCACTCTATAGACCAGGCTGGCCTTGAACTCACAAAGATCCACCTGCCTCTGCCTCCCAAGTGCTAGGATTAAAGGGGTGCGCCAAATAGTTTGATCATATTCAGACTCCTTTCCTTATCTTTGCCCCGTTACCACCTGCCAAGCAATTTCAAGTTCCCTATTGGACACACACACACACACCACACATCATATATATATATGATTTATATATTTATATATATATAAATTTATATATATATATAATATTTATACATTTATATATATATATAAATGCCTATCAAGTCCAATTTGCATCCCTAAATGCCCTACGTGTCCATCCACTGCAGACTGATTAACCTACCAGGTTCACAGAATTAAAGAAATTGACTCTCTCCCAGCAGTCAACACTTCTCAATAGTTCCTCAGCTAGAGCTGGGCTTCTTACCTACTTCCCCACTGCCATATGGGAAATCTGTCTGGATTTAGTTTACATAGGTCTTGTGCATGTTGTCACCATTACTGTGATTTCATATGAGTAACTGCCCAGCTGTCTGGAAAACACTGTTGCCCTCTGGTCATCATTAGGATACGTCTAGACTCCAATTTTTCAAAAACCATCTTCTGCATCAATAGTGACAGGTTTCCATATGACTTTTCCTAAATGTTCTTGAATGCTAGTCATCCCTCACAATGCTCCCTCCTCTGCCCTCCCCTCCCACTCTCCATCCCATTTAATTCTTCCTATCCTACTGGTCCTCTTTTCCTCTTTATATAGTTGCATTCTATCTTCCTTCCCATGTGAGCCCTCCATGCACACTATTTTCCTCTATGGATTTTCCAATTAAAACACATCTGCAATGGTTCAAAGCTAGCATTCAATTATGAGGGAGAACATGAGACATTTGACCTTCTGAGTGTGGGTTACCTCACTCAGGATGATTGTTTCCAGTTCCATCAATTTACCTGTGGATTACATAATTTTGTTTAAGACATGAATAATAATATTTTGTTGTGTAAATGTACTATATTTAATTATCCATTCATCTGTAGATGGTCATCTAGGTTTTTTCCATTTCTTGGCTATTTGGAATAAAGTAGTAATTAACATGGATGAACAAGTATCTCTGTAGTAAATATAGTGTCCATTGGGTATATGCCCAAGAGTGGTATGGCTGTATCATGTAGCAGTGATCTATTCCTAGCTTTTAGAGAAACCTCCACCTTGATTTCCATAGTCACTGCACAAGATCTCTTATGAGCAGAGAATAACTGCTTCAGCAGCCTCTTGTTCTGATGCATAAGACCCTCACTTGTTTTTAGTGTCTAGAAACACAAGTGAAAAGCCTGATTAAGCCACATGACACTTAAATTGGAATGATAACAGCATCCTAAGAATGTGTTGAGTTTAACAAATTCTTGATTACTTTAAAAAGTAACAACACTTGAAGTATAATAAGTCCCTCTGAGAGGCCCTGGGGTTGACAATTAGGATTAATAATCATGGTATAGTCTGCAATATAGATGCTGAGAGCATGGCTCTGGGCAAGGCTCCTCTGTGAGCATACATCGCCACCCACATGCTGGAAATTCATCTGAGCTCTCTGTCCCTGTTGCATGACACATGTCACTATAAACCATTTGTATGGTTTCCTCATGAAACTGAAAACTTTGAAGGAAGTTATTAGTCCCCTATATTTTTATCTTTAGAGATATTTAGAAAATATTTTATTTTCTGTTGCCTTGCTTTTTGTGGTTTTTTTTACTTGTTTTTTTGCTTATTTTTTGAAATAAGTTCTCCCTCTACTTCCAGCTGGCATGGGACACACTATGTAGCCCAGGCTAGACTTGATCTCTCAAAGATCTGCCTGCCTATGCCTTCCCAGTGCTGGTATTAAAGGCATGTACCACCATGCCTGGCTCTACATTTTCATTTTATTCAGCTCTATAATCCGTGTATCTAATAAAAGCTTACTCATAGAAAAAGCTACTATATATTTACTCTTTGTGTGAGTGTATATGTGAGGGGGTGCATGTGTATATGAACGTGTGTATGTCCGTGTGTGTGTGTGTGTGTGTGTGTGTGTGTGCATTCTTTCCTGTATTAAGAATCAGGGACAATTGTCTTCCAAACTCTAATCAAACCAAATTCTCTAAGTGAGCCAAACACCATCTTCAGTCTTTAAACATTGGATCAGGCACTCAAAGAAAGGAGATCCCAGGAAAATTATTTTTCCCTTGAGGTTCTTTAAACTTTTTGTGTATTTTAATCTTCATCATTCAGTGTTCTCTCACCATTTTAATTGTTCTGTAATACATGTTTTCTGGACATTTTCTTAAGAGATAATTCAAAATGGCAAGGGGTAAAACCATAATTCACAGAATAATGAAAATTAAAGTAGATGAATGAAAAGATAGTCACTAGCTTTAGTTAGAGAAATCCAAGTTAAGATGACTGTTAACAGAAATAAGAAAAATTGGATTTGATAATAAAATGTCTTGGGAATACAGTAGGGTGGCAGGTCCTTCCATGCATTGCTGAAAATTTAAATTGACACAGAAAGGAATTTGACCCTATCAAATTTGCCTTTTGGTTTGATGCTTTTTAAAATCCAACCTCATGGATTTTTCTGAAAAATACAAAGATGTATAAAGTCATTTATTGAAGCATTGAAAACACACAAGTATGATAATAATATAATATAATATAATATAATATAATATAATATAATATAATATAGTTAACTCATTCAAAGTGTTATGCTACAAAGAAATTACAGTGATAGCTGGTAGGGAATGTAAGATGGGATAAGGTGCAGAGACTTTTTTGCACATGGATGTAATACACAGCATGGTGGCCACACATGAAGAAATTCTTACAATGATGTGCTTAGATGGATGAGGCAGAATGAATGAGACTTAGTACCATTTGTGACTAACAATGTGCTTTTGATATTTACCCATGTTGATGAACACACTTTTTTACTTATTATATTTTAAGGGATTCACAATATAAGAGCACAGTTGTTTTCAGATCACATTGACGTTGCTCAGTTTGCCATACAATCAGGTAACTGGTGCTAGCATCCACAGATGAGTGGTACCATCCATAGTTTGTTTTTCTGGGACTGTGTTACTTCACTCAGCATGATATCTTCTAGCTCCAGCCATTTACCTGAAAAACTCATAATGTCATCTTTCTTTACCGCTGCATAGAACTCCATTGTGTAGATGTACCACATTTTCTCTATCCACTGTCAATTGAGGGGCACTCGGGTTGGTTCCAGCTCCTTGCTATTGTGAAGAGAGCTGCAATAAATATGGCCATGCATGTATCTCTGTAGTAAGATGAGTCTTGTGGGTACATGCCCAGGAGTGGTATGGCTGGGTCAGGTGGCAAGTGATGAACACACTTTTTAAAAAGCATTTATTGGGCTGGAGAGATGGCCTACCGGTTAAGAGCGCCAACTGCTCTTGCAGAGGACCCGGGTTTGAGCCCTAGCACCCACATGGCAGCTAAGAACCATCTTTGACTCCAGTACCAGGGGAATCCGAGACCCTCTTCTGACCTCCACGGCATTGCACAACACGGGTGCACCAACCTGCACGCAGACAGTACAGTCACACACATTAAAAAAGTAAATAAAAAATTAAAAAAATATGTTTAAAAAGTATTTATTTTATTTAGTCATTTAATTATGTATTTATGTGTGTGCATGTGTGTGTGTGTTTGTGTGTGTGTGTGTGTGTATACAGCACAATGGTGTGTGGACATCAGAAGACAATTTGATGTAGTTGGTTCTCTCCTTCCAGCTTGTTCTTGAGGAGTCCTTTCCTGCTGTTTTGGGTTTGCTGTCTTCTCCAGGCTAGCTGGCCTGCAAGGTTCTGAGTGATTCTCCCACCTCTGATTCTCCTCATGACAAAGGAGTGCTGGGATGACATATGGGAACTATCACATTTACATTATGTCATATGGGTTCTGAACATCAGACTCTAGACATCAAGCTTCCCTGGCTAGCACTGTTATCCCCTGATATTCTCCATTCTCCAAACCCATTTGTTGTTTTGCTCACTCACAGAACTGTGCAGAGAATCTCAATATGAATATACCACAATTCTATTTGGAATTCATTTTTCTATTGAAAGAAACTAGACTGCTTCCAGTTATTTGATATCACACACATTATTGTTATGAACAATCTGGTGCATGCCTTTTGGGCCTCTGTAAAGTTTCCCTCAAGTTTATATGGTAAGGGTACAGTTGCTAGATTGTCTAATGTGAGCAAGATTAATGTACTTGCTCTTGTCAATTTACTTCCCAAATTGGTTCTAGATGTGTACACCCACCAGCGTACTTCTGCTGTTCTAAGGCCCTATACTAAATTCTATCCATCTAATGAGCAGGAAATAATACTTAATAATATTATATTATATAATATTTATTTTATTTTTTTCACATAAATTTATTTATTTATTTATTTTCATAACTTAATGTTTTTTTAACATTTTTTATTGATGCTTTGTGCATTTCATACATCATTTTCAAGGTCAGTCAGGCCTCTTTCCCTTTCCCTTTCCACTCCCCCCCACCCCCAACACGTGATTCATGCCATTCTGCATAACTGTCCTGCATATTTTTCTCAGTTTTTTTATTTCATTTTTTAGCATATAAGTGGATAATCCATGAAGCATCTCATGTAAAACCAATTTTGGCAGGCTGTTGTGCCCAAACCCCCACAGCCCCACCATCTCGCGACATGTGGTAGGGGGTTTGTGATGTTCCAATCAGGTTATCATGGGGGTCCAGATATCATTGTTGTAGTTTTCCACCATTCACCCCAATCGCAGCCCTTACATTCTACCACACAGCCCCCCTTTCACAGATTTTTCCCTGGCTTAGAAAGGCACAGGTGGATGAGAAGCAGAACAGTCCAGCTCTTCTGGGAGTGTTGTTCTTGGACTCTGGTCAATTCGTGGCTGTTTCCTTCATCGGGCTGACAGTTTTGGTGCCAAGAATAACCTTCTCGTGGAGAGGGAGTGCACTTAGTAAAAGAACACACAGGCAGAAAGACTGCATCAGAAACAGGCACGAATGGAATTGGGAAGGGGGGAGGGGTCGGGTGCAGGGACACGGGTGGTATACTCGTTCAAGCAGTATTTAATTGAGTGAGTTCAAAAGACCCCAGTTTTGCTAGGATCACACTGTTAACGGATACATAGGTGTTTTGTTTAGGATTAGATAAAAGTAACAATATGTGTATATCAAACAAATTGGTTTACAGACTCTGATAAAAGGTAACTGCATCTGAGTTAATGGAGATATAAATCGCTGTGTCCACATTTGTTTTTCAATAAATTTGTAGAGCAATAACTCTTGGATTGGCACACAAATTTCTCTAGTAATTTCTCTGTTGACAGTATCACCCGTAGCATTCTCTTTTAAGAGTTTTTAAAATAAAAAATTAAGTTTGCTCCCAAGTTAATCGCATATATAGTCACCCAAAAAACATGGGTGAAATTTTGATAATATCTGAGCCTTGATTCACCATTTAGTTATGTATAACTTACAACTATCTACTGAACTACATATAAAAAAAAAAGGGGGGGTCATATAGACATGAAACCTTCTCGTCAAAAACTTGCAATTCACAATCTTAAACTAATATGGGAAAAGAATTTGTGTGTTCCAAATAGCCAGAAAGTCACCAACTTAATGGCTAGAAGAGAAAAGTACAGATTGCCTTGGTAGGATCTTACCGAAAGTGCCAACAGAACGTTTGCCGTGCCCCATCTGCCACGTGACAGCAAAGCCTCAGATTGCCATAAACAATCGAACCCCTCTGTGGCCATCATAATGTAACAACTATTTATAAAAATCCTAATGAAACTTACCTTCTAGAGTGCTCAAGGTTTTATACAAGAGGATTTCTTGACCCCCCCCGATGAACAAGGCGCAATCATGATATTATATTTACTTTTTCAAGCTCATAAGCCCGATGTTCCGTCATCTCCCCCCGCCAGCGTATGCTTCTGCCCAAACATGCTTCTTCTTCGTCTTATCGCCATCAACTACTCAAAATAAACAGATAAAAAAAAACTTCTGCTCAAAACAGTCAACTACATGGAAATATTGAGAAAGAAAACAGAAGATAAATCATTTATTGTTAATATTTTTCTATTTTACTTTTCTTGGTTACTAATCAGGTTGGTTATCATTTCTAATGTTTACTGAATATTTTGGCAGCCTCACCTTGAAATGTTAAACCACATATTCTCCAATTTTTATAATTATTATTTTGTGTGTGACAGGGTCTCCTAAGCCTCACTGGCCTAACTACTGGCTGCACTAGTAGAGCTGGCCTGACTCCAAATCTCAGAGAGATCCACCTGCCTCTGCCTCAGAGTGCGGGTTAAAAAGGGTATGGCTTTTATTCCATTGATGTATTCTGTCCATACTATACTCTAACCCTATGCGAAAATATATAAACACAAAATGAATATTTAAGTTTTCTGAGGATCATATGATCATTCTAACAACACTCAAAGAAAAGAGACTTCTTATCTTCTATATTTAAAAAATGAGTCAGGGCTAAATCTAAATATTAGATTTGTTTTCTGTCATATAATCCATAAGATTATTATATGAAAAGCTATTATTTAGTTATACCAGGATCATATCCTACCACTTGTCACTCAAACTACTCCAAATAATTTTTCCACATTGCTGTCTATAATATATATTCTCTTTTTTCCTTTCAAAACCATTTTTTTGATTTCTTTATGTTCTCCTTAATGCAGGCTGTTAACATTAAGCATGATGATTGTTTCAACATATCTGAAAGATGAAGCTAAACATGAATTTTTTTTAAACTAATTTTATTGATGCTTTGTTGCATTTATACATTTTTTCCAATTCAGTTCAGGCTTTATCCCTTTCCCTCCCCCCACCCCACCCATCCAGATCATGCTTCTGCCATAACTGTCCTGCATCTTACTCTCAGTTTTTTTTTTTTTTCATTTTTAGCTATAAGTGATACTTCCTGAGACAGCATCCTTCATGCCAAACCATCTGCAGGCTTGTTGCCAACATAGCCCCACATGTCATTTCATAGTTGATCAATAGAGTCCAGCTCATTGCTAGTTTCACATTCACCCCATTTAGCCCTTACATTCTACCCAGATTGTTCCCTAGGCTTTGAAAGGGGCACAGGTGGGTGAGAGTCAAAACAGTCATCTCTGGATGCATGTTGACTTGGATTCTGAGTCATTCACTGTGTTTCCTTCATCTGGTTGACAGTTTTCCACGCGACCTTCTCCGACGTTGTCCTACTTAAAAAAGGGGAATCAGTTATGAGGTTAAAACAACAGTATTTCTCCTAAGTTTGGAAGCAGGGTGTACTCGGTGCTGGTATCGCTCTATTTCATGGGTGGATTTGTCAGGTGACTGAACCTTTCAACTGCTTGAAGAAGCAACCGAATCTAGTATTAGGGTTTTAAAATTATGGTAGGTTAGATCTGTGTGCTCCGCTAATTAGACAAACTTCTCCTTGGATATTGTATCCGCTCCTTGTCAATTCCAAAGTAACATATGGACAGGGTGGCTATTTTTTTATCAGAAATAAAGTTTTTCGGAGCCAGGCGCAGGGCTCGGGACAAGCCCGCCACTCCCACTCCAGAAGGTAATACTTAGTGGATTGACCCACATGTGCAGTACAATTGATTTTCTGAGTTGTGGCAAAGGGGGCCCAGTGACTGGCGGACTAGAACCAACTCCTAATTCCTGCCAAAGCAGGCTGCCCGGCTGGGTGGCCCGCCCCCACCCCTAGTCACAAGTGGGCGGGGATCCTGGTTTGGAGTCAGGCGCAATGCCATATTGTGGTCCTGACAGGGAGGGCTCATGGGACAAAGTCCCACCCACACCAGAGAAGGTACCAGGTCGGGGATAAGTTAGGGGACACCCCCCCCGGCCAACAACTGGAATTGAGAGAGATATTCAGTGGATTTAAGAGAACATTGAAAAAAAAACGAAAGGAAGAGACTTCCAGTATCCGAATATATAAACAAAAGTTTGAAAGCCTTGAAAACTAGACAAGTCAACCCTCCATAAACAATGAGGAGGGAAGGAGGGGGAAAAAAAAGGCATTGGAAGGAGGCAGGCAAACAAAACAAAAAAGCTTTCAGCATTCAACACGCTGAAAAGGCATTGATATTTGAATCACACCAGGGAACACCCACAGCCAGGGGACGACGAAGGACAATGGGAAGAGTACAGGATAATTTCGTCACCATAGCTTCACCACTGGTAGGAGACAGCTACAATCGGGATCACCCCTGGAGGGTGACCCCCAAGAAACAGTACCTTAGAGGAATAATTGCAGACCTACATAAAACAATGAATCGAAAGACAGAATATGAAACTCCAAAAGTAAGATGTAATGACAACTAAAGGAAGAACGGAGAAGTAAAGAAAGAGAATGAAAAAAACCTCCAAAGGAAAACCAGGAGGCAGTACGCAAAGACTAACTAACAGGAGTAGACTCTTAGATAAGCTAAAGAAGAGTAAATCAAAAAAAAAAAAAAAAAAAAAAAAAAAAAAAAAAAAAATAAGAAAGAAAAAAAAAAAAAAAAAACAAAAAACTAAACCACCTTAAGGAGATAGTAGTAATACACTAGAAAATAGGAGGTCCATCCCAACCGAAGATCAGAAGTAGCATGCAAAAGAAAGATTGAAGAAACTCATAAAGGGGAATGGATATATTAAGGAAATCATAGATAATTAAAGTAAAGGAAAATTAGAATGCATCAAAATCCAAAGGAAAGAAAGGAAAGGGAAAAAGGCCTCAGAAAGCTTGGAGGAAGCAGAACCAAAGAATATCAGATCTGGACAGATAACACAGCGCCAACTAAAAACTCGAATAAAGTTATGAAAATTTGAAAATACACAAACTGGAAACAACCAGGAAATATGGGACAACATAATGAATAACATAATCTACTGCATATAGGGACTAAGGTAAGAGATAGAATCTCAAGATAATGTGTATTGATCAGCTCTTCAACAGATCAATAGATGCAACACTCCACAACTACCAGTAGCACAAACACCATTCAAAATACAGGAAGCACAGATGCTCCAATATTAGACAAGATCATGAAAGAAAATCTCCCCAACGCCCACCTCTAGTCAACAATTGGCTAGATGCCCAAAAAACAAAAGAAAAAATTTAAGAGGCACCATAAAGAAAAACGCAAGTCACATACAGGGAAACCCTATCAGCATTACAAACTGAGCTTCTCGTCTCCAAACCAATGAAAGCAACGCAAGAACATGGAGCAAAAAATCCCCAGTTGTTCACAAGGACTATGGATGCCAACCCAGAATACATTCACCCAGAAAACTGTCAATTCCAGTTGAAGAGAAGAGATCTTCCAAGACAAAACAAGAGATGATGGTACATGTCTGGAACATCAACTTCGCAGCAACATTCGCTGAAGCAATTTCAAGAGAGGCAGACAGAGAGGAGCAACTATTCCTCAAGCACCTAGGAAAAAGAATACTAATAAAAATATTAAACATTTAGGGAGTCAATTCAAATAATAAAGAAAAAATAAAGTGAAAGGAAAACATCAATCTCTCATCATGTTACTTAAATATAATGGTGCTAGAACTTCTTCCCAATCAAAAGGCATAGCTGTGAGAATGGATTAGGGAAACAACATCCATCTATATTTGCTTCTTGCAAGAAACCTCATCTCCCAATTTTCAAGGACAGACACCAATTAGAGGTGAAGGCATGGAAGGAAAATATTCCAAGCAAATCGGACCAAAAAGTAAAGCAGGTGTCGCTATCCAAATATTAGACCAAACAAATAGACTTTCAAAGCAAAAGACATACAAAAGACGACAAGGAGGGCTCATTATATCTCATTAAGGAACAATCGACGATGAAAATCTCCACATATAAATATATACACCAATGCCGGCGCACCAAACACTTTGTCAAGGCAAAACTCCTTCAGGATCTCAGGCTCAGATTAACCCAGCACACTCTAGTTTAGGGACTTCACACTACCCACTAAGTCCTTTGCAGTCACAGGACACAAGAATAAACAGAAGACACTGAAACTGAATGATCATATACACCACCAAACTGGACCTCACGACACATATCGAATATTTCCACCAAACACCACCAGGGACATACACTTTTCTTTCAGCACCCCATTGAACATTCTCCAAAATAGATCAATATACTGGGCCACAGGGAAAAAACTCAACAATACAAAAAAGATTGAAATAATCTCCTGCATTTCTTTCAGACCACAGTGCAATAAAACTCATTGAACACCAGAATAAACCCGTACCACCTACAAAAGAACATGGAGACTAAACAACACTCTTAATAAGTAATGTCTTTTTTTTAGATAAAAAAATAAAAAACATCCTGGAACTGAATGCACAAATGATATTACAACACAGCAAAAAACCTAGGACACTTAAAAGCAGTCCAAGAGGATTTATTACTCTAAGTGGCACTACATTTAAAAAAAACAGAAAGCAGCACAGTGAAACGATCTAACACTCCAGCTAAAGTACTTGAGAGCAACAAACAAATGAACCATAAACACAGCAGACAAGAAGAAATAAACAAAAGTCAGAGCAAGAATCAATGAAATAGAAAAAAAAGAAAACCTATAGACAAAAATCAATGAAGACCTAAAATCTCATGTTTCTGACCTCCGGATTGAGGTTTAAGTGGCTTTTCTGGCTTTCTAACAGATCCAGCCCAGAAAAAATCTCACTTTTGATTAACTGCTGTCAAAAGATTAGGGACATTCAATATACCTCTTTCCATTTAACATAATCTAATCCTAAGAGCACTATCATACCAGAGCTGCAAGTCTCTCTTGTTGTAGAGAAATGGACTACACAGATCCATGCATTAAGGGTTGGGATCTTGAGGGCATGGTTAGAACTGCACCTTCCTCAATGGGCTTTATTTTTTAATACTGAATACACACACACATGCATGAAGCTCAAACATGCCCCATTTATTCTGAGATCTAAAAGCAAAGAGATGCACTTTCGTTGTGTCTCTGAAATCAGACCAAATCGAGAAAAAGTATTTTAAGAAATGGTAGCACAGTAGCGAGAATGCACATCAATTTTCAATAGGGTTATTGAAAAGCAACAACAAATTGGGTTATTGATGCGTTTGTTTAAAAAGAAGTCCTCTATAAATACTTCCTAGTAATATGGAAAATTACTGACACATAGTATGTCCATGATACACTATTGAATGATAAACCTTCTTAGAAACACTGTGCTGCATGACCCTATTTTGATCAAGCAGTCAATAGCAAGACCACAGATATATTTAAATAGAACATGTGAACATGTATGTCTGGGTGGAGGGTGAGTGTAGGATAAAAATCATAGAACTAGAAAGACAGAAACCAAAATGACAGCAGCAAACCCTAGATCATGGTAGAAAAGACAAAGGTATTGTGACAGAAAGAATAGCATTTACATTTATATATCATATACTTTGATATCACTTTGAATGTCTACAATAAACAAACCTGGTTTTATAAACTTAAAATAATATCTTCATCAGGTTTCTTGATCTGCTATGCCACCAATGTGGAAGGGTGATCCAGATAGGAGTTGAGAGCACATAAGCAGTCAGTTGTCAAGTGGCTGCGACAGGAGGGTTTGCTTCATTTCTCTCTTGTCTCTCAGTTTTTGCCAAACATTCTCCATTTATGTTGAAGAGATATGTAGAAAATTGGTTTCATCCACTTTCTGAGAAATAAAATAACGACGGTAGGGAAGGATAAGGCTGGAGAGAGGGAAGAAGAAAGGAAGGAAGGGAGGGAGGGAGGGAGGGAGGGGAGGGAGGGAGGGAAGAAGGGATTTAGGGAAAGATGAAATTGAGACAGGGAGGGGACAGGGGAAGGAAGAAAAGAATAAGGAAAGAAGGGAGGGAGGAAGGGAAGAAGGGAGGGAGAGGAGAGGAAAGGAAGATGATAGATGTTAAACACACTGGGCATAGGATGGCTTAAGACACTAATAGATGAAGAATTACTCAATCCTTGTGAAAACTTCTCCCATTCTTGGAAAAAAATCTGCTTGGCCACTAGGACCTCCTGTAGGAGAAGCTCAAAATCCAGAAAACACATGATCCCTAATCATGAAAATGTTAAGGACCTCAAGAATCCTAATGGATCATTGAACATTATTTAAAAATTAATGGCTTAAAGATTATAACTATGTATTAAGATTTAATAACTAACTGTAACATCACTAATCACCTGCACAGTTTTATCATTAAAATCTTTAACACAAAAATCAATGTTCTTTTTCAAGGTAGGGAGTTTTAAAATTAAAACTAACCTTTAATAAGGGATAAATATTAACATCTTATACAGGATGATCACTTTTTTCAAAAGAAAGCAGATGAGTTGATTATATTAACTTTCCTTTCCAGGCTGGGGGACATGGAAATAAAGGATCTAAGGAGGAACCTTCCATCAGCATTGTTCTACTTAAGGAGTCCAGATTTTAGCTTAGTTTGGAAAGACAGTCTATGTGTTCAGTGCAGGCCCAGAGTAGTATTTATAAGGCCTCTCCTTTCCCCACACAGACGGCTTCCGCTTTTGCAGCACAGAGTTGCTCACCCACCAGAAACACAAGGCAGATGTTGTGGCCAGTGAAGTGTTTCAGGAATTCATATTTGTCCTTCAAATATAAATGAGATTAATAAATATTTTAAGAGGAATGAATTCTTAATTTCGGTGGCAGAAAGAAAGGCAAATGGGACCTTGTAGAGGCATTTATAAAAAGAGCATGCTTGGGGCTGGAGAGATGGCCTAGCGGTTAGGAGCGCCTACTGCTCTTGCAGAGGACCCGGGTTCGATCCCCAGCACCCACAAGGCGGCCGAGAGCTGTCTGAAACTCCAATTCCAGAAGAACTCCAGTTCCAGGGAAATCCAACACCCTCTTCTGACCTCCGCGGCATTGCACGACATGGGTGCATGAACCTGCATGCAGACGGTACATTCATACACATACAGAAATTTAAAAAAAAAAAGAGCATACTTACAGAAAGCACTGTCAGACATCAAGAGTGAAGGGAAGAACGGTTTTTGAATGGGAGGGTACAGAAATCAAGGGAATTCAGAAAACCCTAGCTACACAGAAGTACTATTCTGGAGAGCGCCCTGTAAGGGGCCCTTCCACTTACAACTGCAGTGCTGTCACCTCTGACACAGTCTATTTAAAATTGCACATGTGTCAGGAAATTCCCAAGAAACTATGGTGAATACATTCAATTAGGCGCTTCATAAAACAGTTACAACTGATACAAATCAAACCAACCACCTTATGAAGAAGAGGCAAGGGTCACTGACTAGAATTAACCATAAGCTAGATGTACAGAGGTTTTTGTTTGTAGAGCACAATATGGGATGGTAATTCCTTATTTTTCTGACTGATATGACTGGTTTTAATATATGCATGTCTCCATGAGCCAAATTAACCATACATTTTCGGGTGGGAGAGGGACAACAGGTTTATATTCGATTGGTGCTGGCATGTTTAATTGACGTGAGTTCAACAAGTATCCAGTTTTGCCAGACTCTGTCTACAGATACATGGTGTTTGGACTACTAAAAGTAAATTGTGCATATTGGACAACATTGGTTTGAAGGCTGAAAAACAGGTAATGCAACTGAGTTATGGTGATATAAATTGCTCTTGTCCACATTAGCTTAACTAAATCTGTATAACAATTACTCTGGGATTGGAATCAAATGTTCTCATAATTTTGCTGTCATATAGTATCACCGGTAGCAATCTCTTTCACCTATAGGATGATTTAACTACAAAATAAACTTTGCTTCCCAAGTTAATCACATACAGTAACCCAAAACAGCATGAGTGAACTTGATGAAACTGTTCCTTGATCCACCCTATAGGTTGTTAAAACAACTGTTTTTTGAGACTCAGGGTCAAAAAAAAACCTTATAAAAAAGGAGGATATAGATAGATATGAAAACTTTTGTCAAAAAAACTTGCAACCCAAATCTTAAAACTAACTATGGGAAAGATTTGTATGTTCCCACATGGCAGAAGTCACCAACTTTATGGCTGAGAAAGAAAATGCACTTTGCAGTGAGTGGCATGTACCAGAAGTGCCAGCAGAAGGTTGACTCCTCTGGGCACTTGAGGGAAAGAATGCCTCAGATTGCTTGCAGACATCAACCCCTCTGTGGCTTACTAGTAACAACTATTTTTAATGAATCTAAGAAGCTTATTCTAGGTGCTGCAAAGGTTTAATACAAGAGACTTTTCTTAACTCCCCCAGATAGAATAAGGAGAAATAAGAGATGAGATGAGGTTGTCTCCAGCTGTTGAAGCCAGCTGTTATAGAGTGTCTTTCTTGTAAAATCAGTAAAACTGCCTTCTTTAATTGACTATGGACATAGAAACTGTAAAAGGTTATTCTCTATTCCGAAACCAAATATAATGCTAAGTCTCCTTAAGCTATCACTTAAACAAAAATATTACTACAGAGTTTCTGACATCAAACATGGATTATTTCTACCAGGAGATGTTGGCCAGGGATCCAAGCCCCACAAATGGTAAAGGCTCCTTGCCTCCAAAACTGGGATATCTGCAGGAAGGAGGCGATAAGGCCCTTTGTGAAGCCTGATATAAAATGGAAAGATGTATGGGGACTGCCCTGCAAGTTATACGATGGTCTCTGGAGTGCCAGAGAGTGTACCAAAGGCCACTAACCAATAAGACAAATATGGTCTCCTTGAGTCAAGCAAGACTCCTCCATCAGCACCCGCACACCTCATCTGCCAGGAAATAATGTGCAGCAGTGGAGCCATATGTCTGTATATCCCAAAATCTAATTGGCTATTAGCTCTCTCCTTGGAGGAATAACCACGCTGATGCCACAAGTTACATCCTCTAATGGTTAGAGGATGTTATTAAACCACACGAAAACCTGCCCATACTAAACAGAAAAATGTAAATCATGATTACATCCATCCAAACATCTGTGTTTATACCAAAGTACCTACCATAACAATTAGTACGTTTAAATACCCATATATCTAATGTGTGTCTTCATTAGTAGGACTCAAAGGCTTTATATTATACTGTTTTAATACCTAAATATCTAATTGCATGTGCTTCATTAGTAGGTCGAAAGGTTATGCCTGGACAAGCTGGCAGCCCATGAAAGAAAACAGCCAGAACTGACTAGAGACCAAGACATCAGCTCCAGAGAAAGAATGTTTTGCTTCTCATCCACTGTGCCCCTATTCTAAGCCTAGGGACAATCTTGCAGAAGAGGGGGCGTGGTAGAATGTAAGGGCGCGATTGGGGTTAATGGTGAAACTTACAACAATATAGACTGACACTCAATTGATCAACTTGATTGACATACAAGCCCCCCCCCCCCGCTGGTGGTGGGACCCATGAGCTGTGTGGGTTTGGGCAAACTGCTTGCAAATTGGTTTTACTGAAGGATGCTGTACTCACAATTATCACTTATTGTTAAAAAAAAAGAAATCAAAACAAAACAAAAAGCAGAGAAAAGATGCAGGAAACTTACGGCAGAATGCTGATCTGGGATGGGTAGGGGTGGGGTGGGGGGAAGGGAAGGGATATATGCCTGAACTGAATTGGAAAATGATGTATAAATACACAAAGCATCAATATAAAAAAAAGGGGGATACAGATAGATATGAAAACTTTTTGTTCAAAAACCTTGCAATTCAAATCTTAAAACTAACTACAGGGAAAAGATTTGTATGTTCCAACAGGCAAAATGTCACCAACATAAGGGAGAAAAAAAAAATACAGCTTTGCATTGTGTAGGATGTTCCAGAAAGTGCCACGAAAGTTGGCCCATCTGAACATTGAAAGGAAGAAAAATCCTCAGATTGCTACAAACATCAAACCCCTCTGTGGATCCTACTTGTAACAACTATTTATATGAGTCCTAACGAAACTTACCTCTCTAGGTGCGCAAAGGTTTTAATATGGAGACTTTCTTACCCCCCCCATAGAAACAAGGAGAATATGATGATGATGAGGTCATTCTCCAACTGTAAATTGGAGCCAACTGTTATAGAGGTAATCTCTTTAAAACTGGTAAAACTGCCTTCTTCATTGTAATTGACATAGGAACTGTGAAAGGATTATTCTCTATTCAACCAAAGTAAACTAAAGTCTCCTTAAGCTATGCACTTAAGCAAAATATATTATACAGGAACTCTGATATCAGCAATGGATTATTCTACCAGGGAAGTTGGCCAGGGGATCCAGCCCCCACAAAATGTAAAGGCTCCCTGCCTCCAAACTGGGATACCTGCAAGAAGAGAGGTGATAAGGCCCTGCTGTGAGACCTGATGATAAACATGGGAGATGTATGGAGACCACACTTCAAGTGTACAGAGTCTCTGGAATACCAGAGAGTGTTACCAAAAGCCACTAAACTATAAAGCAAATATAGTCTCCTTGAGTCAAGCAAGACTCCTCCCTCCAGCACCAGCTACACCTCACCTGCTTGGAAATACTATGCAGCAGTGGCAGATATGCCTGTATTCCCAAATCTAATTGGTATTAGCTCTCTCCTTGGAGAGAATAACCACAGCTGATGCCACAAGCTTACATCCTCTAATAGTTAGC